>CM045769.1:49680058-50248896 GCA_025200525.1 Camellia lanceoleosa | reverse complement strand
TCACTCTTGCTAAAACATCAAAAGCGCCTGTTTACACCATCTTTCCTCCTTTCGCGTGAGGCGTGTTAGGTTGTTGATTACTCTTGGTTGAGGTCTTCCCTCTCTTGCATGATCATAAGTTTTTCAAAAACAACCGGCTTCGCGAAGCGTGTAAGTCCAACTTTCAAACTACATTTTGAGCATGTCACTTGCATTCTGCCCCTGAACTACGCTGGTTTGATTCCTTGCAAAGGGATACGTAGGCAACCTTTGGGTTCAACCACTTGCATTACATCTGGTTTGTTTGCCCAAGTCTTACGGCCTTGTCAAAAGGGTCGTCTTCGGGCATTGACATTCACTCACGTCATAAAATGACTTCGAGCTCTGTCAAAGAGGGGCAACTGTAGACACCCCATTTTGACCGGCCCTAAGACTTGGGCACTTTCTTTTGACCACCCCATGATGAAAATTGGAATATGCCACTTTATGAATTTCTCAGCCGAAAAATCAAATTGAAACTTTAATTCCAAACCTCACCCATTTTGGCCATCACTAACATTTTAATAATTTATAGTATTTTATAATTTTATATTTTTTATATAAATTTATATGTGTATATATTTGTTTTAGGTGTGTTTTATATTGATAAATATAAAAGAAAAAAAAATGAAATGACAGTAACAAAACAAAAAAAATAGAAAATAAGAAGAAGAAAAAAATAGAGTATTATCATGGTATTTTTGGGGAGAAGTAAAACAAATTTTGTGGATGAATGATGATGATTATATTCAGTGGAGAGATGAGCTGTGTTTGAGAATATTAGAAAGCATGAAAGAAATGGGAGGATTCGGTGGAAAATTATTTGAGAGTGGGGTGGTTTAGAAAATAAAATAAAAAAAGGAAAGATGAGTGGAATAAGTGGAGAGTGTTTTATTGAGAGATAACATTGAGAAAGAAAAAAAGTGAGGTCGGTGTTTGTTTTCGGTGGAAAATAAGAGGAGAGGGCAGGTGAAGATTGAAAAAAAGAAAAGGGAAGCAGGTGAGAGTGGATGAGGGGAGAATACAATGATTAAAAAAAAAAAAAAAAAAGACATAAGGCACATGGGCTGATGGATCTTTCTCTTGGGGTGGAGTATTGAGTGGAGGATTGACACATACATGGTATCTCCCTCTCTCTCTCTTTTCTCTCGGGACCTCTCTCTCACTCAGATCAGGACCTCCATTTACAAAACCAAAAAAATGATCACCGAGCTCTCTCTCTCTCTCTCTCTCTCTCTCTCTCTTTGGCATAAACTGGTTCGGAGATGAAGGGATCATACACACACACACATGCATATAGATCATTCATACCTCTCTCACTCATGGAGATGAACACACAACACATGCATACAGATCATTGATACGGACAGACCATTGAGAGACCATTCATGACAGACACGGTTTTGAAAGAGAGAGAGAGAGAGAGAGAGAGAGCACACACACCATTGACACACATCCACCCAATACACCATTCACACGAACACCATTACACAGCAGCACACACGGACATAGAGAACACCAAACCCGTGCACCCAGCACATCTCCATTCACACACAGACACACATGCATGATACACAGACGGCCTCTCTCTCTCTCTACAAAGAAACCTACTCATCTCTCTCTCTTGACCACTCAACACACGCACCTACACAACACACACACTGATGCAGATTCACATACACAACATGACATGCACTCATCACCCCCACACACACATACGGTTGATACAGGGGCGGAGACCCAAAACACCACTCAAATGGGGGAAGACGCGGAGCTACATACTCTCTCTCTCTCTCTCTCTCTCTCTCTCTCTCTCTCTCTCTCTCTCTCTCTCTCTCTCGGCTTAGAGAGAGAAAGGGAAGACACTACACAGCAAGGAGAGACCCAGCACACACCCAGAGAGATGCATACACACATGCACGGGTTATATATATATATCTTTCTCTCTCTCTCTCTCTCTCTCTCTCGGCTTGGAGAGAGGACACCATGCACACACCCATACACCCACACACCATGCATGACAGACCATCCACTCTCACCACACAGCACACACTCACAGCATACACATACCATTGCCATCTACACACGGCAGGCACACCCATGCACACACGCACACTGCACACACTCACAACATACACACACCATTGCCATCCACACGTGGTACACGAATACATTCTCTCTCTCTCTCTAAAACAGATACACATATGGGCTACCTCTTGGCTCTCTCTCTGACCCTCTCTCTCAACTGTATTGTGTCCTCCCATAACCTCCATTAGAGTCTGTCACTTTCTCGCGGGCAACCATGAATGCTCATGCATGTGTGATGCAATTTGTTGATGCATGCTCATGCATGCGTGGGCTATTATTTGAAAGGAGAAGAAGCATGTGGGTCTAGTTGTTGGACTGCCGTGGGATTAGTTTTTAATGGTTTACGCTTTATATGGCTGAGGTTTGTGCATATCATAATATATGCTGTTGAATTGCAAATGGGTGAATGGGCCCACGGTAATTTTGTTAAACCATGGGCTGGTATTGAGTTTGGTTAAATGAATGCACATGAGCAGATTATTTGAATTCGGGCAAATTCTTTGCTATGTCGCGTTTTGGAATTGTAATGCGATGATGCTCAGTGAGGTGGGCCCTCCATTGAAGATGAATTGACATGGGCTGAGGTGTGCAGGCCTAAGAGATTGAAAACATATGGATCTTTGTGCCAGTGATGAAGTTCTTTATTTTATTTTTATTTTGAGTGTTTTGTGAGGTTTTATTTTATTTTATTTTATTATTCCCCTCTCCCTCTCTTTCGGATATGTAATAATTCAAGTGTTGTAATAATTCCCTCACCTCACTTCTTTCTATCTCATTCTTTAATCGCTTTCCATAACTGTACATATGTATATATCTGACATGCCATGCATATCCATGCTTTTACATTCATGTTTCATGCATTAAGATTCGGCTAAATTTATATGTATGGATTTAATCAATTCTTCTGTGATTCTATGCGCTACCTCATGTTATTGAGATGATTCACATGCCATATTTTAGAAGCCGAATCTTTAGTTGCATCTCATGAGTGAATTGCATTAGGATTCTGTATATAAGATCATGCATATTTTACTAACTTTGTTTTATGTAGCTTCGAGGGGCGTCGGTCAATCTGTGAGTTTTATGCTTTAGCATCCTATTTGTGTGTGTTTTTCTTACTATGTGCTAGTATTCTACCATGAGGCTACTTGCTTACTTGATATAACTGTATGAGTGCTTGTGGATGAAGGCTTGTTGTTTGAATTGGAATAATTCAATAAATGTACGTTTTAAGCCCACTGTGCCAAGTGGCAAATTCAAATCCTTTTCGAAAAACAAACATGAAGTTGAATTGTTCCAATTTGAGCAAACTAGTCTACCTTGTATGCTTCACATAGTAAATTTTAGGATTTATTAAAATAATCAGAATATGAACATATAAAGAAAATAAAAAGTCATATCATGGTTTAGTAGAAGCCGATCTTTTGATCGGGTGAGCGGGGGTGCCCATTATTGACCTTCCCCTCTCATACCTAAGGTTCCGAGCCAAGCATCCTTGGTTACAACGAACAGTGGCCTTGGCACCGAGTCATGGGTTTCCTAATTTTCCAAAATATTAGGTGGCGACTCTGAGATCTGATGACCTTGATCCATTTTGACAAAATTGCAATAAAATGGATTTTCAATAAAAGTTGCCAAATTTGGATTCTCATCTCGTTTCACATTGCACTCGTGAGGCTAGATCAAAGAGATCTCGAGTCCAATTGTTTAACACACGCGGTACCCCGGGCATGTTACGATGAACAACCCCCAATGGCCATACATGCATGGATTCTTTTACCCAATATTTTCTCCAAATTCTCCCTCTCATTTTAGTTTATATATGAAACACAAGCTCCCCCAACTCCCCACTTAGACTAGAGCTAGAGAGAGAGAGAGAGAGAGAGAGAGAAAAAGAGGAAGAAGGAGGAATAGAGGAGAAGAAAGACTTATCACTTGAAAGGTTTTCAAAGCTTCACTAAGGTAGGATACTTAGAAATACTCCACTTCTTTAAGTTTTGGAAAAATGTATGCAAAGCAATCTGATATGTCATATAATACATGAAGGAAGCAAGAACAAACTCAATAGGAGAGGTCACTCTTGCACGCCTTAGATGAACTCACTTGTCTTATTTCTTGTTTTTATTTTTATATTCTCTTTGCTCTATTGTCATAACTTGTATTACCTCTTGAATGCAAGAAAAATACCTCCCCATAATTAATGTAGCCTAGCATGCCTAAGTAGGGAACTAAGGAAGACAACCCATTGCTTATTCGAACATAAACTACACTTTGCAGAATTTGTTTTCACTTCAAAACCATGAAATAAATGTCACACCCCAAACTCGCCCCTAAAAGTTCGGGCATCACCCATACTGAGCAGACACTTAACACGATATACATATCATATGGGACTGAGCGGAAGCATTTAATATAATAAAATAACACAGAAAAGCATCCATTGAGCTAAACCTAACATGCCAGGATCACATTCCTGAGAGTCATTTATTTTTAGACATACCCATACACATACATGACCGCATAAACAAACATTGGTATAGAAAGGGGTCATATACATACATTTTAACCTTAGGTAAATAATTAAAGTGAAAGCCAAAATCTTAACAAAACTTGACATAAATGCATAGACTTGATGCAGGGAGCTGGGCATCTTGAGGTTGACAAGCGGAAGGTGAGCTTCAAGGATTAAGACGGACTCCCAAAGTGATTACCTACAAAACAGACATAATATAAAATGAGCGAAGCTCAGTGAATAATAGTACATAAACGATTCAATGCTCAACTTGAATTATAATACATATCCATGCATACATAAATAATGAGGCATAAGGTTAATTGATTCTGTATTAATTCTTGAACAGCCTAAGGCCCAGTCTTGAAACATATTGACTTGAAACATAATATCTTGGAACATAATGGTTTTAAGCCCTTGAACAAAATGGCGATGGCCCTTGAACATATTAGCATTAAACTTTTAAACATGTTGGCATATAGCCCTTGTACATATGGCATGAAGTCCTTGAACATATGGCATGAAGCCCTTGAATGTATGGCATAAAGCCCTTGAACATATGTGTATGAATTCAAGAGGTGTCTCACACGGACTCTAGAGGTGACTCACATCGTAGCACTTAGTTCTGTGTAGCACTTTGTTTCATATTATAATAACTTATCCGGAATGGCCATAGGCCTCATAACTTGCACATATGTATGGACTCAAGAGGTGGCTCGTACGGATTCTAGAGGTGACTCGCATTGCAGCACTTAGTTCCGTATAACATTTTGTTCCATCTTGAAAATCTGAGAATGGCCTCTGGCCTCATAGATCATATAGAATGACCATAGGCCCAGATTGGCTATAAGTCTCCTTCATATATGTATGGACTAAAGAGGTGGCTTACATGGACTCTGGAGGTGGCTCACAATGTAGCACTTTGTTCCATACCGATAATGCGGTTTTCTGCACCAACCATACATATCATGTCATATCATAAGCGATAACAAATTCATACATATGCATTATGCTTAATTCATAAACAAAAATCAGAATTCAAACTTAATTATACCTGGCACTTCAATGGTGCTAACAAGTCAATATAAAGCATTCTTGTTCCTCGGTACTAAGAACTTGTAATATCCTTGAACTTATAACATACGTGAACTTGTAACAGACTTAAACTTATAACATACGTAAACTTGTAACAAATGTAAACTTATAACATACGTAAACTTGTATATACTTGAACTTGTAACATGCATATACTTATAACATACTTGAACTTGTAACATATTTGAAAACACAATATTATTACCCCTGGGTAAGGGTCGTGTGCTACGGATGTCATGAATACTTTACATATATGGCCAACTGTTCTTTACTTCAAAACGTAACATATTAGAACATAGAACATTTCTTGTTATATCATGTCATTACAGTACACTTAGCAAAGACAGAACAGGTTACATCATAATGCGGGTTACATGACAAGGTCGTCAATATTTAATTATGTCTTTGGGTTGAGCCATCCGTAAGTCAATCCGTTGTTTATCATAATACTTAGCAGGTATTAACGTATAAAACAATCGGTGGTCTTAGCTAATTATTCGTTAAGAAATAGCGTAGTTCACTTGATCTATTAATAGCTTATAGAAGCATACACCTTTGTTTGCTCGTTCATATATGTTACCATATTTGACTTGTACTTAGCAGAGTACTATTGGTAATCGTCACATCATTCACATGAGTTAACTTAAGTTTAACAGGACGTTCTTGATAATTACTAATAAGAGATAAGCACATTTACAAATTGAATGATTTTAGAGATACGTGAATACCATGATTCCATAGTGCTTATACATTCCCTTGGTTCGTCATGAATCACTATAGATATCTTGCACATAATGTTAGTGTTCTTTGCCAACAATAATAAAATGTATTGCGCAATAATGCCTTTAGATTTTCCAATCAACATACTTGCAAAAAATAGAATGTTACCAATAAGAATCATTAACGATCATTGAATGTACGACTACCGTACTACTACTCACAGTGCTACAACGGAGTGCTTGTCCCTCCTGAAGTGTGCCCTGTACACATATATAACTTAGTCATTAGTTCTTTTTTCTTTCCTTCATTATTCTTCACAAGCCCACCATTAAGCATCCATTTATACCACAATTTCCTCCATCTCAATATATATATAAATAGAAGATTACCATTCTTGCAAACACAGTATGGAATTTATAATCAATCACTTCGATTTCAAGATAGAAAGGAATTATATGGACATCTTCCACATTTTTCCAAAAATCCCTGAATGTCTAGGGTTTTCACTAAAAACCAAACATTTCTTATCTCCATAAAAAAACTTCATTAAATCATTCTCTTGATTTTAATAACTAAGCAAGCCCACAAGTATTTAACAAAATAATTTGGGATTAAACCCATTTCGGAACACTCCACATTTTAGGGCACAAAAATCAAAATCAACATAGTTAGTACCATCCCACATAATCACCACAATTCAACATAAACAACATGATTCAACTCAACATCATTAAATATAATTCAACATAATTCAAGAGGAATTCTTAAATCTCATTTCCACATTCCATAACCGAGTTTATGTCATCCATATCCTTAATAAATTATTTTCCCAATTTTTCCTTTACATTAAAGCATGAATTGCAACGTTCATAACAAAGTTCATTTGCAAATTTTAAACATAATTTTCAAACATTTCCAAATTCCAATTAAACTTGTACATATCTAATTCAATATCTCAATTTCATTATTCTACTTTCAATTTGGGCCAAATCATTGGTTATCATCATTAATCAACCTAGGATTTCAAGAAAATATTGAAATTTCAAGACAAATTCAAACTTATTAACCCATTACTTTTTTATTCCAATTCTCCCATTGATTAAACATCTAGGATTCATAATTCACCATTTAAACCAATCAATTTAACTCCCAAGATTCCATACCTCAAGAACCAAGCAAGCTTGATGAGATTCCTCAAAAATTTCGAAATCCAATCAGTAGAAAATGTTGATCTTCTCTTGTTCTCCATCCTTGATGCAAGAACCATGGTGGATTGTTAATAAAAGTGGAGGAAATCAAGGTTTTGGGGGCTAGGGTTTCGGACATAGAGGAGAGGAGAAGAAGAGAGGAAAAGAAAATGTAAGAAATGGTCCAAAAATCACGTTTTTGAGCTGCTGTCCCGCACTGTCCCGCACGTGCGCCGCTATCCCCGCACGTGCGGACCTGCTTCCAACACAGATGTGAAAACTTCAAACGGGTATAACTCTCTCATCTGGACTCCGTTTTATGTCATTCTTGTGGTCAAATTGAAGCCCCGGAGATAAGCTTTCCAATGGTTCTAACCTCACATCCAAATTCAAAGTGTGGAAAAAGAAAAGGAAAAAGAGTGTCGGCTGATCGTAGACAAATTATTCGAATTAAAGTTTTTGGCCCAATCTTACTTTACCATCATATTACCACCTCAAGCAACACCCTAAAATAAAATGAGGAGGTTCCAAACATACCAATAAAAATGTCAAAAACGAACCCACGTGTCTCATTATTCAACAGATATGAATCCATAGTCATAAGGTTCACTTACTTAAACTTAATTTCACTTGACATTTCATAATAATCATATAAATCATATAATGAGGATTTGAAAATATATCGGGAACACATGCGAGGGTTGGGTTATTACGATAGATCCCTTATTTATTATTTTAAAAATCTACTAGAATTATTTTAGGGTCTTATTTATATGTGAGAATTATGCAAAAATTATTTGACACTATTTTATAGCCAAAAATATGTTTTATGTTCATCTCAGCTATTAAGACAGCAGCAAAGCCTACTTTACATAGCCACGGTTTCTTCTACTGAATGAAATTTTGAGTGATTCAAATTGGCGACGTGAGGTTTTTAAGTTATCTTTCCAATGCCATAAGTTTCAACTCATTCATAAAGTATGGGGTAAGATATGTTTGTTTTTCAAAAACATGACGAATTTGGAGCTACCTACTATTTTAAATTTATTTGGACATCTTTCAGTGGCCAAATGACTTCGAGCCCTCTTCAAAAATGTTCCCAACTTAATAATCTATAACACCACCAAAAATAAAAAATAAAAAATTATATCATTTACTATCATTTCTATATTTTTATTTGAGGGGACAGTTTGTTGGAAACCGTTCAGAATCTGAAATCAAGTTGGTGATGGCTTAAAACCTCTTTGTATTGCCTCGTTCTGACATATTTTTATCTTGCATGCACTTAAATATGCTTGATCAGTTGGAATGAATCATGATATGTGTATTTTATCAAGAGCTATTATAACCATAATATAGGAAAAATGAAATGGGTGGTTTTGGACCATGCGCACGCGGATGAATACAAGGAAAAGGTACATCGATGTTTTGTTGGTGTAGGGTGCGACCTGGTTCTAAGGAAAAGTGATTATTTTGCTTGCGAAGCCTTGACATGGCCTAGATCGTATTCTGAACTCACGGATTTGGTTTTGGGATAAGGGTGGTAGTGAGCGTCTCACATAGAGAGAATACCTCTAGAAAGCCGATTCTCTTGAGACAGACCACTAATGATACGCACTAAGTATTTAATTCAGCACGTAGCATCTTTAGATCCAGTGCCTCGCAATCAAGAGGAGGTGCAGAATAGTCCTTGGCTAGGGTCGATGGTTAAGTAGGACAGCACTCCACAGGGAGTCACCGTAAGCTCATCGAATTTACAAGTAAATGAGATTACGTTATAAACTCTATGATAACCTGACATTTGCATTGTGAATATATTCATGATGGATCATGTCTATATATGTGTTGTTTTCGCTACGCTATTATCTTTTTCGTGATGATTGTATATTTTTAAATGTTGTTAATTAACTCCACTGTGTTATTATTGCATAAGTTTTCAAACTGTATGAAGTGGTTAGTTTTTTGGGGTTTCTTGTATTCTATTGGGTTTTGTAGCTTACGACGTTTAATGCTAGGTGAAGAAAAAAGAGAAAATCTCAGGGAAGATTTTGTCGAAGATGCCGAAGTTCAGCCATGGTTCACTTAGAACCATCTTAGCTTGGCCATTAAGGCCTATCTAGCCCATCTTCTTATTGATTTTGGTGAAATTTTATGTATTAACGTAACAATGTCCAGAGATTGGTGTAAGAAATCAAACATTTGGGGTTGTATTAAGATTAAGCTTTGGAACGTACTTCTTTAACTATTATATCAAAACTTAATACTTAACCATTTTGAATTATTTATATTAATATATGATGCCCAAAAGTGGGGGTGTCACATGATCTATTTGAATATGATATAAATGAGAAGAGTATTTCCAATGTTTTATATTATAAGTATGATTTATTTATATGCGAATCTCATTCATTAACCTCTTTACTTTGATATTATTCTCTGGGCTTTCACTCACTTTGTATTTATATATATGTAGATGAGCAACGAGATGTCCGTTTCCAGTGATCTTGTGAAAAGATCACAGAGTTTTGTGGAGTCAGCCCAAGATGCCTAATGCATGAGGCTTTTTCCCTTTTGTCTTTTGTTTCATTTTATTGGTCATGTTTGACCTTGTCTGTAAATAAGTTTTATTTTTGTATGTTAATGATCTTGAGGGTGGTGTTGGCATTATAACATCTTTCGCTTTTAAATAGATGTGAATTATTAACTAAATAAGATGTTTGTGATATGTCATATATGCACAGCTCATTGGAAAAAATTTGTTAATCTGCTTTTGCTTTTGGCCCCTTTATTATTAAATCTTTTTGTTAATTCTATCTTTGAGGCCGGGTAATCTGGGATTACTAGCCAATTACAGTCTAAACCTCTAGAGTCGGGTTTAGGTTATGGCAGATTCACTTTGCCCTTTCCTCCTATTTAAATCTTTTTTTTTTTTTTTTTTTTTTTTGCATTTGTAATCGATGAAGATGCGTCTATGATTCACTCATTGTTTTGTTGTTATTTTATTGTATATGTGTAGGGAAGCAAGTGTACGAAAGTACGAAACATTGATTCGCTAAGCTCTTCATCTTTTAATCTCAATCTGATTCAGGTGTCATCCAGCTAATCGACAATCTCATCACACCTCCTCAAACCCACCACAACCAACTCAGATCTACACTCCATATCTGTGGATCTGTTTTTTTTTTTTTCCCCTTCTTCTTCTTCTTTTTTATTTATTTTTTTAATGTTTTGGTGTTGTTGATTATTTGTTGTTAGATCTAACTCCAAAAGTCTTTTTTTTTAGCAGTTTTTTTTTTGAATTATTGTTGGATGAAACTGTTACTTTCTTCGCTGCTTTCAAGCCACCGACTGGTCTCTCTCTCTCTCTCTCTCTCTCTCTCTTGTTTTGTGTTCAACAGATAGGTTAAAAATAAGAAAAGTAGGTTTGCATAGACAAAACAATTTATCTATTTCATGTATATAATTTATCTTGTTTTATTTGTTTTGAACAGATAAAGAAATTAAACAGATAAATGATAGTTCTATGTTTAATGTATGTATATATATATATAGATTTGTGGAGTCGATGAAGAAACAGATTGAGAGAGAAAAGAGAAGTGGAGAGAGAAACAGATAGAGAGAAAGTTAAAAATGATGTGAATTTGAACAAACAGAAAAAATAAGTTATAAAAATTCAACAGATAAGTTAAAAAATGAACAAATAAAAAAATATTTAAACAGATAGACCAAAAATTTGAACAGATAGTAAAAAACTTTGAACACATAGAAAATAATTTAGAAAGATAGTCAAAAAAAAGTTAACAGATAAAAAAAGTCAATAGATAAATTAAGGGGTAAAATTAGAAACAAAATGTCCTTTAAAACAAACAAAAAGATTTCTCACCAAACTATTTTACAAGAGTGAAACTCTTACTAATAAAAAAAATATATACACTTGATTTAATACTTTAGACACTCTCCAAATTAGATTTGTTACCAAATTTTTATTTCCTTTTTTTTTTTTTTTTTCTTTCTTATGGTGGCTCAAATTGATATTCATTAGTTATAACAATCCACATAAGCTTGTTTTAGGAAGTAGGGAAAAAAAAAGTTAGTTTATTGATTTTTTTGATTATTTTTATTAAATAAAATAAAAAATAAAGAGATAATGTAACCGAAATAAACTAATAAATTAATAAGTTGATATTTATTTTTATTTTTTTTATATTTCCAAATAGGCTCTACTCATTTTTGTTGATTTTTTAATACACAGCCTGACACTCATCAAAATCATCGGATGTGTTTGGTTTACTTTTGAGAGAGTGATTTTCAAAAAAAAAAATTGGAGAGAAAGTTTAGAATTTTTTTAAATTTGTTTGGTTGTATATTTTGAAAGTAGTTTTGGAGTTTGGGATGATTTGATATTTTGTTATAATTGAATAGATGTGTGTAAGAGAGAAAAAGTGATTAAAAATGAGATAGGAAAAAGAAAAAGTGATTGATTAATGTGTAAGAGAAAAAAAGTGATTTTGAAATTTTTTTAAGAAATATCTCAAACCAAACAATTTTTTGAATTTCTTTTCCAAAACTTCTCTCTCAAAACTAAACCAAGCACACCCATAAATTCTCTTAAACAATGCACAAAATTACCAAATAATCACCTCTTTATCTTTGAATTATTTTGATCAATCCACGTGGAACGCCATCACATATAACTTAGGTCTTGTTTGGCAAGTGACTTTTTTAGTTGAAAAGTCAAAAAATTACTAAAAAAGCGAAAATGCCACCAACCTATACCAAAAAGTCAAAAATTCCCTTTTTACTTTACTTTTTGTACATCTTTTCGCAAAAAGCCAAAAAGTCATCCCAAACATACTAGTTTTTTTTGGAAGTGGGGAATGACTTCACGCAGCGATTTGGGCCAATTTGAGGGATCATTTTGATAATCCGAACGTTTACTTCTAAAATGTGAACGGTTCGGATTATCAAAATGGGCCCCGAAATTGGCCCAAATCGCCGCACAACAGACGTTGCTGCGACGTTGCGTATTCTAAAATGTGAACGGTTCGGATTATCAAAATGGGCCTCGAAATTGGCCCAAATCGCCTGATGAAGCTGCTGCAAGGCAGCTGATAGCCCCATATCCATTTTTTTTTACATCATATTTTAACAAAAAAGCCAACAGTTGTTAAAAAAGTACGTTCCCAAACGAGGCCTTAAGCTAGGTTTGTTTTTGATTTTTTGGTTAAAAAAACACAAAAGACAAAATTGATTATATAAATTAATAAGATAAAATATGACATTTAAATCATAATCATTATATTTTTTCTCTCACAAAAGTAAAAAAAATGAAAAACAAAAATCAAATGAGGCTAAAAAGGCTTTGCTAAAATAGCAAAAAAAATTAAAAAGTCAAGCTATTTTAACTTTTTCCAAATGAAGACTTAGGCCTATTTTGGAAAGTTGGTAAAAATTAATTTTTTTGCTTTTAACCAAGATTTTTTAGAGTGATTTGGAAAGTTGGTAAAAAGTTACTTTTTACTACACTAAAATGACTAAAATAGCCTCACCCAACTTAAAAAATTACTTTTCACCCAAACTCACAAAATATAAATACTAAGGGTAATTATATAATTTTGCCACCAACTTTTTGGCTCTTGCCAAATGAACAAGTTGGTAAAAATCAGATTTTTGGATAAAAACGCAAACCCAGCATTTTTATCACTTTCCAAAATGGCCCTTAGATGAACTGAAGTATGTAGTAGAAATTAGTTCCAAAAAAAAAAAAAAAAAGTATGTGGTAGAGATGATATTGAATAATATTAGAGATTGTAAAAGTTCTATTAAAATGGGATTGTTTGATTGTTTGGGATATGTTATGTAAGTGCACTTTTTAATTTTTTTTTTTTTTTTTTGACTAAAAAAGTAGTGCAAAAAATATATATGTTTGAGATAATTTTTTAACTTTTTATGAAAACATGTGTAACAAAATATTGTAGTAAAATCAAAATAACCATTTTACCTTTATTGACTTTTTGATTTTTAATTTTTTAATTTTTAAATAATTAAATTCAAAAGATAAAATAATAATTTTACTTCCTAAACTTTTCCATAAATTTTTCTCAAATAATATAAATTTTTTAATTTTTTTAATAATTTTTAATTTTTATAAATTATTTCAAAACTAATCAATAACCCTCACACCTATGTGTGATAATTCATAAAAATTTTGAAGAAACTTTTGAGATATCTCACATTCATGATAATTTACATCACAAAGATATTACAGCCACTCACCTAACAACGCGTACCCAAATCTTTAATTTATCCCTCTTATACTGCCATTGTTAGTCGCCTATTTTGACTTAAATCTGCCTACCAACTTTCACGGTGCACCTTCTGCATTAAATCCTTCCCCTAGATATTATCCAAAGGGAACTAACGATCCACGATTTTTCTCCTTCTCTTCACCTCGAAAATCACGTTGCCTTTTCATTCCCGTGGCATTCTCGTTATTCCATCCACCAACCGAGGTCAATTTTACACGGTCAACGCCTTATATCCTCTCTCTGATCTGACCACGAAGCTCTCTTTACCTCTCTCTCTCTCTCTCTCCATTCCGATATCTCTCTCGCTCTGTCCGATTCTCTCTCTCTGTCTCTCTATCTCTTGAAAGAAAGAGAAAAACCATGGAAGACAAGGGCGCAACGTTCGAAGACGGCGTGACCAGCAATGGAAACGACAACAACAACCATGGATGGCAAAAGGTGACGTACGCCAAGCGCCAGAGGAAGGTTCCGGCGAATCAGTCGGATTCCGGCAAGGGTTTGACCAACGGATCCGACGCCGCCGGCGGATCCGATAAGGTTTTCTCGTCGCTCGAGAAACATTCGGAGGAGCGTCGCGGGCGATTAGAGGCTCAGAGAGCGGCGATCGCTTTGCAATCGGAGGTGCCTGTGAGATCGAAGCTCCGATCCGACGATGAGGGTGATGATAGCGATTTCGAAGGAGCTAGTGAGGTTGTTGAGAATGGAGCTGCCAATGAGAAGAAGGCAAAGGTAAAGAAACCTAAGAAACCGAAAGTCACGGTTGCGGAAGCGGCGGCGCAGATCGATGCGGCTGATCTGGCGGCGTTTCTGGTTGAAGTATCGGTGAGTTTGTTCGATTTTGTGAATTTTGATTGTGGTCTATGTGATTTGGTTTGATAATTTGGTTTGAGGTAGTTGATAATTCGTTGTGTGCATTGTTAACAAGATCATTTTTAAAAAAAAAAAAAAAAAAAATTGTAGGGGTTGTATGAATCGCAACACGATATACAGCTGATGCGGTTTGCGGATTATTTGGGTCGCACATTTTCGACTGTGAGTGTATCTCAATTTCCATGGACTAAGTTGTTCAGGGAGTCAACCGTTGCAAAGATTGCTGATGTGAGTTTGCCTCTAATTGTTTCATCTTTTTTTTTTTTTTTTTTTTTTTTAAATTCCTTAGAGATTCTTTGCATAATAATTTGAAATGATTTGTGTTAGTCTCTACAATAACCCAAATATGCTATCATGCCATGTTATTATGTTGAAATGGGGGCATAGCCACCTGATGATTTGTGAACTGATTCGGTGTTGCAAAGATAACTATTTCTCATTTATGTTTTAATATGCTTGTAACATGAAGGCCATCAACATGAATGCATATATTACAACCGAAAAAAGAAAAAAAAAGGGTTGAAATATAATTGACTGATGGGAGTAAGAAATTTAGAAGTTTTTGCGAAGGAATAGTACGTTCAAGATAAGTTGAACTTTGAAAATTTCTGAACCTTTTTTTGGAAGACTGGACATTTTTTTGACAAGTATTATCGATTATTTTTAAAGATACATAATTTTCACATAGAATTCCTCTTTAAAATGATGTGACTGTGACAATGTGGAGCTTTCAAAATTACAGTCCATGTTCATGGTTTTTTTTTTTTTTTTTGTGTGGGTATTTTCATGGTATTTTATTTTAAAGTGATAGGCCCTAAGTATTTGGTTTACTCTTGCAGAAATTCTATTTGATATGTCTGGTTGTATGACATTTACTGCATTGTCCAATGTTTGATGCCTGATGGCCATCCTAATCATTTGATACGTGAAGCGTGGAACATTGCTTGCTTGTGGTCAATAGCACTTGCTTTTGTTGAAATGCAAGGTTGGATTTTGTATCGCAAGATATGTTGAGCCTGAATTGAACACATTATTGTTCATATTTGGTAGCTCAAACTTCAAGCATGCATGATAAAATGTGTATCTTAAAATCATGATCCTATATGACTGTTATGACTTTGTCATGGTTTATCACCCCAATTGTATTGTTTTTATGTTTCTTTCTGATTTTTTTCTTTTCTTGATTCCTTGTTTTTGGTTTTTGAATTTCTCTTTTATTGACCTAAGCATAATAAGTTATTTATTTTCAACAGATCCCTATTATTCATATTTCTGAAGATGTTTATAAGACATCAGTTGATTGGATCAACCAACGACCCTCTGAGGCACTTCAGTCCTTTGCATTATGGTCGTTAGATAGCATTCTTGCTGACTTAGGAAGCCAACAAGCAAGTGTTAAAGGCTCCAAAAAGGGTGCACCATCAACTTCATTAAAATCTCAGGTAATTTGTTGAATATGATGCTTTCTTGAGGACCTTCTTCAGATATGATGTTGTTGATAAGTGATGATGCTACTTTACTTGGGTTGGTTTAGAATTATTGCTTGGAATTCTTTTGTCTTTATTTTGTTTATGTACTAATAAATGTGCATTGTGCAAGTATCAGCCTGGCATATGTAAGAGCATATAGGACATGGGAACTATCTTTTCATTATGAATTAGTCTATATCTTAGTTTTAATTTGTATCCTGAGAAGGGGAGCAAATAATTTCATGAGTTATTTTATTTTGCCAAGTGTGGGTTTTGGAAGGTGGATTTTTAACTGACATATTCCCCTCCTTTTACCATCATTGGATTTTAGAAAGGTGTAGGACCTGTGTCTTAGGCCATTTGTAATTTATATTATAACTGTGGAAGGAGATATACTTCATTAATTCAGTAGCATCAATTAAAACAACTGGCCCATGAATGTGTTTACAGTTTAATTGAGGGTACTGTCCCCAACTGATTTGGCTTATAGCTTTATGGTATTTCTGCCGTTGTGGAATTATGATCTTTTACCCCAATTAAAATTGGCATTCTTTTGCTTGCATCTTGTCACCTGATGGGTATGCTTGTTTCCAGTGAAACTGAGGAATTTAGAGGGAAGCTTTTTCTTATTTTGTTTGATGAGTGTTGAGGAAGAGTAGGTTGATGGTATTTGGATGAATCTTGTTTTGGTATAGGTCTTGTGTAGTTTGTGTTTACTTGGGGGTTGCAATCTTTTTTTTTTTTTTTAAATGCAGTATTTTCCTGAAAAAAGACTTTTCAAAGTTGATTGGAGTTTGAGTGATGTGTCTGAAACAGTGTTATCAGAAACACTAATGGTGCAACGATTTAAGTTTTGCAACACAGTACACTTTCGTTTCCAACTAATGAATTTAGCGATCTGAAGTGATCTCAAAAATATTTTGTTGATATAAACCTTAAACTCATTGTAGAGTCCTAATTTTATGACTATTTAGGTTAGGTATGGATTTGTTCTGTTCTCTGTGGTTTTAATGTTTCATAGGCTGGGGATATTGTGTAATTTCAATTGTTTTTGGATATTGTCCTTAGTCCTTAGTCCTTGACTGTAGATTGTGACTTGCATCATTTTATTGGGTGTAGTTTTTAATTGGTTTAGGTGGGTTTGAAAAAAATTTAAATGTGTTAATATATTATTTTTGAGTCAACCATTTTTAGGAGTCTTTGGAAGTCTATAAAGATGATGTATTTATTTAATTCACTGAAGAAGTTTTAGAGAAACTTTGCAACATTATACTCTTTGAGGATTTTGCAATAAAATTCTAACCATAGATATGATGCACGCAGGCCTTTCGATGCGGTGCATGGATTCTTCTTGTTTCTTCTTCGCTATATTAGATTTTTCTCTTTTTTGAACTTTGTATCCCCCTAATGAGATTTGAGTCACCTTTTAGATTTTATGTTTAAGCCCTATTTTACTGGCTTAGCCTATATTCCTTCAACCAATCAACCATGGTAGTAACCCCAAAAGCTACTACTGCTGTTTACTGATGTTGTTCACAGCACTTAAAGCAGTCCAGATTAGAATATATGCATTTGTTTTTTTCTGACCTTATTTTACTGCAAAGTGCAAACATTTTCTCTTCTATTATCCCCATACAAACTATAAAAGCTCCATCTTTGTACCAACCTTATGTCAACAAAGCCTATAAAGCCCTTCACTGCTCACTGCTACCCTACATTGGATCATGGCTTGTGGGAGAGTGTACATTGCATTTGTCCTACATCAGTCAATAACATAACCCAAAAAACGACAAGTGGATGATTCACTACTGCAAGTCTGTGGAATCTGAAAAATTAATAAAATAATTATCATTCCTAGTGGAACATAAATGAAACTCTATCAGCAGTGGACTAATCTACGTTGATCATTAATATCAACTTTAGCTTAGCCCAAAACTTTTTTACACATGGACTACAGAGCTCCCTGTAAAATTCTCAGTATATACCCATTTTCTAGTTGACATTCTCGTCTCAGACGATAATTTTGGTGTATCGTTCAAGAATCACTTTGTTTGTAGGTCACCTCCATCACAGCTCATGTTCTCAGTTCTCTTCCTTGAGGTGTATTTTTCTTTCTCGCTGTTTGTAACTGTCAGATAGTTTCCCCCTTTTTGCTTGATGTTCAGGTTTAGGGATGGTTGGTTTTCAACTTGATGTTTGCAGAAAGATTGGGGTATGTCAGGTGTATAATATAGGCATTGGAATGGATTGAATTCTGGACCATTTGGAGAGGGAAAATTAATATTATGGACAAGATGGCCTTGCAGGATATTATGTTTTTATGCAGATGAGGATGGTTTTAGAGAGATTATATTGAAGATTGTGTTGGGGGGTTTACTCCCTTGATTCTTGCTTTAAACAAATTTTGATTTAAGTTTGTGGGTGTCTGTTGCTGGTAGCTTCTTTGGATTTGATATTCCAATGAAAAAGGTGGATTTCAACTCCTGATATACATTAGAAGAGCCTTTTATTCAACATATGGAGACATGTTTCAGATCCTCAAATGGGTAAAATGAAAATAAGTAAAGTGGTCATATGGTTAGCTATTTTGAAAAGTTGACATGTCATCACAACCCAAGTAACCAGAGTGTAGAGGTAGAGCGAGAGTGCAGGAGCACCAATTTAGAATATTAAGAGCACCCTAAGAGCAGTGAGTTTAAAAGGTACGTGTATGCTAAATTCTGTCATACTTTGCATTTTCATAAGATCTGGTTTACCAGTGTACTCCGTAAAAAGGGATGTTGGCATTCCCCCATATGTGTGTTGGTCAGTTTAATTGCATTTTGTTTACCAGGGAAAGAAAGGAAAAAGGAAATAGTAACACATACAAAGCTCCATTTAACAAAGTCTCTAAGTGGCTTTAATGGTTGGTTATCATAATATGAAAGTAAGTGGGAGTCTCATATTCAAGTGCTTGGGAGAGAAATAACAATAAGTCTAAGTGCACATAGGACCAAATACAAAATGGGACACAAATGTCTCATAAGAGGTGTGGCCCACATGTGGATCCACCTGTTGCTTTTTTTTTGGGGGGGGGGGGGGTTATTTTTTTTTTGCCACAAGTTGGTTAAATATGCAATACTGAATTCAAAACTTTGAGAATGGTGGTCATTTGTTCTTTCAAATCACAATTATGCAGAGTGTGAAGACAGTTTGGCCCTCTCCACAGTGATGCTGAGGTCAGAAAGCACTGGCTTGTTACCTAAATATTAATGTCTTAATTTGCTAATTTTTTCTTATCATCCTCCAGTAATGGTCTGATTTGGTTCACCTGTCATGTCTTGCAGTTTTTGTCACTATACCCAGGACATCTCTCTATTGTTTTTGTTTTTGTTTTTATGAAAAATGCTAGACCCCAAAATTTTTACCAAAATTTCGCTTAATTGTTTGCTGATATGCAACTCAAGTGTTTTTGAACTGGCAGGTTGCTATATTTACAGTTTTAGCTATGGTCTTACGAAGGAAGCCTGATGTTTTGATTGGTATATTGCCAACATTGAGGGAAAATTCTAAGTTTCAAGGACCAGATAAGCTTCCAGTCATTGTATGGATGATAGTTCAGGTGAGTGAGTGTATAATGTTAAACCCATTGGATATTTAGTCACAGAAAAAATAAAAGGAAAAATAGAATCTAATTGCATTAGATAATGTTCGTGTGTAGGCTTGTCAAGGAGATCTTACTGTAGGGTTGTATGCGTGGGCGCACAACCTCTTGCCTATAGTTGGTGGCAAATCAAATTGTAATCCGCAATCCAGAGATTTGATTTTACAGTTGGTGGAAAGGTTTGGAACCATTTAGTCTCCTGATATCATTTTCACTGCTTCCATATCTTCTGTTAATTTGATTATTTTTTTGTTTAATTGCAGAATTTTGTCTGTCCCAAAAGCTCGTACCATTTTGGTAAATGGAGCTGTCAAGAGAGGAGAGCGTCTGTTACCACCTTCGGCCTTTGACTTGTTGATGCGGGTGACGTTCCCTGCCTCTTCTGCTCGAATAAAGGTGGGTACTTTCAATTTCAGCAGTTTGATCATTTATTGAATCTTTTGGTAATAGCAGTTTCTGTTCTTAAATATTCAAAGTGAATAGTATCCTTACCTTTCATTGTGGCACTTTTTGCAGGCAACTGAAAGGTTTGAGGCAGTATATCCTGCTCTCAAAGAGGTGGCTCTTGCTGGTTCTACTGGAAGCAAAGCCATGAAACAAGTTTCACAGCAAATAACAACTCTTGTACTGAATGCAGCTGGAGAAGGTACTTTTGAACTTGAACTGCCTGCCTTTTCATCCCTGTTGCTTGTTCTGTATAATTAGCTTTAGTATAAACTGCACTTTAACCCCTCAAATATAGGATGTTATCACTTTGCGCCCTCAACTAAAAATTGTTACACTTAACCCCATTGATCTTTTGATTTGTTTCAATCTCAACTTTCTATTAACATTTTATTATAAGAGATGGCGAACAAATGGCATGTGAACTGCCATGCCAATTTTATGATTAAAGTACTCATTGCTGATTTATTTATATGTGAGAAATATGTATATATATCTTCAAATCTTATGAAAAAAAATGTCAAGAAAAAAAATAATATATATAATATTATATATAGGGTTTGACTTCTCTCAACTTGTCATCTCAACTTGAGAAAGAGGTTGGGCTTAATAGGCCCGTTTTGGACCGATTTCGATGATCCAAACCGTTCACTTTTTAGAACTCGTTGAGTTAGAATATTCATGCAAAACATCAATATGATTGAACATTGGTAACTATATATGTTTGAATCATATTTGTATTAAAAAAATAGACGACAAATATAATTTCAAGAATAGCCTTCCAATTTTTGTAATACAAATTTGATTCAAACATATAATTACCGATATCTGATCATTTAAATTTTTTACATGAATATTCTACTTAACGAGAGAAGCCCAAATGCTCTCTCTCATGCTGAGATGGCCAACAACAGGAGAGAAGCCGAACCCTTATATATGCACATGCCAATTTTATGACTAGACGGGGAAATACATATATATATATAACATATATGACATATATGTATGTAAACACGTAACATATAACACATGGATGTAAACCACCTCTTGAATGAACATTTTTCTTTTACAATTTCATTATAAATTCATTGAACCATTTGCAGGCAACCCTGAGCTGTCCAAGGAAGCAACGGGCATTTTTATCTGGTGCTTGACACAAAACCCTGATTGTTACAAGCAGTGGGTGAGCTTCGTTAATTGATATATGCACTTTGAACCTTATGAAAGTTGTCTTTCCCATTTATTTTTCTAGGGTTTGCAATAAAATCTCTTCTGCTGTAAATTTAATGTAAACAGGACAAGATCTATATTGAAAAAGTAGACGTGAGTGTTTCTATTCTGAGAAAGCTTGCCGAGGAATGGAAGGAGCTTTCTGTGAAGCAGTCTTCTCTTGATGCTCTGAGGGAAACCCTCAAGAGTTTCAGGCACAAGGTACTCTCTCTCTCTCTCTCTCTCTCTGTGTGTTTCACTGTTCCTCTCCGTTGTTTGTGGCATATTATAACAGATGCCCACTCACGATTAATTATTGCGTATAGTATCTACACTCGAGGAGGGTTCCCAATTGATCTCCTTGTTGAAGTTGAGAAAGTTCTTGCAAGGCTAATTGATAATGATCAGGATTCATTCCATGATGGCTGATTGAGATCATCCAATCTACCAGGTTGATCTTCATCAGTATGCATGGCATAGAAACCTAATCATTATTAGTTAGCGTTGCAATGCAAGGGCTTTCCTCAACTTCAACAAGAATGTCTGGTGGAACCACTATTTCTTGATGGTCATGTGAAGCCTTTTATGTAAGAAAAAATGTAGAAATACATAAACCCATGTGAGAAAGTTGTCTGATGTGCAAGTAGCACTGTTATATCAACAAAAGGACTGAGGAAAAAAGATTAAAACATCATCTGCACATACATGTGAATCATGTGACGTGATTCTTCCAACATTTTTTTTTTTTTTTCGTCTTGTAGAATGAGGAAGCATTGGCTGGTGGAGAGGATGCTGCTCGTCAATCACTCTTCAAGGATGCAGACAAGTACTGTAAGCTGATATTGGGAAGGCTATCACGTGGCCATGGGTGTTTGAAAAGCATGGTCTTTGTTATCATTGCATTCGGTGTCGGTGCTGCTGTCATGTCCCCAAGCATGGAGTCCTGGGACTGGAACAAATTATCTGTATTGTTCTCTCAGCAATCCTTCCGAGTGTAACAAGTTCTGCTTTTCAGCAATATTCGGCATAGACAAAGTAATCAGATTTGCTCCCATAATAAAGCGGCACAGAATGAGGTACCGTTTGTATACTTTTATGAGCCTCGATGGTATACTGAAATTAGAAATAGTTTCAAGCACTACAGCAAGAAGAAAGAAAGTATCAATGCCGTCAATTTTTCTGCTTTTTTTGGCCTTCAGGTGTGGAGATCCCCTTATAAGTCAAAATTGTCAATACATCCAAACTAATTTTATAGAGATGGATGCATGTGTATTCTGGGATTAATGCTGCTTGAATCCAAAACGGATTTGATGAGATAGCTTCTTTTTTTTGTTTTTATTTTGTTTAGATATTCAAGTTTTAATTTAATTTAAATATTTTTTTTTTGGTCCTGGATTTTGATTCAATTGGATATTGGTAATGGGGGTGGGGCTTTATTTGAATTGATATAATTCTGTTATGATTTTGTTCAAGTGACCATGTTCGAGTGTCTGGGGGTTGTGCTACATCTCCTAATTTTTGGTCCCCTAATCTCCCTAAATTTCAAACCAAGGCAAAAAAAAAAAAAAAAAGTGTCCAAAAGGACGTCGTTTTGGGCATTAGGGAATTAGGGGAGACTTTTTTCGGGGGACCAATCATTTTTCTTTTTGAAAAACATAGAAAACTCATTTGGCAAATATTTCTGAAAAACAGTTTTTTCAGAACTACGCACTAATAAGTAAATTTGTACAAAATTAGAAACAACATGAAAATGATGGATGTAATCAATTATTATTATTATTATTATTATTATTATTATTATTATTATTATTATTGTTTTGTTTCTAAAATTACAAAAATGAAAACAAAATCAGAGCCGATTAACTTTATAATCTGTTGTACTAAATTTCTTCATGAAGTTGCATGATGATGAATCATCGAAGCAAGTTATTCGTAATCATCAGGGGTAGCCCAAGGATATTTACGGAATGAGTTTCGGACTTTGGAAGGATCTTCAGGTGTAGACCATGGATACTTCATTGATGGATCCCTTGGGAATTTTCTGAAGTTCAGAAATGGTGCCCAAAGCATCACACTGGAAATGGGGGAAAAAAATACAATTGATCAAATGAACTTTGAATAAACAACGATTAAAATCAGAGCTCAATCAAAAATTCCAAATCAAATATAATCAGTAAAAACCCGAATAGCGTCTATAAGGATTTCATTAGAATTGAATCTCAAATTTTACCTTTCCTTGTCAATTTTTTTTTTCTTTTTTTTCTTTGAGCTTCTGTTTTTTTGTTTCTTCTTCACAATCAGGTGCATTGTCATAATCATGAGCCAACTTGCATCAACATGACTGTTCAGCTGATTCCAATCCACCTTGCATAAAATGAACTCTCTCCAAGTTTGGTTTTTTTGTTTTAGTTAACGAATAAACTCTTCAAACTTACCCTCTACTGATTTCAGAATCAACTATCTAATGTCGGTTTAACCTGAGTAACACGAGGGACAAACTTCGGGTGTGTGCAGATTCTACAACATACATACTATTTAAGTTAGAGAGTACAGTTGCCAAGATTTGACCCCACACCCAAACCCTGAATACGGTTTGTCCAACACTTACGTTGTATTTGGCTAGGGGATTTAAGAAACGATTTGGAAAGGAAAAAGGTAGGTGAAATCTCAATAAAATATACAACAATGATTCATCCCACTAAAAACACCACCACTAATAGCACTAATGCATTAAAAAAATAAAAAATAAAAAAAAAAAAAAAAAAAAAAAAAAAAAACATCATTCATCATCATTGGGACCCCCCCCCAACCCCCCTAAAATATATTTATATTTTACCTAATTTCACATATTTTTTTTCCTTCATTTTCCAAATCTCAAATATGAATAAAATATATTTATATTTCACCTAATTTCACATAACATTTTGCTTTTATTTTCCAAATTTCTACTCAAATCACTTTACCAAACACAGCATTAGAGGATCATTCTAAGACCACTGCACCAAACTCCTGGGAGTTGACTCTGAAGAGTATAGAACCTAAGATCTTAGGCCCCGTTTGTTTTCAAAGATAGAATGGAGGGGATTCATAGTGAGGTGATTAATAGTGAGGAATTGTTAAATTATTTTCATATAAAATAATAAAATAAATAAAAAAATATAAAAAATTAAACATTAATATTTTTAAAAAAATTCCCAATATATAAAAAATAAAAAAATTTCTAATCCCCTCACTATTTTTCTAATACCATCTCTATCTCCTCCTTACCAATCCCCCTTCCAAGGGGACTACTAATAACAAGGGATTAATAGTCTCCTCCCAATCTCTCAAAACAAACACCCCATTAATAATATAAAAGGATTAGTAATTCCAATCTCCTCCTTATAACCCCAAATAAACAGAGCCTTAAGACTTATATCCCAAAATCTTACCAAAATGCCGCAACTCCTTACGTTTTCTCCAAATTTAGTTGTTTTCACTCTTGAGAACTTTTTGACCCATAGTCTACTTATGTCTAGATCCCAATAGCCAGTGTCGTCATTATTTTGAGACCAAGGGTTGGTCTGACGCATATTTTTTACAGGGTGTAATGTTTAGGTTTGAACCTCACAGCTCTATGATTTTGTTTTTCATTCATTTATTTTCTCTTACCGATTGTATGAAAAAATTATTTTGCATGTGAACTTTAACATTGTGCATTACTTTGGATGATAGACATTACAAGTTAAGCTAGGTGCGACTTTGCTCACTTGGAAATTATGTGTAACATAATCTTCATTCCACAAAATTAACAACAATATGGTCAAAATAGATGGCCAAACTACTCCAAAGGATTAGTTAAGTGATAAAGTTGAGCCGTGATAATTTCTTTTGTGCACTCCTAGGGGTAAAGTGTAGTTTGTGCTTGATAATTATGGGTGTTTGACAACTTGACTTTTTTAGTGGCTATTGACATTTTAATTTTTTTTATGAGGTAGTGTTTGGAATTTTTATTTTATTTATTTTTTTTTTTTTTTTGGCTTGGTTTAAGAACATGTTATTTGAGTAATTTTTTGATTTTTTTTACTAAAATATGAGGTAAAAACACTAGTATATTTGGGATTATTTTTTAACTTTTTACAACAAAAAAAAATGTGCAAAAAGTAGAGAAAATAAAATATTTAGTTTTTTTTTTTTTTTTTTGGGTATAGATTGTTAACTTTTTTACTTTTTTTAATGATTTTTTAACTTTTAAACTAAAGTAGATGGTTGCCAAACGAAACTTATTTGAATACATAGTTGTGAAAGAAAAAGTAGATGACTGATGTGTAAAATGTGATATTTTAATTTTTTTAAATTTTTTGACATTTTTATGGTTTTTTTTTTGTGTGTGGCTATATTAGCCAAAAGGTTGGCTGCCAAATGGGTGAAATGGGAGGACTTAAATGTACTCGAAGACTAGTTAAGACAATCTTGAATACCCTTGTTACCAAAAAGAAAGAAGGTATCAAGGTATCAAGTGAGGGTACACAGGGAAGTGGCTAAAAAGAAAAAGAAGTTATCAAGATAGGAGGACTATATGTACTGGAGGAGTAGTAATCAAGTTAGCATCAAGTTAGGATCGTTTGACCTGACAATTGAAGATGATTTAGAGCATCCACAATGCACATGTTGGTATTGCATTTTACACATACACATTTATGTATACTCAAGTGAATCCTACTCTTATTTTAAGACACCCTTGACGTTTTCATTGTATCACCTACGTGCACATTATTTATTTTTTATTTATTTATTTATTTTTACTTTTTTTTTTGTCAAAAATAGAATGTTGCTATGTTAGTAAATTTAAGTTATAACTTAAAGGGACCATCGCTGATCCATCAGCTTGAACTCTAAACCTTCCACATATCACCGCACCCTAAGGCATGGCTACATGCCACTCGACCACAAGAATCTCGACTTACACACTCACTAAACTAGCAAACCGTAACACACAAAATTAAGTTTTATTTTTATAATTTTTTTTTTTAATTATCATATAACACGTTATTTTGGCTAATCATAGTGGATGCTCTTAGATATTGTTCTTGTTTGGTCATCCTCAGTCAGTGCTAGTAGTGGCAGGCAAATATGGTCGAGGTTTATTATATATTTTTTTATGTTTAGTAAATTTCCTTTTAATTATTCTTGCTAGTGGATTTGCATAATAACATCTATGAATTTAAATGAGAAAGTCTAATCTCAATCTAAAATTTTGATTGCCAAATTTTCTAATATTTAGCCAAATCAATTGAGGTGGGATAATCCAGTCAAAGTAGTTAAATCATTAAGAAGCATACTGTTTTTGGTTAAAAGGAAGAAAAAAAAAAAAAAAAAAAAAAAGGAAATGTTTTTTTTCTCCACAATGCTAATTGTGGAATGATACATACACAGAAATATATTAAAAAAAATTAATTGTGTAGTCAAGATTCATTATAAATGTAACCTTATAATACATAGGTTGAATCTAAATTATCCGTTCTTTTTTTTAGTATTTTTTTTATACACGTATCTTTGTTAATGTTAATTTAAACTTGTTAAAGTTGGTCTCGATTTGTATTCTTTCCCCACTTAAATTAAGTGGTGTGAAATCTGAATTTAAATTATTTCTTTGATTTTTTTTAGGCACACTCCCCAAACTTCAAAGTCATTATAATATGTCGTTCCCTTAATTTTAAAATATATTTTGGGGCAAATAATTGCGGTTCTCGTTATTTGGTTATTGTCTCAATTTAATCCTTATAGTTTAAATTGTATCAATTTTAATTTTTCACGTTATGTTAATTTAGTTAAATTAATAACATTCATCAAGAAATTAAATATAATTAAGGATAAAATACTCCATTCAAAAGGGAATGGACGGTTTTAAATTGGATACTAACGCTTCAATCATTTTGAGGAGAGTAAATAAACTATTTTACCTTTTGATTTCAGTCCAAGTTTTAAAAAAGTTTTATCGCTTAGGTTAAATTAACACATGAAAAATGCAATGATAAAATTGATATAATTAGACATAAACTTAAGGCAAATTATAGAAAGTACAGGTATAATTTTAGGACTTCACTCCTCTTGGATTTAGGAGAATTCTAATGTTAATCATTCTACCACAAGAAGGGGTTACAAATAGCCAACTCCAATTCTACCCCCAAAATCCTAATTTGAATTAAATACAACCCTAATTTATCCACTTGTCCTGGCCTAGCCCTTTATGGGTTCATTGATTAATGCAATGTAATATATTGAGAATAAGATTGGAAAATCAAGTTCAACATCATCCCAAGGGGCCACAGGAGATTTGACTGATCGTTAATTTCAAGATTTTAGAATTAGTCAAGTTACATTCAAACTAGTCTGGATATCCAATTATATATATATATATTTGGTACTATTTTATTTTTTTAATATAATTGTTTTTGGTATAAATATTATTATGCTATTATATTTTTATATTAAATTATTTTGATATAAAGAATGGTAGAGTAAAAAATGGTGGAATAATTTAAATAAAAAAATGATGGAGAAAAGACCATACTAATTAAGTAAAGTAAGTAAATTAGGTAAGATAATATAGGGCAAAAAGTAAATATCCCTCTAATTCCAAGGCATTGGTTTTCTAATACCATCTCCTATGAGGACTACTAATCCCATCCATGGAGCCGTATCATAGTCCTAAGGTATTATGAATCTCGTTTCCCATTTTATAAACAAACACAATAGTAGTAGATCTTACATCGATCCAAACATAATAGTAGTAGATCTCACATCGATCCTAATCCAATCTCATCCCCTATAACCTGAACAAACAGACCCTTAGACCCATCTCTTTGGATATCTATAATTACTTAAAAAAATCCCAGATTTGAAATAAGGTCAAGGAACAGCAATCTGAGGCGAACTGTCTGAAATTATGACTTATCTCAAAATTTAACCCTTTAACCGCTGGGGTACTCTTGCGGGTTCAATGAGCTATATTTGCAACTTAGAAAAATCTAGTTTTGCTCAAATTGAATAAAATGTAGACATCAAATTAACCAAACTATTGCTGAACTTTAGGAGGAAGGAAGGAAGAGGAGGCACTCACCCTGGAAAGAACAAGAAGACAAACATGAACTGAAAATACATCTCCAACAGATTTCTCTTGTACCATCTGATCCTCAGCCAGTTCATTATAATGGGCTGCATTCAAACCCAACCCCCCCCCCCCCAAAAAAAAAAAAATTTATTGTCATTAATTATTTTCACCCAACATTCACCATTCAAGAGCAGATGATAAAAACACAACATAATATATATAGATGAAAAAAATCTATGAATACAGAAATGGATTACAAAACCGGACATAACCCTCTCCCATGAAGTATGTCCCAGACACCCATGTAAGAGGGTTGTGTGGTTTCTATACAGGTTGAAGAATTTTATATAGATTGAGAAACTTTTCACTCACCGGGGCGACAAGAAAGTAGAAGAAGGCTGAAATGGCTAACTGTATCAATACCCATATGATGTCTTCTTCATCATTTACTCCAGTGACTGCATATGCTGGTAATTGCACAACCTGTTCAAATCAATTTCATTTAAATTAAAAATTAAAAAAAAAACCCGAATGATAAAAGAATTGTAAAACAAAAGAGTCTTGCATACTTACGGTGCCCAAAAGTGCTCCAACTTGGATTGCCAAACAAGATTTTTTAGGATTAAAGTAGCTGTTGAGTTTTCCGGTAATAGTTGTTGGTTCCTGGTTGTGCAGAGTTCATGAAAATCACAGGGCTTTTAAAATTGACTTGTAGAGAAAATGATGCAAATCTATGAAGTAGAGAAAATGTATGCATATAACATAGAGATATACCTTGTTTGGTTTGGGATTGTGGGATTGTTTTTGTTTAGAGTGAATGGAGATAGAAGGGATTTTACAGTGGGATTGGCAGAGAGATGGCAGAGCTTTGGGGATTTGGAAGCTCAATGAGCAGCTCATTTTAGAAGTTTCTATGTGAATCCTTATCTTTTTGGAGTTTCAGTTAGATGGTTGGTACATGGTGCATCTTGGTTTAGCTGTAAGAGAGAAAATGGAAAAAGACAAAACAAAAGGATTGCATCTCTATTCTGGACCATCCTAACCATTAGATTAACGACAATCATACCCAGAATTTTATTCTAAAAAAAAAAAATTTTAAATATAAACCTCATTTGGTTTAATTTTAAAATCATAATTTGCATGTAGAGTTGAGTTTTGAAAAGAAAAAATTTGTTTAATTGTGAATTTTGAAAAAGGTTTCGAGTTTTAAATTTTGAATTTTGAAAAACAGTTTTGAATTATATTTTGAGTTTTGAATTTTTGAATTTTAGGTTGTATTTTAAAATTTTTTGGATTTATTTTTTTAAAATATTTTAAAATGTTTAAAAAAATTATTTTTTTTCTTTTAAATATATAATTTTTATTTTAAATAATTTTTAATTTTTGTAACATTAAATATTTTATTTTATTTTTTAAATATATTTTTTTAATATTTTAAACTCAAAATATAACTTCACACTCAAATCATAAAATACATAACTCAAAACTCAATTCAAAAATTATTTTCAAAACTCATAACCAAACATATAACTCAAAACTCAATTCAAAAACTCTTTTCAAAACTCATAATCAAACTATTTTCAAAACTCCTTACAAAATTTTATTAAACAAAAAATTCAAAAAATATTTTTTATTTCGTTCTTTAAAATTATTTTTTATTTTATATTTTTTTGAAAAAAATATTTTTTTATTATTTTTTTATTTTTTAGAAAAATAACATTTTTTATTTTTTTTAAGTATAGGCAAAATGATTTATTATAATTTAAACATATATGGCAATCCAAATTTTTTTTAAATTTAAAAAAAAAATATTCAAAAAAAGGTAAAAGAAAATTTAAAATGTTAAAAATATTAAAATATTTTTAAAAATTCAAATATTTATAAAATAAAATAAAATATTTAAAGTAAAAAAATATTTAAAATAAAAAAATAAAATTTTTAAATATTTTAAATATTTTAAAAAATACAACTCAAATATTTAAAACAAAATACAGCGCACAATTGTTTGAAATACAGTGCATATTAAAAAAATACAACTCAAAATTTTTTTTAAAACTCATAACTCAAAATATAATTTCATACTCAAATCATAATTTTAAAAAACAAAATAAATTTTTTAAAAAATAAAATTTTAAAAATAAAATTCTGAAAAGAATTTGATTATGAATTTTTAAAAAAAAATTAATTTTTTATTAGAATCACAATTTCAAACGTAAATCAAACGAAACCGTAATGTATGGTACAAATTCGTCTAGATGTAAATCCTATCTCGTCCACGTATAGTTTTTTTTTTTTTTTTTTTTTAATATATATATCTACAATTTACAGTAAAAGTTTGGTGCAATTAGCCTCGTTTGGAAACGTTGTTTTTAGTAATTTTTTGATTTTTTAGCTAAAATATGATATAAAAAAAATTAGTATGTTCAGAATGATTTTTTAACTTTTTACGAAAAAATGTGTAAAAAGTAGAGAGAAAAAGAAATTTTTGACTTTTTAATATGAGTTGTTAGCTTTTTAATTTTTTTAATGACTTTTTGACTTAAACAGTCACTTACCAAACGAGGCCAAAGTTAGACTAATTAGTGATATACATTGATATTATGGCCTCCCAAACTGTTTAGGCTATGCTAATAGTAGACAAGTCGATTTGGGTCAATTAGTGAGTTATTAAAGCTTGGTTTATTGTCTTTCGAGTTTATCTCAAATCAATTTTAATTGAATTAATCTCAAAAGAAATCTAATTAAACTAATCATGAACTAAGCTCACATAATTTAATTTTATAGAACGTGTAAGCTGAGCGAGTTAATCAAGACATTTGGTCTAATAATTGTAGAAATGGGATTATTGATGTGTTATAGGCACAATAGTGACTGTTATGCCTCAATTTGAGATGTATTATGGGTTTATTTTTATGATCTGAACCGTCATTTTGTAAGATTTGTTAAGTACTTTATACCTATCAAAAATTATATTAATCGGATATCACTAACTATATGATCGAATTACATATTTTTTATGCCATTTCTCAAAAGAAAAACTTGTTGTTTATTTTTTTGGTTATCGATCATATAATTATTGATATCCGATTAATATGATTTTGGTAGCATGAAGTACTCAACAAACTTACAAAATGAACGGTTCAAATTATAAAAATAATCTCATAATGCACTTTAAATTGAGACACAATAGTCACTGCTATGTCTTTAGTACAGCAATGACTCCAATTCCAATAATTGTATAGTACCATTTTATGGTGTGAAGTTATGAATTCTAGAGGAGTTTGAATCTTATGTCTTGTTAAATTTATCTTCTACAAAAATGTTAGAAATCTTAAAAATTTTACTAAAAGTTCTATTAAATGTCTCACATGGGTGTGAGATTCATGTGTAGGTCCTACATCCATGTGAGACATTTGGTAAAAACTTTAATAAAATTTTTGGGGTCTATATCTTCTATTATGGTGGTTGTTAAGTTTGAGTTTAATGATTGTCAAAGATATGTAATTAATAGTAATTGTTGGGCTTAGGCATGTTAAATTTATCTTCTATCATGGTGTTGTTAGGTTTGAGTTTAATGATTGTTAAAGGTATGTAATTAATAGTAATTGTTGGATTTAGGCTTGATAAATTTTGACTTTTTAATTATTATTGAGTTATTAATCTATTTGATATATATATATATATATATATTTCATATTTTTAATTGCTTTCTTATTTATGAATCCAAAAAAAAATTTTGTGAGTTGAACAAAAGTAATGAATTTTAAAGTGTATTTAAAGTCGTTAAGAAAGAAGAAAAAAAAAAATTAAAAAAAGACTAATTCAAACAAAAGACAAGTGGATAGAAGGAAAGACAATTGGCAATAGTACAATTTTCCAGAACCTAAAATGATGGGAAATATTTCACAATATTTTAAAGGGCTTTTGGTCCAAACATTCAAAAATCTTTTGTTTAAGATTAAGGAGTGTTGGGGAAGTGGTTATCTTTAAGATTTTTTGGCTTTTTAATTATTTTAGTAGATTATTTTAGTTTTTGTGTTTGGAAAAATGAGATGAATTTTAATTTGAGTTATTATATTAAAAAATGTGTTTGAAATAATGTTTGAAGTTAAAATGACAAATTTGTTACTAACCTCACTTTTCCAAAATTGATCTAAAGGGATAAAATTGTCCTTTACCAGTTGTGGGACTAAGTTGTCACTACACTGTGCCTACATTGTTGACGTGACGGTGTACGCTGCCCATTGCCAAGTTGCTTTTCTTCTTTCTTTATATATATATATATATATATATCATTAGTTTAGGGTACTATTTGAGCCTATTTGGCTTTTTTAACCCCAAACTTGGCTTGCCAAACAGCGCCTTGTCCACAAGGGCACGGTTGTGCAAAATGTCCAAACTACCCCATATATATATATATATATATATATGTATATATACATTATCGCTAGAATATACCCTCACATTCCTAAACCTAATTACAACCCCCTCTCTCTTTGCTCTCTTCCACTCTTGCTCTCTCTCTCTTCCCTCTCCCATTGTTCGTCACTGATTCGGATTGTTAGAGACTGTGACGATGTGGTGGCGACCAAGATCTAGTCATCAGCTAAATCTCTCTCATCTGATCTTATCTCATCGGTTTGAACACAAACAATTGGCGAGCTTGAGCTTGAATCGTTACAGATATTTCTCGTTCTAGGGTTTCGATCAATCGCAACCATGGGAGGCGGCAAAACCATGATAGCAGGGCGAAAGTGGCTTGAATCACCGTCAAGGGCGGAGGCACATAGGGCCCAAGGGGGTCACGTGCCCTCCGGGTTTTGGGAATTTTTTTATAACATAAAGAAAACATTTTAACGGTTGTAAGGGAATCTTACCTTACGATGAAGAGGAGTGGTTTGAGAAGAGTGAGCAAAGTGATCGACTCGAGACAAACTTGATAGACAGAATTCTGGTGCGACGCAGAACAGCCCGACAGAGAGAAAATCTGGCCTCACCACATTTGAATTTAAACAAACAAACCAAAAAGAGAGAAAATTTATTGTCGTAATCAGAAACAACACATGTTCCACTTGGGAAAGCAAGAAATCACGAGAAAGTAGTCAATTAGATCTGTTTGTGAGATCAATTGAAAGTAAAGTGATAGCAATCAAACAACAGAGTGATCTTTACCTTTAGTTTGATTAGGAATTTCGTATAACAATTTTTAATTAACAGAGAGAGAAAGAAGAGCGAGCATCTTACCTGGAGAGAAGTTTCGGGAGCGAACAAGGAAGGGGGGTAGGGAAGAAGAAGAACATGGAGGGACAGAGAGATAAAGAGAAAATGTGGTGGGTGAAAATAGAGAAAGGACAGAGATAAGATAGAATGGAGGGGAGACGTGGATAAGTGAGAAAGTGAGAACAAAGAAGGTAGAGATAAAGATAGAATGGATGGGAGACGTAGGTAAGTACGAATACTGTTTAGGCGGAAAGTAAAGGTAGATATATATTTAGAATTGATATATATTAAAGGGAGTCATCTCATCCGTCCATCTAAACACACAAATAAATCATGACCATTAAAATGTTCTAATAGGACAATTGTCTTTAAGATAAATTCAAAAACTTTATTCCCTTATTATATAGATATATATTAGTTATGACTTAAAAAATTAAAGTAATGCCCTTTTTTGGATAAATTACAAATACACTCCCTAAGATTTATTTAAATTACAAATTACCACATATGATTCTAGAAATTACGTACGTTCCCTAAGGTTTCTAATTTCATAACAAATAGGTCATTTTAGTAATAAATCATCAAGTTAATTACAGTTTTTAATAATGTTAAAATTTTATTTCAATTAATAATTCAGATAATTTTATTATTGTATAGTTGAATAGTTAGAAATTTTACTTTTTCAATTAATTCTGTTAAATAAAAAATTCTGACATTGAGGTATTTTTAATATTCCAAACTACAAGAGACAATTCATATTTTAAACAAATCTCAAGAAATATATTTATAATTTACTTTTTTTTTAATTATAAGATACATAAGGATGTGTATTATAATATTTCTCTTTTAATATATACACTTCTAAAAAGAATGTATTGTATACACTTTAGTTGTATTATTTTTTTATTTATAATTAATTGTTTTTTTTATTAGGACTCATAAACAAATTATATAATTTTTTTTTTTATTTTTTTTTATTTTTAAACGTGCATACATCCCACACATACACCCCATAGATATACACACATACAGATATCCAATAAGCGAACCAGTGGCAGAGAGAGAGAGAGAGAGAGAGAGAGAGAGTCATCATGCATTTTTTAACCTCCTTTTCCTCCACAAAACCTCACATTATTGCTTCTCTATCCAACAATAACCCCCCTCCTCCTCATAGTAATCCAAAGCCTTCATTGCATAGGATAAACACTCCCAACCCTTCAACCACAGCAGCAAAGCATCTCCAATTAAAACAGAAACAACAAAAACAAAAACAACCCTCTGTTGCTGAAATCGAAAAAGTAATAGGCGCCGGTGCTTTTCGGGACAGAGACACCAGCAACAGGCAAAACCCACTTCATTTGATGCTGATTTTCTGTGAAAATTAATGCTTATTTGTTGTGGTGCTGAACAATTTTACTTTTGATTTCGTTTTCGTATTTGTTTTGTGTGTTTTTGTTTTCAATTTTTTTAGGAATTCGGAACAGGGCAAGACTCTGTTTGATTCAATTTTTTCGAATTCAGTGGGAGAGTCTGAGGGGCCTATGGAAAGGAAGCTTCGGGAGACTGGAGAGTGGATCATTGATCGGACTGAGAGGTCTTCTAACTCAATTGGTAATTTTCTATTTGTTCATCTTTAGTTTCATTTTTTGTTAGATTCTGAGCTCTCTGTCTGTGTAATTCTGTGTTTTTTTCACAGGCCCCCTTTGTTTGGAGAAATAGAATGAAAGGGATTGATAGTGAGAGGATTAATAGTGAGGAAATTGTTAGTAAGGGGATTGATAGTGAGAGGATTAATAGTGAAGAATTGTTAAATTATTTTTATATAAAATAATAAAACAAATATAAAAAAATAAACATTATATTTAAAAAAAATTTCTAATATAAAAAAAATAAAAAAATTTCTAATCTCCTCACTATTTTTTTAATACCATCTCTACCTCCTCCTTACCAATCTCCCTTCCTCCTCCTTACTAATACCAAGGAATTACTAATCTCCTCCCTATCTCTCAAAACAAACATCTCATTCTCAATCCCCTCCTCACTATCAAACCCAATCCCCTCCCCATAACCCCAAACAAACAGGGCCAATTTCTTGATTAATAGTTCTTCTGTTTGTGGTAGTCCTAAAAAGAAACAAGAAAAAATTGTTGTTTTGTGCAATTTAATAATAATACTAAAGAATATTCAGTGCACGAGTTTACGGTTAACCAGTCAAACTATTGTTTATCAGCTCTTTTGTTATAATTCTTTACTGACCAATACATATATATATATATTTGATTGAAATTGAAACTCAGGAATTTGCTTGTATGGTTAGGTTAAGATGCTTAAGATACCATAGTCTATAACCATTTGAGAGCAATGTTCTATTTAAGAGTAGGGATGGCAATGGAGGCAATGGAGCAGATATTAATTCCTCATTCTTATTCGTCTGTAATAATTTTTTCGAATGTCTCCATCCCCCCCTCCAGACTACTTTCTTCTTCCCCCCCCCCCCCCCATTTGGATTTTTTTTTTCCAACCAACTTGAAAATTTTATATATATATTATATATATTTATTCACAATCAAAAAAAAATGTACATTTATTTTTTTTTTTTTTTTTTTTTTGTTTTTTTTTTCAACAAACAAACAAATCAAATACAAAATTAATTAATTAAAAAAAAAAAATAAAATAAATATATATATTATTTATATAAATAAAAATTAAATTTTTAAAATTTTTAATTTATATGTAAGAAGAGAGAGAGAGAGAGAGAGAGAGGGGCAAGCTTGTGCTCTTTTATTTTCCTTTTTTTTATGTTCCGATAAAAAAATCAAAAAATCAAAAAAAATCTCTAACTGCTACTGCTCTTCAGTTTCTTCTCATCTTCATCAGATTCTTTTTTCTCATCATTCTTCGAGAGATTCTCAGACAATCATTCTTTTGTTTTTTTTTTTTTTTTTTTTTTTTTTTTTTTTTTTTTTTTTTTTGTTTATTTTGTTTTTGTTCGAGGATGAAGAGAAGAAAGAAAGAGAGAGAAAGAGAAGAAGAAAAAAAAAACGGGAAAACATAATGGGAAAATGGGGGTCCCAACCCCATTTCAGAAGACCACAACACCAAAAAAAACAAAAAAAAAAAAAAAAAAAAAAAAAAAAATTTGGGTTGGATCTCCCATCCATCTATATTATAAGTTATCCCATTAATTCCCCTGTTTAAGAGTTTGGGTTAATTGAGCTTTTGCTGGATTGAGGTTGAGAGGGAAAATGAATGGGCGAGGGCTCATGTAGATAGTAGTTAGTTGGGGAGGCAAGTTGGTGAAAGGCAAAAAATATATATATATATATATTAAATTATATTTACACAAAACAACAACAAAACAAACACATTTTATTACATATGATAATAATTAGCATGACATATAGTCTATGTTTTTTTTAATAAGATTTTTTTTTAAGAGGCTTGGTTTATCTTTAGTATCTCCTTGGAGCATCCAAGAAGCCTTGGGAAAACAATTGAAATTTTGAATTTTTTATTATTTTTATTATATTTTTATTATTTTTTTTTTTTTATTTTTTTTTTTTTTTTTTAGGGTTTTAAATGATTTTTTTAGTTTTAAATTTTCTGGTTAAAATTTATAAAATTTGGGCTACTATAAAATGAGGGCTTTTTTAGTTTATTATTTTTTTTTTTTTTTTTTTTTTTTCATTTATTTTTTTTTTTTTTTTTTTATCTATTTTACCCACATCTTTACTTTTTTTACCCACCCTTCCCTATTTTTCCTCCCCTCTAACCCCCTCCTCCCCTCTCTCCACCCACTACTTCCAATACACACACACACAGCCAGCCACACCCAGCCCAGCCCACCCAGCCCCAGCCCCACCCCAGCCACCCCACCCCCAGCCCAGCCAGCCAGCCATCAGCCCTCCCACAACTCCTCATTCTTCCTTCCTCATTCGCTCTCTCATCCCTCTCCTCTCTCTCCTTCTCTCTGCCTCTCTCTCTCTTATCTTCCTACTCTACTTCCTTCTCTCTCTCTCTTCTCTCTCTCTCTCTCTCTCTCTCTCTCTCTCTCTCTCTCTCTCTCTCTCTCCCCCTCCCTTCTCCTCCTCTCTACCTCTTCTCTCTCTTCCTTCCCTCCTTCCTCTTCCCCTCGTCTCCTCGCTGATCGATTTGTTCTCCTGTTGTTGTCCTGTGCCTCATTCTTGTTCTTGTTGTGGTGTTCCTGTGTGTGTTGGATTTTTTTGAGCTCACTCTCGGATGGATGTCGATTGTTGTCTGAGCTCACGATCCAGAGGACTTTCCTGCTCCTCTTTCTCTCCCTGTTCCTTGTGATCCATTCCCCTTCTTCCTCCTGCTTCTCTGATTCTGCCTCTCCGATGCATTTGCAGCTCCAGCTCCAGCTTGCTGGATGGATGTGCCTGTGATGATGCAGCTGTGATGATTGGTGATCTGATTCAATGTAATGTGTTCTGTGAGGCTGGGAAGACGCGCATGTGGGTGTGGAGTGATGAGCTGGGAAGGCAGCGGCAGCAATAGAGCAACAACGGTGGCTGGAGGTGAGAAGTGGTGATGAGTTGAAAGGGTAAAATTGGGGGTAAATCAGGGAAATAAGATGATTAAAGAAAAAAGAAAGGGAGAGATAAGAAGGGAAAGGAAAAATATTCAAAAAGAAAAAAATATAGAAAAAAGCAAAATATAAATATAAATAAAATAAAAAAATAAAAATAATTATAAATTATTATAAATTAAGAAAAAAAACTAAAAGGAGAGATAAGTAAGAAAGATAGAAATTAGTATTATTTAATTTGTTTTTTAATTTGTTTTGGTTTATTTTTTTTTTTTCATTTGGTGACAAATATAAATGATAAAATTTTAATTGTGAATATAAAATAAATAATACTATTGGGCCTTGGTAGTATGAATGTGGACTTTAGAGTCTCTCACGGACAGATTAGCCCGATATTGTTGCGTGTTCGTGGGCTTCGCGATTCCCCAGCAAATTGCATTGAGGATCCTAAAAGAAATTAGTTTGATAACAAAGTTGAAAAATGACCATGCTTTTGTGTGGAAGCGCAACCCTAGATTTGATTGTCTGCTCTCCATCTTCTTGTGGAGCTTTAATTTGGGGCTTAGAGAGTACATATGTAATGTATTATTGATTCTTCCTCAATAGTTGGGGTGAGTTTTCATCCTAAAGGGCAGAACTTCTGCTTTGATGCGATTTACCTAAAGGCATTGATACTATATTTTTTTATGTCCTTGCATATTCATTGTTGTCTTTAATATCTACAACTATTGAGTTGAAGCTTGTACTCCATTCCTAAAGGATGAGAACAAACATTATATAGTGGACATCAAAGGCATGGTTTTGAACATTATATGTCATTTGATAGTGAAGGGTAGTTGCATAGGTGGTATTAACTTCTTGTGTAGCACAACCAATTTGTAGTCGAACCTTCAAAGCTGTCAGTAGATGTAGATCATCAGGTAAGGGCATATTAACAAAGATGGTAAAATAGTTGTTGAATTTTAATCTTGGTGATTTATCTTTCGCAATAAACGTCTCTTTTCAATAAGCGATTGTACAACTCTGCTGCTCCATAAAAGGGATGTGTTAGACCATTGTCTCTTTTCAAGTCCTAACTTAGATCCAGGAGATGACTCTAATTCAAAGTTAAATATATAAGTTGAATTTGGCCCAATTTTTGTTGGGTTACAGAAATTTCGTAGTCAAAGTTGTTAAGGCGAACAAGCATGTGTAGCCGCAATTTCCTTTATTTCCCCATCCACTCATGCATGGTCAAGAACATATGTCCAAGCAAACTACCAGTAGAGGGAGCAAATAGTTTAGATGTATTATTGTAAATTGTCTAGGAAAAACAAATTTCTTGAAGAAACATATGAAAACTATCGTTTATACAACACATTGCTTCAGTGAAACGAATGAGGGCAGTAATCTATTCTCTTAGCATGTCTTGTTAATCATATGCATATTAATTGATGATTTTGGGTTTGGGAAGTAAGTTTATACTGTTGCTTTCAGGCTGATTCTGGAATAGGGTAGCTGGGTCATTGTTTGTTTTTGGTAATGTTTTGGTTGCTCTTGCTTCCTTTCTGTTTTGGTTTGACCTCTTGCCAACCTTTTTTCTGGTTTTGCTGGAAGTGCTTGCACATGATTTTGCGATCCTTTCTTGTGCCAACCTGCTTGGGATGAGTCGAGTTGGCTATGATGCAGATTTTCGTGCTCCTTTGTCCTTTATTGATGTAATTCTTTTTTTTATCTCGTTAATAAAGGAATTCTTCTTTGCTGATAAAAAAATCAGCATATGCATATTAGTTTCCTAATCAATTCTTGGCTTCTAGTTATTGCTTCTTAAATTTTTTTTGGGGCTTCTATTTATAGAATATTTTTAGGTAATTACTGGATGAAACATTTTTCTAGCATTCTCTCTCTCTCTCTCTCTCTCTCTCTCACACACACACACACACACACACACACACACACACACAGATGCCAGCACAGTAGAAAATTGGAAAAATTCATACCTTACACTTTTTCCCAAGAGCTCAACATGTTTTGCTGGAGAAGAAAGGAAAGTTCTTCTCATTGCCATTGATCACTTTATGAAATTTACAGGGAATTCATGTGGAATTTACAGGAAATTTAAGCTTCCATTGTGTTGTTGGCTCAATAATTTTAACTTCATGAAGGGGTGTTGATGGTATCATATGCTGCTCTAATCTGTTTTTCGTCTCTATAATGCTTAACTACATATGTTGTTACCCTCCTATTGCGATTCACTTATCAGCTCGTTCCATGGTATTTCTGAACTAACTCATACTTCTTGGTGACTAGCTTAATTTGTGTTTTCTGGAATCACTTTGCAGGGAAAAATATTTTGATGGCTGTCTTCCAGTTCGTTCTACCAATTTGGATTTTGTCATTTCTAGTAGCTTCCGGGATCGTAAAGCTTCCATTCAGTACCCCTTTTCTTGATGACCTAATTATGTGAACAACAAATTTCATTTTTTTCCAACCCCATTTGATACAAATTATATTTTGTGAATTTGTATAATGAAAATGATCTCATATCTGAAATGGCATCTATCTAACATAAGGCTTCTGAGCTTTGCATCCATTTGCTTGAAATATTTGCAGATGTTGCATTATCAACTCACATAGGCCCATCAACAGATTGGATTCAGATGAAATACAAAAAATTCAATACTACCTTAGTCACCCATCTAAATCCGAATTTAACAGATTATTTGATAATGGCCAATTCAAATCTGGATCCAAATCCGAATCCATCTTATTCAGATGTCCAATCAATAAATCCAACCCTGTCAATATTCTTTGCTATTATAGCATTCATACACCCATTTTTACAAGGCAAACAAGATTAATATCTAGACCTTTTTAGTTCGTCTTAGTAATTTATGGATCGGATATATAATCAGATTGGATCGGATTTATCCAAATCCGCTCTATTATCTACTTCTCAGCTAACTGCCTCACAGTCCTTGGTGAACTGCATATGTTGCTTTGTGACAATTTTGTTGCAAGTTTGTACATTCCAATGATGTTTACATATGATATGGTTATTCCTTTCTTTGTTTTTGTGCTGTTTTTGCCCCTAAAACAAACCTTTACAACACCTAATCACTTGTTATACATTGGGGTTAAACTAACATAATTTAAACATTAAAATAAGTTTTTAAACAAATTTCTGAACACATTAACTAAAAAATTCAGGGGAAATGACCAAAAAAAAAAAAACTCTAAAGTCAAAAACCTTATTTTTTTATTTTATCAATTTAATCTCTAATATTTTAATTTTTTTAATTTAAACTATTTTTTTATTTTCATTGAGTAAAATTGACGGAAAAAAATGTATTTTACTCATTCAACTCAATATAATTATATATAAAATGTCTAAAATATAATTTTTTTTATTAAGTTTATTGGCTAAATTTTTTTTTTTTCCCTTCGGTTTTACTCAACGAAAATAAGTAGATGATTTATATTGAAAACAAATTAAAAAAAATTAGAGTTTAAATTTATAAAATTAAAAAATTATATTTATTTTGTTATAAAAGTCAAACATTAGAGAAAAAATTTATTGAAATATCCCTCTCCAATTTTTGGTAGTAGGAGAAGCCTAATATATATATTTTTTTTTATCAGTTAAGCTCCCTCAATAAAATTTATGTGCGAAATGAGAGAATTTTTTTTATGAAAATTGAAATTTCTCTATGTCGAATTTTCTTTGTAAAAAAGTTGGAGGGCCCTAACTATTATGAAAATATTGTATTTCTTTTATTTAATAAAATTAATATTAGGAACTTTTAAAAAAAAAAAATTATTAAAAAACTCCAATCTCAACCATACTCTATGAATGGGATAGAGGCTTTTGGCATATGGTGATGATGCTGCGGTGGCACGTGGCGGGTGCACATGCACCTTTCAAATGTGGGTGCTTCTAAGCTCAAAAAATAAAATAAAAATGTGGATTCTTCTCAGCGAATATGGTTTGAGGACAGTTCAAAAGTGATGCCTCTAGCTTTATATTATATTATTTATTTTTTTATTTTTTCAAAGATAGGTTTTATGTTTTTATTATAAAAAAAAAATGCTGACAACTCAGCCTTACGGATGCTGGATGCTAAATTTATTCTGAATATATTTATGTGGTAGAAATTAAATTGATATAGTCTAAGGTTTTTTTATTATATAAGTCAATTGTTAAAATTTACATATGAAATCAATTTGAGCCATTGATTTTTTTTTCTCAATAAATTTTGGATTAATAAGGGTAGGTTTGTAAGTTGTTTATTATCAGTTTGTATCCATGATATTAGGGGGGTAACTTGTGCAGCTCAACCTGAGCAATTCGAATCTAGTTCGAATTTAGACAAAATATTTTTGAATTTGGTATATTTTTGAATAAAAATTCAAAAGTCCAAATTAAATTTGGACGGATTTAGACAAAGACACCAAATAACCCAAGTAATCCAAAGCCCAATTTATATAGATAAATATATAAAAATATTAAATATTCATATAAATTATTAGTGATTGAATGATATTAAAGTAATTTAAATTATTACATCACATTTAATATATATTATAAACACCAGTATGACAATATAAAACCTTGCATTTTTTTTCACTTAAAAATTGTAAAGACCACCGTAGTGGCATATCGATTCTTCAATTCTTAAATCTCTTACATCATATAAATTATTTAGTTTGACATTATTATGATTTTACACCCAAAAAAAAAATGATAATGGAGTCTAATTTTAACAAATTAATTAACTTAGTTGCACCCAAAAAAAAAAAAAAAAAAGCTCAATTTTTCGAGTAATTCGGACAACTTGGGTCAGCCTTAGACAGACAACCTCTGGTTATAATTTGGGCTTGAACACGCCTAAACAACTCTTAAGATAACTCGAGTTGGGTTTAGACATCTGTAATTATATGTTTAAATCATATTTATTTTAAAAAATAGACGACAAATATAATTTATAAATACTCATTCATTTTTATAATACAAATTTGATTCAAATATATAGTTATCGATATCCGATCATCTTAATTTTTATATAAATATTTTACTAAATGAGTCTTAAAAAATAAACAATTTAAATAATCAAAATCGATTCCAAATTGACCTATAAAACCCAAAGGCTCTGCCAAACCCTAATTATTATTATACGTAATGTAACAAACCCTTAAAGATCTTGTTATAAACAATACTTACAAGCTGAACTGGTGGTTAATGTACATTATAAAATATTGTGATAGATAAAGGTAGGTGTAAATGTATCTCCATAATTTAAATGGGCATCTCATTCGTTTGGACACCTTAATTGAAATTTTTAATTTTGAATTTTTAGTTTTTGTTAAACAACTCATTTAATCCCGACTTTACCCCCCTTACCCACGTACCATTGAGACTACCTTTGTTGCCAAAACCACCTCTGCCGTCTCTTTTGATCACCTGCAATCACTTCATCTTCTTGCCGCCCATCTTCACCATCCCTTCTTTTTAGTAGAAAATCAAAAGAAAAAAAGTCAAAGCAATGAACTAAGGGCACATTCAAGTCAGGTTTTCTATATTTTCCCTGCATTCTTGAGTCCTCATTACCAAGGTCACATTAACTTGTACTTTTTTTTTAAGTCGAGCACTCGCCGGAAAATGCACAGTAGTTGTCTTCGGCTATATCGTTCAGTTGGGTGGTTGACTCAGCGATCGACTGGTGATGTTTTGTTTTGTGTCCATTTTATTTTGGCAAGCGTAAAGGGGTGTGTTTGGGATGGTTTTTGCTTTGTTTTCCTTTCTTGGAGTTATATTTTGTGTTTTGGTCAGAACACAAAATATTCAGTTAGAAAAAATATAGAAATACAACCACCCAACTGAATGGCTCAATATTCAGTTCAGAATTAACTCATTGAAATACAACCATTTTCAATTTCAAAATTCAAAACAAAATGATTTTTATGCTCAAGTGCCATTCATGCCATTCGGATTTACAAAACAAAACTCTTTGTATTAAATGTCTAGGATCAAACCCTGATCAAAGTTGTACAAAAGAGAGTTGAAGCTATAAGTGCCTACTCGCAAGCAAAAATACAAGGGGAAAAAAACAAATTGTGAGAGAGAGAGAGAGAGAGAGAGAGAGAGAGAATGCAAGCATTGTTCCCAATTTCCGGTGACTTGTGTTTCCACTGGCAAAGGTTATAGGCTAACGCTTTAGTTTCACCACTCGCTTCCATTGCTTCGTTATTACTCCCGGGAAGCCGTTGAAGACTCTGCCTCAACATTGGTAGAGCTTCCAAAAAAGATTACTCATCGTCGGCCGTCAAATGAAGAGCACCAAGGAGCTCCGAATTGGGCCACGAAGGTCACCTGTCATTTTAGCTCTTTGTTTTGGCTTTTTCAAATTATTGATCTCTTCTCAAGCATTGTTGTTGGCACAGGGAGAGTTGTGCGTTGAACCAATGTACTTCACTTGTCCTACCCTACAGCCGGCGGGACAAATTTGAGATTGTGGTTACGGTCTTCACACAAAACTTTAATGTGTAATGGTTTGCATCAATGTCAGACTATGCTTTCATCAGTTGCTGGACTGACAACGCAGGAAAGCTAAAAACAGGGGCAAGGGCACTCTGTCGAGGCTCAAAGGAGTTGGTGTCGGTAATCTCCATTAGGGATTCATTAAGGTCTAGGAAAAGGGAAAGAGTATGGTGGGAAGAGGCCATGTCAGATGAAAAATAAAGTTTGCAGAGTAATGGCAAAAAGGGATTTTGCAGGTTTGCTTTATGCTCTTCTCTAACACGCAGGGTTCATTTAAGAAAAGATTGGAGGGAGAAGAAGCTAGGGAAGGATTGATAAGGCAGTCGTTGAAAATCAAGGCCGATCTAGCTATTGTCGGTCAGGCATCGTGATTGTTGAAATCGTGTACCAGACGCGACAGTTAAAGAAGATTAACGAGGAAGAGAGAAACAAGAACAGAGGAGAGAAAGGTATGTATATATTGTGTATATATATGGATACTGTATGTATATATATATGTATATGTGTATATGTATGTGTATTTGTATGCATATATGTATACATGTATATGTGTCTGTATATTTTTTGTATCTGTATACATGTCTCTATATATATGTCTGTGTATGTATTCGTATATGTATATGTATGTATATTTTGTATGTATATGTATATTTATACTGATGTCTATTGCATGTATAAAAAATAAAAAGAAAAAGAGTGAAAAAGAAAAAATATAACACAATTTCAAAAAGGAAGAAAAGAAAATGAAAAATAAATTTGTGCATCAATCAAATACGATTAAAACTTTCCCTCTCTCCCTATGAAATACGGTTAGGTATGCCTGTTAGTTACACCACATTTCCTCCTCTCACGTGAAACGCGTTAGAATTTCAAGATTACCTGGTTAAAACATTCCTTCTCTCCATATAAAATACGGTTAGGTATGCCTATTGGTTACTCCACTATTCCTCCTCTCGTATGAGACGCATTTGGATTTCAAGTTCATTATCCCTCCTTTTGTATGAGACAAGTTTGGATTTCAAGTTTAATTTTTCTCCTCTTGCTTGAGACGTGTTTGGATTTCAAGTTCACTATTCCTTCTCTCGCATGAGACGCGTTTGGAGTTCGAGTTCATTATTCATCCTCTCGTGCGAGACACGTTTGGATTTCGAGTTCACTATTCCTCCTCTCGCATGAGATGTGTTTGGAGTTCGAGTTCATTGTTCATTCTCTCACGTGAGACACATTTGGATTTTGAGTTTATTCTTTCTCCTCTTGCATGACACGCATTTGGATCTCAAGTTCACTATTCCTCCTCTCGCATGAGACGAGTTTGGATTTCGAGTTCACTTTTCCCCTTTATCATTTGTGTTGTGGCACATTTGTATGCAATGCACTTTTTCTATTATTTGTGTTGTGGCACATTTATATGTGAAGCACCCCTTATTATGCTTCATATCATTTGTACAAGACTTGCCTCTTATGTTGCCATCTTCATATTTTTATAATCATGCCATCGCATTGCATTCATGAATTTTCAAAACAACAAGCTATGCGAAGCGTATAAGTCCAACTTTCAATTGCATTTCGAACATATCATTTGCATCTTGCCCCTGAACTATGTTGATTTGATTCTTTGCAAAGGGATACGTAGGCAACCCTCGGGTTCAACCAACTATATTTGCATCTTGTTTGTTTGCCCAAGTTTTATGACCTTATTAAAAGGGTCGTCTTCAGGCTTTGACATCATGAAATGACTTTGAGCTCTGTCAAAGAGGGGCAATGTAGACAACCCATTTTGACTAGCCCTAAGACTTGGGTTCTTTTTTTTGATTATCCGATGATGAAAACAAGAATGTGTTTTTCATAAAATCCTCAGTAAAAAAGATGAAATTTGAGCTTTACTCTTCATCCGAAGCCTATTTTGGCCAAGTGTTTAGGTCTCATCGGGCACCAGAGCAAAGCTGGACTGAACCGAAGCAAAACAACCAACTTTCTTTCTAGCCGATCGACTAATCAATTGACAACCTAGTGACAGATTTGCCCAGATTTTTGTTGGTTTGGGTTGGGGACTTCATAACCCCATTTTTTGACCCATTTATGTATTGAATGTATGTATACTCAGCCTCCATTGCCTAGTGCTTGATCCATTGAAGGTAATGCTCCATTTTTGTCTTCCATTAACTCCATTTGTGCTCCATTAGCTCCATTATATTCCATAAATGCTCCATTAGTTTGCCACTTTGTCTTCTACCATTGCTCCACTTGCATTGCCTATATAAGGAGAGCTCAAGTCTTGAGTTTTAGGAGATGAATTTGAGAGAAGAAGTGTAAAGAGAATGTTGAGTTTGAATTAGAGTTTGAGAAAGAAAAGAAAGGTTTGCAAAACAAGAGAGTTGTCTTGTCAAAATAATGAAGTTACTTAGTCTCTATATATCTCATCTTCTCTTGCAAAAACCACTCAAGAACCAAGTCCTAAAGCTTTGATCAAAGAGAGAGTAATTCTTGTCAAGTTTAAGAAGATTAAAAAGTGATCAACACACTTGTCCACAACCCTCCTTCTAGCTCAAATTCCAAGCTCTTGAATTGAGGATTGAGATTATAATTCACAACCTTGAGGGTGATTAAGAGGAAGTTTAGAAATCAAGAAGTTCAATCTTCCTTTGAAATTTGAATTTTCAATTCTTTCATGTTCTTGTATTTCTATCTTATATTTGTTTTCTTGCTTTCGTTTCATATTGTTTTGTTGTAATCTAACCAAAAATGGTTAGTTTTCAATTCTTTCATTTTCTTGCACTTTCTATCTTGTATTCGTATTCTTGCTTTAGTTTATCTTAGTCTTGTTATAATCTAACTAGAAGTGGTTGGTTGAGCCACCTACATATTCTTTGTTTGTTTTTTTCTGGATGTTGCAACAAGACAGGTTTTACTAGGCCTAGTTGGCTAGCCGGCCTTGTTAGTTGGCCAGCTAACTTCTTTTGGAAGAAACAAAGTAGTCTTCCGATGTTGAGCATACCAATTTTCGGTGGTCTTTAAGGCACATGAAGCTTTTATTTTCTTTTCATTTAAGAGTTTTGTCATCCTTTTTTTATTTTGTTGTAATATTTTTCTCATCATTTTCTCATTTGGTTCGTAATTATTTATTCAAAGTATTGTAATAATTCCACATCCCACTTCTCTCTATCCCATTGTTTTACTTGCTTTCTTTTGTGAATATGTATCATATTTTGTTTTTAATCATATCCATGCTTTGCATCCATGTTTTATGCATCTTGATTTGGCTAAGTTTGCATTTGTGGATTTATTCAATTTCTATATGTGATTATGTGCCCTACCTCATGTTCTTGAGATGATTCACATGTCATATATTAGAAGCTGAATCTTGAGTTACATTTCATATGTAAATTGTATTAGGATTTTGTATATAAGATCATGCATATTTTGCTAACTTTGCTTTGTAGCTGTTCGCGGGATGTCGGTGAATATATAATTTTTTTATATTTTAGCATCCTGCTTTTGCGTGTTTTTCTTACTATGTTTAAGCATCCTACCATGTGGTTACTTGCTTACTTGATATAACTGTATAAATGCCGATGAATGGAGGTTGTGTTACTTAATTTGGAATGATATTAATTTTCATGTTTGTAAACTCAATTTCTTTAAGTTGTACATCTTCAAAACTGTTTCAAAATACATGAAATCAAGTTGTTTCAAAATGAGTGACATAGTCTATATTTATATGCTTCACATAGTACGTTAGGATTTATTAAATAATCGGGATATGGACATATAAAGTTAATAAAATTCAGATCATGGTTTAGTAGAGGCCGATCTTTGATCGGGTGAGTAGAGGTGCTCAATTAATGACCTTCCCCTCTTATACCTAAGGTTTCGAGCCAAGCATCTTTGGTTACGATGAATCGTGGCCTTGGCACGAGTCATGGGTTTTCTAATTTTTCCAAAATATTAGGTGGCGGCTCTAAGATCTATTAACATAGTCCATTTCTGGCAAAGATTTTTTAATGAAACGGGTTTTCTATAAAAGTTGCCAAATCTAGACTCTCATCTATGTTTCACATTGCCCTCATGAGATTAGAACAAAGAAGTCGAGGGTTTGAACTGTTTAACGTGCACGGATACCCCCGGGCAGGTTACAGCAGCTTTCTCTCATGACAAGGATAATACTTGTTCAGATAAGAGAGGGAAACTAGAGGCAAAAGTAAAGACCAAGCCCTAGATTGCGTTTTAGAGACGAACCAATGGAGTAAGGCAGATCTATTAGATAATCTGCGTAGATTAAAGGTTTCTTTTTCTTAATGTGTTTGTCGACTTCAGGCCCAACAGATTTGAGTTCTTTCTCAGAAACAGTAACTTTTTTGGAAGCCATGGATGAAAATGAAGAAGAAGAGAAAGAAATGCTTGGAAAAAGAAGTGTGAAGTGGAATTAAAGAGGTAATTGGGGATATTTATAACCCTAGCACCATATGGGTTAGCATGTCAAGGAAGGTGGCTCTAATTTTTTGCATCAAGATTGAGTTTTGTGAATTTTGGGCTAAAGATCCTCATCTAATCACTCCGTTAAGAAGTCTAGTTCACTTCTACCATTGAAGAGACGTTGCAATCTCTGCCACTATAGATGTTGTCAGTCCTAAGGGGTAAAGAGACACCGTCGTAATAATGACAGGTATAATGATGGTCGCCAACTCGTTTCCCACACTCTGTTTTTCAAGGATCCATTTCTCAAGGGTTTACAATCCATCACATTAAGGAAAATCATTGTTAGGTCTCAAGTCAAGGTAGAAAGAGGGTTTAGAATTCAAGTATGTTATTTCAATTCCTTAACAGGATCAAGAATATACTTGAAGGGGGCATTGTTTGTACCCTTTTTTGACAAAAATTGTCATATATTCCTCCAATTTTTAATGTCACATGGCGATAGAAGATGAAGAGTCAAAGATTTTTTGGGACCCACTGAAGTCGGCGACTGAACAAAGGGAATTTATTTTATTTTATTTTATTAATTAACTAAGGTGATTGGTATATTAATTAATTAAATGAAATTATGTAGATTTGATGGATAAGGCAAGCCTTAACCGTTCCTAAGAATTAGGAGGTTATTGAGACTTATTCCATATTTAAATGTCTTATCTCCTATTTTGGTGCCTTATCTTTTAGTTTGTTGTTACGTGGTTGCTAATGATGAGGCCTATATGAGATTTGAAGATCTTGCATATCGACAACAAGGCTACAAAAGTGGAACCATTTTTCCCAGGTTAAGGCAAGTGGGTTTTTTATGGGACACGTGGCAACTTGTGAAGGTATGGAGGATCAGCACACACTACAATCAAGGAATTGATTTTCCAAGTAAGGCAAGGTTGATTTTTGAATTCCTTGAGGATAAACATACACAACAAAGAGAAGAAGATTCTATGCAACAACTAAGAAGCTTTCTCCCCAAATTAAGCAAAATGGATTCAATGGACCAAGTCAAAATGTGGTGCCCCTATGGGGCTCAATGGACCAAGTCAAAATGATGAAAATAGGCACTATTCATGGATGGTCAAAGTCGTTCCTACTCTCGGGGGATCAAGCTGAAGATCAAGGACACATGTCACCAGGAGAGGTTGCCACTTTCCTGGCAGTTGGGCAAAAATAAGGCTTCCTCAACACTATGTAAAGGGCTCTAAGCGCAACATTCAAGGGGTCCCTAACCAAACAAGTCGACCAAGAGTCTTTCAATACATTTATCTTAGCTTCATGGCTTTATTTATCTTAGTTTCATAGCTTTATCTTTCACAGCTTCATAGTTGTAATTTAACTTAGCTTCTTAGCTTAATTAGACTAGTCAATTGTACTTCATTTCTCAATCTATGAAAGTTCAATTCTAGTTTAGCCTATCTTTAACACCTAGCAAATTTAGTAAAAGTCCTCTTCATTGGGATAAGATCCGAACTAGTGGCGGTTCCTTTAAGCCACACACAGTCATTTCTCTGTGTCAATAGTCAAAAATAATCAAACATTCCAACACCTTGAACTAGGCTCACAACTTTTGGCAAGCCCATGTGGGATGCCTTTCAGGGTTATCGAGTGTGCCCAACCATTCGGACTCTCGATCTCCTAATCTAGTTTCACAAGTGTAATGTGAAACATAAATAAGAGTTATATAGAGAATCCATTTTATTGCAAAAAAACTCGGACTACGTCACCAAATCTCAGAGTCGCCACCTAATCTTTTTGAAAAAAAACTAAAAAACCCATGGCTCGTGCAAAAGGGCACTGTCCGTCATAACCAAAGTGTCTCAGCTTGGGAACTTAGGTATGAATTGAGCACCCCACTCACCTGATTAAAGGATCGGCCTCTATTAAGTCATGATGTGAATTTTTATAGTCTCCATAGGTTCATATTCTTGTTTTAATAATGCTGTCATTACTATCTAATGCAAATAAATATAGATTGTGTCATTGGTTTTGGTATGTTGTGATTTCATGCATTTTGGAAAAGCCTTTTGTATATATGAACTCAAAAGCATAAGAATCAACTGCATTCGAACACAAGCAACACAATCTCCATTTACTAGCATTCATACAGATATTTTAGTTAAGCATATAACTTATGGTATGACAATGGATATGATAGATAACATGGACATACAATATGCTAAAACCAAAAATGCTTATCTAGTACTTCATGGTAAGCCAAAAAGAATGTATTAGAAATATATGCATAATCTTATATGTAGATAGCTAATGCAATACATATACAAAATATATCTAGAGGTTCGGCTACTAATACATGGCATGCGTATCATCTCAAGGCATGAGGTAGCGCACACAATCAGGTTAGAAATAATAAATTTCACAAATGTGAATGAGCCAAACTCGAATTCATGAAAAATGTATGCAAGTCAGGAATATGATAAATAAGATGTAATGTTATATACAGAAAGCATGCAAATAAAAGGGATAGAAAGACGTGGGGTTGAAAGTTATTACAACAATTTGAATGAAAAGAAAGAAAGACGGGAGGGATGGAGAGATTATTACAACAAATGAATGAATAAGAAAAAGAAAAGACGTGGGGTTGGAGAAATTATTACAACAATAAATTGTTTTAGCTGAAATAAAGCTGAATCTAACAAATCATACTAAATAAGCAACAAAATTTAAACATCAACCCCAAAATGCCTAGGAGAACAGTCCCCAAAAACTGTTATGTTCTTTTCTGAAAAACTCATCTACGCATACACAAATTTATCCGATCGACTAAAAAGATGTTCGGCCAAACATATCCTCTACGGAAAACCCTATTTGGTGTAGAAGTTCCAAAATAGAAACAAAACACATTTTCTAAGGAGTGTTCATCCTTTCTAACTCTCCTTCTTGCAGAGAACATTCAAGGAATAGGTAGATAGGCATCAACCCTTAACAATAGCACAAATGACTACATACAACAGATACTTTACAATAATTCATCAAATTAAATGAGTTAAAGCAGGAAGAAATTCAAGCATAGGAAATAGATACGAACCTACAATTATCTCTTTATGAATAAGGGCAGGTTAATATCCAAATCCATGCTATTAATTGAAGAGAGTATGTTAATGCCCACCATTTCTTGGTGGAAGTTTTGCCTCTAAAGCAAGAGATTTATCAAAGGCTATTGAGGACTTCTCTTCTATTCATGGAATAAGGATGTTTCCATCCCTTTCCACATTCACAAATGATTGAGAAGAGAGTTTTAGCATCTATGACCCAAAACCTCTTATTTTACTTCCAAGAAAAATCCATCAAAATAGAAAACGACGACTTTCTCAACATCAAATCTTAAAGATCATCCAACTAGCCCTATGAAACAACCACCTCTACTCATTTAGATTGAGCATGGGTTGAAAATATGGATCAATATGCTTGAATAATGAGATATGTGATGAGAAAGTGTGTGAAATGAAAGAATTAACTCTACATAACCAAACTTGTGGATACATGACTACTTTCTACTTCCCTCCACATCCACAAGGCTCCATTATATACAGCAACAATGGCTTATATCTTTAGAAAGAAAGAAAAGAGAGCAAAACTATAGAAAAGTAAATAAAACTATCAACTCAATAGATGGGCGGCTATTTTCTACCTCCATCTATATCCATGAGGACTTATCACATGTTTATAACAATCAAATAATGAAAATCATAGCTCAGCGATGAAGAACAAGAGAGAGAAAATGATAAAAAGTTCAAAAGTTTCACCTTCTAAAGAGGATGAACTTCTTGGTTTCCAAACTCTTTCTTAGTACTCTCAAGATCCTTTAGATGTAGCTTAGAGTGTGTAAAATCCTCAACAAGGAGCATAGAGTCAAGCTTTAATGGAGTTTGAATGGTTGGTGTTTGAGAAATGGAGGTTAAAAGTGAAGTGTAAAGATAAAGCTCTCAATTCTCTCTTTAAGCCTTGGGAAAAACTTCTAACCTGCTAAAATTGGCATTCATCCTTTATTGATAAAGTTTTGGACGTAAATATCTAAGATGTTTGTGGAAACTTTGCCCCAAAAAAATAAAAATTCTTGAAAATGCTCGGTTCCCGGATAATTTAGCCAGCTGTGCCATTATGTATCCAGCTGACTATATTTTTATCCAGCCAGGAATTGTTGTTTAGCCAGATGAAAAATACATCGTTGGATCAATAAGATAAAGTTAACGTGATTTGAAAAGAGAAGCAGTTATTTCAGAGGATTTCATCCTTTTCATTTATTTCCACTATATCCTTTGCTCGGCCTTTTTGAAAGAAGCCAACACTTTGAGTTTTGAAAATGTGAGCCTCAGGATATAATGGAAATGTCTGGACTTGTGCAACCAAACTTATTTTGAAAAAGGCTTCAATTGGTCGAAAAGCATTTTGGCCAAAACAAGTACTTGGTTGGGATTTAAAACTTAAATCTCAGGTTTCATGCTGAGGAACTCATAAGATTAGCATATCTCTCTTTTCATCATTGGGTATTCAGAAAAGAGCGCCCAAGTCATAAGGCTAGTCAAAATGTGGTGTCTACAGCTTGCATTCAATTCAATCAACAAGCCAATGTGTTGCACCCCCATAAGTTTTTGAGTGGCAAATAAGATTTTCTGAGGTGGTAAACACATGTTAAACAATATGTTTATTTATTAGATATTATATTTGTTTAAGTTAATGGTGGAACAATATGCATGTTTATGTTTCAAAAAATATGGATAGATTAATGTTGAAACGAAAATGTTATATAATTTTTCTTTGTGAATAGATTATGTGAAATTGTGGTTCCAAATTGAGCTGAATCATATTTGAGTGGTTTGGTTCGAATTGGTTCCATGATTGAAATGGATTGATTTGGTTTAATTTTTTATGAAACCGTAGACAACAGATTAGTCATGGTTTTACCCTAAACCAAACCAATCCAAAACATGCTCACCTCTAAATCCAAGGTTCAAGATTTAAGTCTCACTCTTTCCATCAATCTAATTCTATTCATCTATTTTTTTTTTTAAAAAAAATAGAATAATAGACACTTGGCAGCATAATTCAGGACACCATAAAAGATGTTCACATTATATTAGTACTAGCGATTGGCACACCCAATGCGTGTACAATTCAAATAAGTAAATAAGTAAAAATAAAACAAAATGTGTATTATGTATGGTTTGCCCTTCAAATGGTAAGAGTCATCTTCATTAAATGAAATATATAATGTTCAAGTCTCTTTCTTCCACCTATATAATTATTTTTTTGTTTTAAATAGAAAAATGAATACTTAACCGCATAAGAAGAGGTTCAGAAATAAGTCCTACCAAGGAAACCATTATATCTAATGTTAAATACAAGGTGACTTGGATAATTAGTGCGGCTCACGATTAGGATGTAAAAAAAATCAACTAGATTGAATTAGATTGAATTGGTCATATTTGATATGTTTTTTAACAAGAATTGATACGTCTGTTTTTTTAGTTAAATTTTTTTTTAAAATTTTTGGTTTAGTATCAGTTTAAGCACTTTGTGCACTGTATTAAATCAAAACCGATTGTTTCAACATATATTGCATTTATTATATATAGGGTTAACTACAAAATATATATATATCTCAAGGTTTCGCACGTTTTTCACTTTAAACCCTAGTGTTTCAATTTTGACAAATTAAACCCTAGAATTTCATCCATATTTCAATTTGTACCTTCTGTCAATTTCCTTCTGTGTAAGGTAACAAAGGGGTTTAAAGTGAAAAATACTAGGATTTAAAGTGAAAAGTACGTGAAACCATGAGACTTTTTGTGTAACTAACATTTTTTTTAAAATTAAAATCACTAAAAATAAAAAAAGGTTAATTGCAAAATAAACCCAAAGGTTTCACATGTTTTTACTTTGAACCCCTAGTGTTTTTCACTTTAAACCCTCTATGTTACCTTACACAGACAAAGATGGACAGAGGGGGCAAATTGAAACACGGATGGAACTCCAGGATTTAATTTATCGAATTTGAAACACTGGAGTTTAAACTGAAAAACACGTGAAACTTTGAGATTTTTTTTTATAATTAACCCTTATATATATATATATATATATTCCAATAATATAATGATATTAATAAGTAATTATTAATCTCAATTAATTAACCTTATTATCTCTTTAATCTAGATTAGTAAACTCTTATTATATATATATATATATATAAGTTTAATTGTAACTCACAATTCTTGAAATCTTAGTATTTTTTTTAAATCTAGGAATTGGAAAGTATTTATTAAATGGATGGATTAGATATATTTGAATTGATGGACAAATGACTAAATATATGTTTTTACATAGATTAGTGACTATACTATAGCTTGCGACACAAAATTGAAAGGTTCTAAATCGATTAAACAGTACTGAATTGAACCGTTACAATTGGTACGATTTGGTACAGATTGATGGGAGAAACTGTTTGTATTGATTATCAAAATAATAAAATTGACATGATAGGTTTGATAAAAAAAAATTCACCTAAATACTGACTATACCGAATCGATTACATTCTTACTCACAATACCCCCCAAAAAACAATAACAATACAAACAAACAAACAAATAATTTAAATTGTGAGATCATACTCACAAAGTTATTTGTGGGGTACATCTCGTGCTTCAGGATGCAATTTGGCAGAAAAACAAGAGATGAAGGTCTATTACAAAATAGATTACTAATGAAGTTAGTTTTAGAGTTATTTATATGGAAAATCACTTTAATTCATGAACTAAAAAGAGTACAAATATATTTCTTTAACTATCAAAATGTATCACAAACGCTTCATCTGTCATTCTATCATAAGTGAATTGTGAGATTGAAAGTAAAGCGCTATAATTTAGTCATTTTATAACTAAAGTAGTTTTTAACAGTGGTTAATTACATGAAGACCCTTATAACTATCATAAAGTGCCACTTTATGCCCATGTACTATCATAAAGTATCATTTTACCTCTGAAGTGAAAGGGTACAGTTAGACCCTTTAACTATCAAAATGTCATACACTTCCTAATGTTATTAGTAAAAACGATAAAATGAACAAATTGTCCAATCTTTTCTATCACGCCCCATTTTTTAGAATCCAATTTATATTACCATAACATCATTATTATCCATTTTCATAAAAAATATATATATATATATATATGTGGAAGCTACAATCATAATAAGATTTAGCAATAGAAATTTCCTCTCGTATATACATATGATGCTCCAACAATTACAAATGATAGAAATGCCCTTAGGCTTACAATTATATGAATAAAAAGGGTATAACCCTTGACAAAATACAATAGCATTCTGCCTACATATAAACGACATGTAGTCGAAAAACAAGAGGAGGCTTCTCAACTCAATACACTTCCATGTCTGTACAACGTGTGGTGAATATATAATCCAGTAAGAATTCCAATGATTCTAATTAATATAATTCTATGTATACATATGATCATGAATGCTCCATATAATATATATATATATATATAATATTCTCCTTTTCAATATCCAAAATATACGTACGGAACTTTATCTTTCCTCAAAAGTCATTCTTTACACTTTAAACAAAAGCTCATTCTTTATCTTTTGTTTTTTTCTTCAATAATTTAAAAGAATTTGTCAACTTCATATTGTTTTAACGATAACAATTTCAAAAAACCATTCAGCAATCTCAACAATCACGTTACAATTTAGTACTTACAATACTAGTTGAGTCATGAATGACTTCAATAATCTATAACATCATATAAATTATTATAATTACAACCAGCTATCATCACTACATAAGATCTCCAAATCATTACCCACATTTTATAGCCATACGCATAGAGAGGCAATTGGGCACCCATTATAACACATATACATATATTAAACATAACATTACAAACATGTAACACAATTCGGTTTTGTCAAAGCCACTACCATCCACTTTACCAGGAGCCAACTGGAAAGAACTTAGAACCTATCATTAGAAGCACAAACCACTTTACCAAGAGCTAGTTGGAAGGAAATTGGGACCTCTCATTCATGACGTAATTCACTTTACCAGACGATAACTGGAAGGAAATTTAAACTTCTCATTCGAAGCGCAATCCACTATACTGGGTGCTAACCAAAACAAAATTGAAACCTCTTTACAGCACTTTTATCACATATTTCAATATAAACCACAACCATTCCACTTATGTAATTAATTGACAACAATTTCATAACACATAAAGTTTCAATTCACCCAATTCCCATAAATTCTACAACAAATAATGTAATCCTCCACCTATTGCCAAACAGATATTTCTAACAATATATTCTGATATAAACAATATATAGCCTGATTTGGATTTAAATGAAACAAACTTACCAACAATTATCACCAAACGCATCATAAGCATAAAACATAGCTTCCCGAGTCGAATGTCATTTGCTTTCTCCCTCAAACGGCTACTTAATTACACAAGTTCATACTTTGGGTATCTTTATCATGTTAAATCCCCATTTCATTACCCAATTACAAATGATTTTCATAACACCCTAAGTTAACACATTCTTCGCACAATATCATTAGCCATGATTAACAATAACAAATATCTCCTTTTTTTTTTTTTTCTTTTTTTAACTGAACAATTATCCCTATTCAATATTTCAATTAGACAGCAATTTATACATAACTAATAATAATGTACATTATCATTCTCAGTGAAATTAATAATGTATATAATTTAATATTTTCAACTCATCAATGATCTAAATCAAGTTAATTAAAACATGTGCTTTCAATTCTTACTACTTTCTTTAATTCATAATATTAAATTTAACTTTTCCAATTTCTCCAATTAATTACTGTGTGAAGAAAAATTAGGGTTTTTCTATAAATAATTAGGGCATTTCCATCTTAAGATTTCCATATACTCTAAGGTCTTGCAAAATCACTATACATGATGAAATACTCAAGAAATACCAAACACAACATAGACCCTAGCTTTTATAACTCATGCTTTAAAAATCTCTACCATATTTCCAAAATTTATATAATGAAAATATCACATATCCATGTATAAAAATTACTAAGAAAAACTAAAGAAATCCCTACCTCTTGAAGAAAAGAGGAGAACCAAAAGAAAACTCCCAAATATCAACGTCACTGGATTTTGACAAATCAAAATGTTGCTTTTGTCGAGCTCTTCACTTTGGCCTCAAGAAGCAGGGTCAAAATATTGTTTGATCTATTTGGATTGAGAAAGATGTAAAGTTTTGGTGATAGTTGGAAAGAAAGATAGAGAAAAGAGAGAAAGGGAGGTTTTAAAGAGAGAGATCAAAGAGTTATGAAGGAAAAGGAAGGGAAGACGTCAAATTTGTCAAAAAGGAGCACAAAATTCGAGACTAAATTGTGACTGGCCACTCGTGCTGTGAATATTAGCCACTCATGCGGCCCAAATCTGCTGCTTATGTAGAGCTCAAGCAGAATATGTCTCAAGGTCAACCGCTCATGCAGAGTTCACCACCACTTGAGCGATGGTCACACGTGAGGTAGCTCTTCTCACCTCTGCTGTTTCTCGGCTGCTCGTGTGGTAGAATTTTGAATAGGTTTCCAATTACAGTGTTTCTATATTCTTGTTTTTCATTCTTCTGCCAAAAATAAAAACTTCTCACTCATAAACATCAAGGAGGGCTAAACAGGATTCAACACGCGAATTCTAACATGCTAAAATGTCACAAGACTCTGAAGACTCTGAAAGTAAGTCCGAAAAGGTACAATCAAGTCGGGTCAATGACCTAGGACATCACATTTTCTACATCCCACACACAGGCGGTGTTTGGCAAACAAAGGTTGAGGCTATTATAGCCTCTTTTCAAAAATAAGCCAAAAAGCGTGAACAGTGCACGCGTTTGTTCAGCTAGGTTAGAAACGGGGGTGGAATTACCATTTTACCCTTTGACTATTTCAAAGGGTATGGGTTATACAAATATTACAGCTGAAACACGAGTGCCCTATCTCATCTCTTTCGTTCCGTCTCTCACACCGACTGTAGCAACACCAGTTCGCGAGTGATCTCTCTCCGGTGGACCTCTCTCCGGTGGAGCTCTGCCTTCTACAGAACACGACGGACGAAGAACTACGACAGGTAAATCACACTTTTCCGATTATACTTGTGTTTCTTACCTTTGTTGACTCGGTTTGAAACTTTTTCCATTCCGATCTACAAGATCTTCATCTGTTTTGGCCCATAGTGATGGTATTCGGTGGCTATTTACGCCGATCTGGTGATGATCCGTCTTTTCCCAAATATAAATCGCCCACAACTAATTTATTTATTTTTTTTTTCTCGCCTCAGTTAAATGGGTCATAACAACCGAATACCATTGTGTTGAGCTACATTTTTTTCCCCCGTGATTTCCATAATTACCATTCACAATCCGAATGTAATCGTTACTTACGTTTGGATTTTTTTTTTTTTTTTTTTGGTTTTCAAAACGAATTTTTTTCATAATTATCATTCACAATCCAGTTTTTCCCATTTTTTTCCCAATTTTTCGAACTGGAATTATGTAATCCCCCTTGATTTCCATAATTATCATTCACAATCCACTGTGTTTTTTTTCATTTTTTTCTGTCCATCCGTGTTTGTGCATATGACATGGACCACATTTTGTGTATAAGTTTATCTGTGTTTATGAGATGGAGCAAAAAAAATTTCTGTCACCCCGTTCAATTAATCTGAATTAATCTGAATTAAGGGTAGAATAACATGTTGGGAATCTTCAATGCTCTGTTCATTACTTTAATCTGATTTCCTCATTTCGTCATTTATGTTCATTATGTTACCTATTTCATCATCACTGTCTAAATCCGATTAACCTGCATAGCCCTTTCATATATCTCAATGAAACAGAGTGTTAATATTTTCTGGTTACTCTGGGACAACCCAAATCCATGACCAAGTTCTGTTCATGCGTGTGCGTGTGTGTGTGTGTCTGTTCATATTACAAAATGCATAAGCCTACTGGGCTTTTTTACTTAATTCAGTTGAAACCTCCACAGCTACGGCCAACTGGATGAACCATTTTACTCCTCCATTTATTTACAACCTTAACATATCTTAGTTGTGTACAATTTTCTGCAGTTTAGTCTATTTGGTAATGGTTTTTATAAGTTTTTCAACTGGTTTGTTGGTGTCAACTATTTGGAGGTATTTGCATCAAAAAAAAAAAAAAAAAAAAGAATCAGGAACTAGAGCAGTACCTTGACATTTTCTTGAATATTAGATAGATGTTGGTAACTGAGAATCATATAATTCCTGCATGGATTGAAAGGACAATTCAATTAAAATGGCACTATCCAAAATATTGTTATAGACATTTACAGTGGGGGTTATAGGCCCTAATGACTCGTGTGATTGAAAAGTATGATCATGGAAATACTCTAACTTATTTCATAGCTCTTCAATATAAATGACAACAACATAGGTGATATGTATTGCTTGAGTGGCTCATGTAAGAGTTTGTTATGTTTCATATTCAAATAATTGTGAAAATACTCTAATTTATTTCATAGCTCTTCAATATAAATGACAACAACATAGGTGATACGTATTGCTTGAGTGGTTCATTTAAAAGTTAAAATGATAATGTCGGACTACGCCAAACTTTAGATGACGCATGTTTGTTTGGCTAGAATCACATCAGAACAGTTATATTTATACTACAGATGAACCTGTATTATCTGTAAAGTGTACTACATAAATTTTAAAAATCACTATTTCACTAAATATTTGTTAGTAAGAAATAGCGGATAGCTTCGTCTATGTCCACTAGCACGTCAACATGGCCACGACGAATGTGTGCTTGCGGCTATGGCCATTATTTTGTTAAGATTTCCAGATCCCACAAAAATCCTGGTCGTGCATATTATGTTTGTCCTCGGCTTGTGGTGAGTTGTGTAAAATATGTTATTTGAATCTCCATTCATTGGCAAAATTGAACTTCATTAGCTAACCACAGTTATGTTTGTTGGTCATCAGCAATGTGTGAACTAGATTGGTTGGTGTGATGAATCAGGAAGACCGAGCCCTGACCATGACTCATCCCCAACCAAAGTCATGCAGTTACGGGCTGACATCGTGCAAATTTTTAATACATTACGTGTCATGAAAATGATTATTTCTATGTTGTGCATAACTGTTATCATATTATTACTGCGCATGTAAAACGTTGTAACAACATCGTGTATGTACGTTGGATGCTTGTGTACCTAGTAACTGAAGTAACGAAACTGGACTAATTAGAATGCAACTTCCTATTACTAGTTATTTTTGCTTATGATATTTGATGCGGGAAGTTTTTGTCTATTTTCCGTTTCTACTTTATTTATGTAAAATGTGTACACTACCTTGTACTGTAATTAGTTCAATGGCGGCAACACGCTCCTCCCCTCGAACACCCTCCAAACATAAAGGTGTTGGACAGTTGCCTACTAAAGGGTTGCCTGATTACATTGATCTTTCACATAAAGCAACTTGGGATAGTGTATCAACCGAAATTTTCTTAGAGTGTGTGAGGGAGCAAATTTTAGCATGATGTAGGCTACGTACAACTATCACAGTTGCCGGGTATAAGGAAATTGCAGTGCAGTTTGGTAAGCGCACAGGAAGACGTCATGACATCAAGCAGTTCAAGAACAAGTACCTTGCTTTGAAAAAGGAGTGGCAAGCTTGGAATAAATTGATGGACACCAGTAAGGGTGTAACTGGGATTGGGTTCGACAGGTCAACCGGCTTGTTCACCGCGTCAGATGAATGGTGGGAAAATTTGAAATCAGTATGTAATGGATTATTTATACTTGTACTGTATTGTTCAATTCATATGCATAATTAATTTGGTTGTTTGTTACTTTACAACTTTAATTTGGGTTTCTAATTTTTTTTCTTCTCATTTGCAGACAAACAAGCTAGCGTACAAATTCAAGACCAAGTCATTGGAACATGAAGACTTGATGCGGGAAGTTTTCACAGGTGCAACCGTGACTGGAAAACATCATTGGACGTCCGGCGAGCAAGTTGTGGACATTGCGGACGGTGAATCCGATTCTGCTGACTCACCTGGGTTGCAGCCATTTACTGCGTCATATCAGCCGGTTATCGACTCACCACCACCCTCCCCCATTGTCCAGGTAGATGAAACGGAGCAAGGGTCAAAGCGCAAAAAGGGGGCTAGTTCAAGTGGAAAGTCTAAGAAGCCGTCTACTGGCACATCAGTGCTTGCAGATAGTTTCAACCATCTATCCGAGGCTGTTCGTTCACAGAAGCACCTTACGATCAGGCATGGAACTAATGCCTCTCAGAAGTATGGCATTGAGGCATGCATGCAGAGGATTATGGCTATACCCGACTTTCTCAATACGCCTCTTTTCCACTTTGCCTGCATTGCTTTGGAGAATGCAGATTACCGTGAGATACTAATGTGCATGCCTGATGATGGTAATGTGGTCGGTTGGCTTGCAGCATTGAAGGCCTCCAAAGGACTGTGACAATTGTGGTTTGTTGTTTTTGGGGAAAATGGAAACCATTGTGGGTGTTTGTGGACATGACTTGTGCTATTTTGTTCCTTTGTTTTTGCTTTCTTCTTCGCTTCTATTATCAGTACTGTTAGTTAGTATTAATGTTTTTGGGTGAATGGATGCGGACCTAATGTCGAACATTTTATGCAGTATTGCTTCATGGAAGCGTAGTTTGTGTTGACTATACCAGCATTCATATGTAGAATTGTTCAATTTCATTGACTACATTATTCTTTATGGTTCGTAGGAAAATGTGGATGTATGCATAGGTGTTGCCATTCTTTTTTATTTTGTGCATTAGTTTAACGAAGGATAAGACTACATGGTCAACATAATTAATACTATGTTGTGTGCATTGTAGGGTTCAACACTTTTGATATGTGGAATGGTGAATACAACAATCTGTATCGAAATAATGATGATTACTTAATCGAGCAAGCAGAAGAACAAGAGGACCAATAGAATGATGTAATCGTTGAAGCAGCGCGACATGCAATGGAATATTACGTAAAGTACTTGGACAAGATCCCATGTCGAACTTCAATTTTAACCGGCCGTGCATGGATTCAAGAATTATTTGATGGACACTTGGGTAGGGGTGAAGAAAATTTGCATATGCCTCTGTATGTGTTTAACGCGTTATGTCATACACTACGACGAGATTTTGGTTTACGGGTACCTAAAAGACCTCATGGGTTACACATTGAAGAAAGTGTTGCCATGTTCATACATACCTTGGCCGGCTACCAAAACCGAAGCATTCAAGAGCAGTTTCAACACTCGAGAGAAACGGTTTCTCAACATTTTCATGCAGTGTTGGATGCAATGAAGTTGTTCACTAAACAACATTGCAAGCCAACCAGAGCTCAAACTAGTAGGCATCCCAAATTGCGGTCAATAGGCAAATACATACCATTCAAGGTGAGAATGCTGTAATTGTTGTTACGAACACTTGTGTTCAATTTGGTTGTTCAATTAAATAGTTGTGATGTGTTCTATTATGGCAGAATTGTATAGGTGCGTTGGATGGAACTCACGTACAAGCTGTGTTGCCTGTCCGTGATGCGGGCACATATTATGGCCGAAAAGGTTAACCAACCCAAAATATACTAGCTGTATGCGACTTTGACATGTGCTTTATTTTTATTTCTTGCGGCTGGGATGGAAGCATGCATGACAGTCGCATCTTTAAGGAAGTAATTAAAAATCAGCGTGCACCGTTTCCACACCCACAAGAAGGTAACATATTTCAAATTCAATACTAGTTGGGGTTTCTGTCACGTGTATATAATTGTTTTTTTTTTATTTTATTTAATTTAACTATAGGTAAATATTACCTTGTTGATGCGGGATACCCAAACAAGAAGGGGTACCTGGCACCATTCAAAGGGTCTCGGTATCATCAAGCACAATTTCGGGAACATGGACAACTCGATAACCCGAGAGAAATGTTTAACAAAGTGCATGCGTCACTGAGGAGTGTAGTGGAAAGGACTTTTGGAGTGTGGAAATCTCGGTGGAAGTTCCTGCACAACATGCCGGACTATGATTTCGTGACGGTGCAAGTGCCGTTGGTTGGTGCATCAATGGCCTTACACAATTTCATTCGTAGACACGAGATAGCTGCCTTGGGCAACGACACACATTATTTTGTTTCATCAGCGCCGGATGACATGCCCGACGTTCACGCCGGCAGACAAAATCTCGATGATGAGCTCATGGTTGGGGATACAGACGTGGATATGGCAAGAGTTCGTGTTCGCATACGCGACCATTTGTTTTACATACGCAGTTTGGGACTATTGTGAATATGCTCTTTTCGATGTTTTATTTATGTTATGGAATGTGACCCACGTAGCAAGCCATTGGACTTATGTTCCAATTTGTAATGCATACTATTCCAACTGCTGTATGTTCAATGTTTGTAATGTACTTATAAATTTTAATTAATTAGATCGTCCTTTAGTTTCATTCAAATTTGCACCTATTGGATGCCTTTGACATTTGAGTCCCAGTCAAATTTGTATGACAAAGAACTGCATTCTTTTTTGAAATGTAGTTCATAATTTTTATTGGTAATTTATTCAATTTCTGACAAATTCAATAATTTTTTAAGCTGAGTTTTTTTTATTTGTAGAAAGACATAGAAAAGAGTATTTATTTTGTAACAGATTTTGACAAGCAACAATGATAAAGACTACTAATTTTGAAGCTCTAAAAAGATCACTAATGATATGACACTCAATAAAAAAAGAAAAAAAAATACAACACCAAGGCCAAAATATCAAATCATTCATGGTGGGGTCCATTGCCACATCATTAGTGATAGCACTAATTACTAAACATGATAATGAGAGCATACAGTTGGAACAAAATTACTTGAAATAAAAAATGAAAACAAAATAGTTACAGAAAAAAAAAATATTTTTATTTGGGGAAAAAAATTTACTCCCAAAAAAAAAATATAGAAAACAAAATAGTTTGAAAAGGAAAATAGTTCAAAACAGAAATTGGAAACAAATTATTGGGAAAAAAAATTCAAACAAATGTAATGGACACAAAATTTGTTTGGAAAAAAAGTTAATTCCGAATTTTTATTTGAAAAAACAAATTAATTGACAACTAAATAATTGGAAAAAAATTAAGTATTTTTCACATTAATATAATTCATTATAAACTGATGATTATTAATAAATTATAAATTTCAAAAGAATTATAAATTATATTAATGAGTCAGGTTTAATAAATGACTGAAGGTGTGTTTATATATGTAATTAATTGTGTATAAGTTTTACATATATTTTTTTTGTTATCTGTACATGTTAAAAATTACAATTCAATTAAAATAAATAATAATCCTTTTTATTTTTTTGTTACCCAGTTTATTATTATTTTCAATTAATAGTAACAATCTTTTTTTTTAATTAAATAACAATGGGTAAAAATATTGTTTTTTTTTTCAATTAAAGTTAGAATTTCAATAAATTGAACATGGGCAAGACAAGGACTGAGGTGCAGTCCGTACGTCCACGTGAAGCCTTCTGCCGAGCTCAGATAAACGGCTGGTACATTGGTAATCTGGGGGCAGTTTGGTAATTTAATAACAAAACATCATATCAAACACTCTCTCCAATACAATCATTTCAAAATATTTTCCTCCATCTTCCCAAACACACAAATTAAAATAACCTATTAAAATAGTCAAATAATTAAAAAACCTAAAAAGTAGCCACATCCCAAATGAGGCCACATTCTCTATCTGAAGTTCATTAGAAATCATTACAATTTATTTTTTCTTTTTTAAAAAAATAACTTTTTTTAAAAAAATTTGAAATGAGGTTGGAGGTGAAGGAGTAGAGCTAGGGTTTCTAATGAAATTTTTCTTAAAAAAGAAAATTATAATGATTTTTGATGGACTTTAAAAAGAAAATAAATGTGTGAATTATTTATGTTAATAACATCAGGGTTTGAATGTGATTTTAATAGTTGAAGAATTTAATTATATGCTATTTTAATTCAACGTGTTCCATTAACGTTTTTAAGGGGATTTACTATATATCACTTTGTTTGGTTTTGTAATTTTTAAAAATGGTTTTTGAACTTTTAAACCATTTTTGTTTTTAAAGTAATTTTTTTAATATTTAATCAAAAAATTAATTTTAAATTCACTTAATCTAGATACTTCAGAAGTATAAAATTTATGATTTTGTATTTAAAATTCACTAAATATAAAAATATAAAATCTAGTATGTTTTTGTAACTTTTTTTAAAAAAAAATTTCTTTCCAAATATTTTACTTTTTAAGTATATTTAGATTAGGTAAATAAAAAATGGCTAAAAATATGAATTTTTTTTATTAAATACAATAAAGCATGAAAAATTAAAAAGTGGAAAGTTTAACTGTTTTTGAATTCAAAACAAAACAAAGTGAAAAGTTTAGGGAGTTAAGTTTGTATATTTTTTTAATTAAAATAATGTTTTATAATAGTGTACGTATTCTTCTTAAGAAAATGATATATAAACTCACTTTTTTGATTTAATAATAAGTAAAGTGATTGGTTGCTAATTAGATAATATATAAGAGAGATAGTGTTAGCGCCCAAAGCAAGCGGGAGCCTTAGCTTTAGCCCTAACATCGGTGCGATGGGATTCTCTATAGACGTATTGTGGGTGCTAAGGGATAATATTTCCTGACGAGTATGTAAAGTAGCCTCTACATATCTATTTTTCAGATCCAAAAAAGTCTTCTTGAAGTTTTATTTTATTTATTTTTTTTATAACAAAAAGGCTTCTTGAAGTTTAATAGTGTAATGACCCATAAAAAAATTAAATTAAATAGTCAGTGCATAATTTAATTGAGCAATTTTCGAATTTGATTGCTGTGTAAATTTTGTACGAAAACAGTTCGGTTTTGTATTTTTTAAAAACAGTTCACGATCTCAGAAAATTATGCAATTTTTATATGTTGTTCCCATATGAGTCTAGCATGTTGGATAAAAATTTCAAAATTAAATGATCAGTATTTATTTTATGAAAATTCACGGACTGATTGATGTTCAGTTTAATTTATAGCAGAATTTGAAATTGAGTTTTGGGTGTTCAGACCAGGATTTGAGATAAATTTGTTCGGACTATTTTGGTATATAATTAGACCATGTTTGACTTATGGGTGAGACCCATGATTTAGATTTAATTTAATTTGAATTTGTTTAATGACTCATGTTTAACTGTTTGGTATTTTTTAATTAGGTGATTGGTAGTAACCACCTTAAGAATTGTTATTATTTATTATATAGGATTATAATAAATATTTGATAGTTGATTTTATGGTGTGTACCATATAGCGAAAAATTATATATTTTATAAAGAATGAAAATGTATGTATTTCGTAATGATCATAATATTGTATTTTGTAGTGTATAAAAATATTATATTTTATGGTGAGAAAAATTATATCATTTTATAATTTATATTATAAAATTTTGAGGTATTATTACAAAAATTATATTTTTTGAGAAAAATCAAGCTTCGGAGAACAAACCTATGTGGGTGGCCCCCCTTTTGTCTCCTTGCCATCATTTCTTCTTCCTTTCCATTTCATTTGATTGTTTGGCTTGGGTTGGCAGATCCTCTGCCTCTCTCTCACTCTTTGTTCGTCTCTCTCTCCCTTTCTCTTTCCTCCATTTTTGCTCAAGCTTTGAGTTTCAAATGGGAGTCTTAGAGTGAGATTTTGTAAAAATTTTGTAAATGAAAGTCAGAGAGCTCGTTGTGATATTCGCAATGGTAGTCTCGGATTCATGATCAGGCAAGATGTGCCTTCCAGATCTGCTCTTCTTCATTATTTGAGGTAGGAACTTTCTTCTTATTTTTACATTAAAGCTATGTTAAGATTATTTCGAGAAAATATATTATTATAAGAGGTATTGCATATATATATATATATATATCTTCAGATTTTTGTTTGGTAATTTTTGAAAGAAAAATTATGTTGAAATGTTAAGAATGTTGGCATTTTGAGATTGATTTAGAAAAATCATTTTGTATTGATAATTTTGCAAAGAAATCCAAAAATAAAATTTAATAGTTGTATAGATTGTCTCTACATCATATTATGATTAGATGATTATTTTGAGAAATATAAAGTTGAATTTTTTTTTATCTTTGATTTGAAATTTATTTTTGAGAAAAATAAATTAATATTGAAGAATATGGAGTAAATGCTTAAGTAGGAATTATAGAGTTACTTTGGGATTAAAAACTCTAAAAGTGTTATATTCATGATATTTTATAAAAGATGATATGTTGATGATTAAGTTGTGTTCATTTTTATGAAAAAAAAAAAATGTGAAATGTGGACTTTCAAACTCATAACCTTGAAAATGTTACTATTGGGCATATTTCATAATTTTTTTATATAAATATCATGTTAGTTAAATAAATTTATAAAAAGTTGTGAAATTATTATTGGTAGAGAATTTGGTAAAAATATTACCTCTTTAAATAGCTTGGCATGAAAAATGATTATGTTGAAATTTAGTTATGTTTAAGGGATGAGGCATATGAAGTTAGGTTTGGTATTATTAATTTGAAATTTGTTTAATATAATAAACTTACTAATTTAGTGGATTAAATTAGTTTTGGTTTAAAGGTTAAAAGTGTGTTATTGAGATTATACCATAACTTTTGACATAGTAGGATGGAAATGGTAATATTTAATAAGTAGGGATTTACTTTGAGTTATATATATATATTTTTGCAAGATCTAGATGATTTTTTAAATCATTCTTTGATTTGTTTTGAAAATTGATTGTTGATTCAAGAATATGAGAATTTTTTTTTTAAAAGTGGATTTACTTTCTTGTTCCTTTTAAAATAGAAACTGAGGGGTTTTGAACTATGAGGATTGAAGAGAGAAATTTTTGGTGACTTTCTTTCAATAAATGAATGAGTGGTTTTGGTAAGAAAACCTAGAAATTAGGGATTTTTAAGAAAGATGTTGACAATATTTGAAGATGTTGTTATATTTATTTTGTGTGTCAAAATAAATGATATTTGAAAAATTGTTTATTTGTTTACATATAAATGATGGTTTTCATAGAATATGAGAATTGTTGAAGTTTTGAAAATTGTTGTTCAAAATGTTGATATAGTCTTAAAGTAACTAAATGGTTGAGATTACTCTAAATGTGGGAATTATGTTATCCCATGGATGAATTAGAATAAAAGTATTTATATTCATCTTGAGAAATTATATTAAAATGAGAAATAAGAATTTTGATCACAATGGGAATATTGTGTGGAAGTATTGAAAGTGGAAGAAATATTGTATTGTATTATTAATCATTGCATTGGCATATCAATTCATTTGATAATGATGAGTTTTGAAATTTGATTCGAAAACTCTGCATTAAGAAATGAATGTGGGGGAACAAGTTTTCACGAAATGATTTTGGAGTAAATACGGTGGTAAGTCTTGAAAGGTGGTGTAGATGATAGGTGTTGAGCCTTCCAGTTAATACTGGTAAAAATGATAGATTACAGGCGTCGAGCTTTCCAGTTAATACTGATAAAAATGACAAATTGGTAGTACTTGTATAGTCTACTTACAAATACCACTACAACAGAAAGCACCTTTCCCGACTAATTTTGGCGACTAAAAATTTTTTAGTCGCCAAAAGTATATTTTTGGCGACTAAAATGAATTTTGGTCGGCATTTGTTCTATTTTTAGCTACTAAAATATTTTAGTCGGCAAATATTATCAATTAGCGACTAAATTTGAAATTAGTCGGCAAACATTAGACTTTTCAGCGACTAAAAAAAAACTAGTCGCTGTTGGTGTACAGTTTAGGCAAAAAAATTAAAATGAAATTTGTGTTATAGACTTTTCCCGACTAATATACTTATTAGTCGCCAAATTTCATTTACCGACTAAAAATATCGTCGCTAAAGCCTGACCAGTCATTCATTCCCCGACCAAAAATAATTTTGTCGGTAAAAAAAAAAGAATTCGAACTCGCGCCACTTCATTAAGTGATGCGCGCGCATTGCTGGTGACCTATAGGCAACCATCTCACACACTGAAACACAGTGTATCACACACCTCACCAAATCCCTTATAGAGCTCAGCCCCCTCCGTATTCCACTGTACGGGCGACGCACAGACGGCCACATCCACCGCCACCGGCGCCAATCACCACCGTCTCAGGCCTTGAATCACAGGTTCTCTCTCTCTCTCTCTCTCTCTCTCTCGCTTTGGCGTTGTGCTTCTCTCTATCGACAATCACCACCGTCTGTGCCTCTCTCGCCCGATCTCTCTGGAAAAGTGCGTATCTATGTCTGTCTGTCTCTGTGTCTCTCCATCTATTTCTCTCTATCTGCATCCCCCTTTCCCCGTGTTTTGCCCCTATTTCAGACCCCTTGCTTGTAAGACCAATGTGTGTGAATGATGTTTATTGTGTGTGAATGATGTTTGAATGAACAATCCGAAATCAATTTGTAATCAATTTGTAATCATTCAATCAGTGTGTAATAAGCAATTTGTAAGCATTTTTTTTTTTTTTTTTTTTGGCTCTAAAAAAATAGTGATGTGTGTTGTGAGAGAGGTACTTTGTTGTAAGAACTTCAATCAGGCGTTTCAAATTTGATGAAAGCCCTAAAGAATCTGAACACTGTTGCAGAGATCTTTGTAGTTTTAGAAGAACTCTTGCTGTGATTTGCTTAATTTGATTTTATCCATAGATAGTTTGCTACAATTGGTTAGATTTTGTGTTTTATTGACGGTTTTTCAAAACAGAATGTTGTGTTTTGCTGCATGATATCTTCCAATTTGCCTCCTTACTATGGGCTAAAGTGAATCAATACCCTCAATTTATCATGTGTGTGCCAGTGTGATATTTCATAAAATTATTAACATCATCAACGGATTGGGGTAAAATGATCTAATGTCAATTCTAATGTTCAAATTTATAGTTCAGGGTTAAAGAAGCAACAGTATAATAGTTTGAGCTCTTGTTCATTGTAGTGCCAACATGTAGATGTGATTAAAAAAGTTCTCTCTCATGACTCTTGGTTTGAGCTCTTGTTCATTGTAGTGCCAACATGTAGATGTGATTAAAAATGTTCTGTCTCATGATCGTGTTCGTAATGTATGGAAACCTGAAACTACTTATATTCAGTATTCATATATTAACTTTGGGCCAACCTTCTTGTGGACCACTAAATTTTTGGGTTATCTGGTAAATCTTTTGCAAGCAAGATACAATATTACATAATCTTGCCTATACACTTGCTACAGACAGATTTGATGTTGTGGAAGGCCTTGTTAGGAGATCTGAAAATGCCAACCCCATGTGATGAAATGTTTTTATTGTTATAGGGTTAATAATGACCCATAAACCTCTGCCTTTGGGCATGTGCATGCATATTACTCATCTTGCATGATTATATTCTACTATATGAGACCAAGAATAATTGGTTGAATTGTGTTGTGTGTCCAACATGGAAAAACACTATTAAACTTGATCTTCCTTTTGAAAATTTGCACCAATAATATTGCTTTTGTAAATTAACCACGTCAGTGCTCTCCAGCACTATCAATGTTTTGTGCCATTCTGATATTTTCTGTTCACATATCATATTTTTGATGGTCCACTGTTGCTACCTTTCTTTCTAATGCTCCTGCTAATAGTGCTCATGTTTGTATGTAATCTTCTTACCCTTAGGGCTTAGATGAAGCCCTACTCAACAAACAAAGGCGGCACTAATATGGAAATAAAGATGATAAATCTAATATGTAAATGTAATCAGTCTATTCAATTAAACTTGCTATTTATCACATTCGCAGGTTCCATATAGGGAATACAATATACTTACAGTCATCTGTCGTAAAATATACTTATTCGTCTAACACTTAACTATATATAAAAGTCCTCTGTCTTAATTAAGAAGTCAAAATATGACGATCATATCATTCCGTTGTTGAGTATTTTTGTTTATTTGTTGTCCATTCCTACGTTCAAGTTTGCTTCACTTGTAGGGTTCACAAGATGGACAAGAGTTGGATGATGATAAAAGACAGGTTGAAAAGTAAAGAGTACCAACAAGGTGTTAAGTCATTTATTGACTTTGCTACGAAGGATTTAGGCCCACACGATGAAATACGTTGTCCGTGTGTTGATTGCTTGAATGGCACAAAACATAGTCCACAAGTTGTACGCCTGCACTTAATTCGAAGAGGAATCGTGTGTTCTTATAGAACTTGGGTGCACCACGGGGAACATGTTCCACTGTGTCATGATCATCCTAGTGCGTCAAACAATGATGGTGAAAGATATGGACCTGCAATTTTTGACATTGATGATAATTTAGGCGAGTTGCCTACTATGTTAGAAGAGATTTACATGAGTGGCCTCATGGATGATCATATCGACGAAGCACCTAATAGCTTGGAGAGAGAAAATTTGGTGAATTTCATTAGGTTGTTTGATGATGCTCGACGCAAAGTGTACCCGGAGTGTGAAAAGTTTTCCGTTTTGTCCTTCGTTATTAAGATGCTTCATATTAAGGTGTACAATAAATGGAGCAACAAATCGTTCGATATGGTTATGCAAGTTTTTAAAGACATTCTCCCAAAGTGTGACGAAACAGTTCCGTGGACCCTTTATGAAGCCAAAAAGTTCTTACGTGAATTGGGTTTGGGATATGAGACCATTCATGCATGCAAGAATGATTGTATTTTGTTTTGGAAAGATAATGCAAAACAGGAGAATTGCCCTACATGTAAGGAGTCTAGATACAAGTTCAACAATCAAAGTGGTAAAAAGATTCCTCACAAAATTTTGAGGTACTTTCCTTTGACACCGAGGTTGAAGCGTTTGTACATGTCGAAAAAAACCGCCGCAGATATGAGATGGCACAAAGAGAAGCGTCCGGATGATGGAGTGTTACGGCATCCAGCCGATGGTCAGGCATGGAAGGACTTTGATATGCAGCATCCGAAGTTTTCTATGGAACCCCGACATGTAAGGTTAGGGCTTGCCACGGATGGTTTCAACCCGTTTGGAAATATGAGCACATCGTACAGCATGTGGCCCGTACTGTTAATGCCTTACAATCTTCCCCCGTGGAAGTGTATGAAAGAGCCATACGTGATGATGTCAATGCTTATTCCCGGTCCATCCTCTCCTGGAAGAGACATCGATGTTTACTTGCAACCATTAGTGGAGGAGTTAAAGAATTTGTGGGACCATGGTGTGCAAACATATGATGCCACAATCGGTGAAATATTTACAATGCATGCAGCAGTCATGTGGACCATAAATGACTTCCCCGCATATGGTACTCTGTCTGGTTGGACTACAAAAGGTTACTTGGCTTGCCCTAATTGTAACATAGATGCATCATCTCAGCGTCTGCGAAGTAAGATAGGGTATATAGGTGCCCGCCGGCACTTGCCCGAGAACCATATTTGGCGAAGAAGTAAGCTCTTCAATGGTCAGAACGAGCATCTTGTGTCAATTGACGAAATGTTATTCGGACCTATAGGTTGGAATTTAGAGACAAATACGCCCAAAACTTAGTCGAAAAATGGCGTTTCGGGGGCCAAAATTCAAAACAGCCCCCGAATCTCCGTGTGGCCAAAACAAACAGTTTCCCCATGCCAAATATGACTTGTCACAACTGACGGAATGTTATTCGGACCTATAGGTTGGAATTTAGAGCCGAATACGCCCAAAACTTAGTCGAAAAAGGGCGTTTCGGGGGCGAAAATTCAAAACAGCCCCCGAACCTCCATTTGGACGACACGGGCATTTTCCCCATGCCAAATAGGACTTGTGTCAATTGACGGAATGTTATTCGGACCTATAGGTTGGAATTTAGAGACAAATACGCCCAAAACGTAGTCGAAAAAGGGCGTTTCGGGGGCCAAAATTCAAAACAGCCCCCAAATCTCCGTGTGGCCAAAACAAACAGTTTCCCCATGCCAAATATGACTTGTGACAACTGACGGAATGTTATTCGGACCTATAGGTTGGAATTTAGAGCCGAATACGCCCAAAACTTAGTCGAAAAAGGGCGTTTCGGGGGCGAAAATTCAAAACAGCCCCCGAACCTCCATTTGGACGACACGGGCAGCTTCTCCATGCCAAATAGGAGTTGTGTCAATTGACGGAATGTTATTCGGACCTATAGGTTGGAATTTAGAGACAAATACGCCCAAAACTTAGTCGAAAAAGGGCGTTTCGGGGGCAAAAATTCAAAACAGCCCCCGAACCTCCATTTGGACGACACGGGCAGCTTCCGCATGCCAAATAGGACTTGTGTCAATTGACGGAATGTTATTCGGACCTATAGGTTGGAATTTAGAGCCGAATACGCCCAAAACTTAGTCGAAAAAGGGCGTTTCGGGGGCGAAAATTCAAAACAGCCTCCGAACCTCCATTTCGACGACACGGGCAGCTTCCCCATGCCAAATAGGACTTGTGTCAACTGACGGAATGTTATTCGGACCTATAGGTTGGAATTTAGAGCCGAATACGCCCAAAACTTAGTCGAAAAAGGGCGCTGGCGAAAATTCAAAAAACCTCCATTTGACGACACCATGCCAAATGGGACTTGTGTCAACTGACGGAATGTTTTAAACTTGCTAATTTTGTGAACGTACACACGTGTGTTATTATTTTTATCACATGTTCTAATATCCTCTATGAAATGGTATTGACATACATTAATAAGCACCGATGGTTTTATATCCAATCTAATGATTGAAATGTCTTTTGCAAACAAATAATGAGGAAGTTGGTAAAAAGAATACTTTCTATTCACATTGGGCTTCGATATTGGTTTAGCCACAGAAATTGGGTACATGTTGCATATAAATAGAAGATTGTTACATTAGCTGTATGTTACTAATGAAAGATTTAGTAATGATTGTTCTGCATTTAACAATGTTCCTTATAACAAAAAGACTTTAGAAAGATTGTACAATGACTGATAATTGATTCATCATGGAAGATTGCTTCTCACTTATTTTTATTTCTCACTTGTTCCCAAATTCATTTATGAAGTTAGGCATTTTTGGGTCCAATTCTAATGTTTTTTTTTTGTTTTTTGTAGATGACTTCGCTGCGTGGACTTGCAGAGATATTTTTGTGTATGGAGAAGAAATTGTACTTTTGTATAGAAGTAATATAATATTTTTGTCGCTCCTTTTGTGCGCTTAACTATTCTCGATACAAAAACTATTGGCAAAGAAATGATAATTATTGGCATGGTTGATAGATCACCTTGACGCCCAAAGAAATTGAATTTTTGTGGTGGTGCATAGATGTATTTTTGGCTTGGTACATACATCACCTTTTGCTGTGGTACAGATTACGATGGTAATTTGTACCATGCCAAATGGTCATTTGACGTGGTATAGTAAATGTAATTTTTGTATATGGAGGGCTTTACTTTTTGTATGATTATATATGTTGTATGGAATTATTATTTTGGTTTGGACAATAGTTCGTTTGTATGTACTTGGACAGTTAAAGTAATCTATTTTTTGTATACCGATGCAGATTGTGGAATGATTGATAATTTATGTATCATGTTATTTATATACGTATTACAGGTTGAATGAAACAGACAGGTTATGGATATATTCCAATATTAACAATAAAACATAATATCATGTTTTTGCCAACTAAACGTTTTGTAGCCAATAAAAAGGGGAAAAAAAAAAAAAAAAAACATTTGGCTACTAAAAGTTTTGTAGCAAAAAAAAAAAGCAAACATTTGGCTACTAAATTTTTTGTAGGCAAAAGAAAAACAATCATTTGGCTACTAAATATTTTGTAGCCAAAAGAAAATAAAACCTTTAGCTACTAAAATATTTTGTAGCTAAAAACAAAAGTTGAAGAATAAATATGACTTATGGCGACTAAAAATTTAGTAGCCAAAAATGTCGTAGTTTAGGTGACTAAATTTTTAGTAGCAAAAAATGTTGAAGTTTAGGCGATTAAATTTTTAGTAGCCAAAAGAAAGAGTATTTGGCGACTAAAATTTTAGTAGCCAAAAAAATTAACTTTAGGCGACTAAAATTTTAGTAGCCAAAACACTAGTATTTACTTTTAGCGACTAAAAAATTTAGTAGCTAAAAATTTTTCGGCCATTTAAATAATTGGCTTTTGGCGACCAAAAAATTAGTCGGCAAAAGTGTATTTATTTAATTAATTTTCAAACCTATTGGCGACTAAATTTTTAGTCGCCAAATGTATACATTTGGCGACTAAATTGAATTTAGTCGCCAATTATATTTCCCGACTACACTTTGGCTACTAATTTACCGACCAAAAAATTTAGTCGCTAAAGAGTATTGGCGACTAAAATATGACTTTTGGCGACTAAAAATTTAGTCGCCAAAAGTGAAAATTCTTGTATTGTACCAGCCTAGGGATTACTTGAGTTGTATTTACCATCTTGGAATTTTATTGAAATTGTTGGATTAATGTGTTTTTAAAATGGCATTGTGCGTAAGATTTTCAAAAGATAAGAAAAATATTTTGAACATGACATGGCATATACATTCATCTCATAAGACCGTATAAAATGGATTTGATGAATTGTTTAATTATTTGATTCAATTGATAATGAGATAATTAAATAAATTGAAAAGGATGTCCTGTTGCTATTGAAACATGTTTATTTATTTAAGTTAACTTGTTGTGGTTAATTAAATAAATTGGATTTAAGAAATTATGTAATAAAATCATATGGTTTTGACATGATATAATTTCACGTATATGTATGAGTATTTTGGTACCCGCATATCTTCTAATGTTTTAATATGAGATTGCTTGGTGAGCTAGTGGTTGCTCACCCCCTGCCTGTACATGTGTACAAGAAATGCTTTTTGGATTTGAATGTCAAATAATGGTTTTTTTACCATTTTCATAAGTGTAATGTAGTGATGGATTGTATTACTTCATTTGTTGTTTGGCTGGGTGTTATTTTTTTGTAAAGAGTAGTGTCCTCTCTTTTATTGTAAGCCTCAGGACATTTCTTTTATTTGTATGTAAATGTCATTGTTGTATAATAAGAGGGAATATTCAATTATTCATCATTTCATCCAAGGATGAAATGTTATTTGTAAATGAATTTAATTAATGAATATTGGTAAGGTTATCCGAGTAATAAAATACGGGGCGTTACAAATAGTCCCTACTCAAACCAAAACAAAACAAAACAAAAAACAAAACAAAACAAAACCAAAAAAAAAAAAAAGACAATTAAAAATAAAAAAAAAAAAACTCTTAGAGTTGAGTCTTATAACAAAATAAATAATAAAATTTTAATTTTGTCAATTTAAACTCTAATATTTTGATTTGTTTTCAATCTAAAATATTTTCTTATTTTCATTAAATAAAACAGATGAAAAAAAGAATATTTTAGTTATTAAACTTAATATAGATATACATAAAATAATTGAAATACCTTTTTCATTGAGCTTAATCACTAAAATACTAATTTTTCCATCGATTTTACATAATAGAAATAAACAGATGGTTTAAACTAAAAACAAATCAAAATTTTAATATTTAAATCAATAAAATTAATATTTTATTTTATTTTATTACAAGACTCAAACCTGATTTTTTTTTTTTTTGCCTCCGAAAAATTATTCAATGGTGCTCCATTCTATTTACTACCCTCCTAGGTTGGTTGGAAAGTGAATTTTTTAAATAATTTCTTAGTTAAAACATGAGATGGCAAAGAATAAAAATTAATTTGGTGAAATAAATAAAAAAATAAAAAATATTTATTATTTTTACATTATTTTATTTTTTAGGAGGTCAGAAATAATTTTAAAAATATTTTTTTAATATCTATTTTTATGGAATTAGTTTCTATTTTTTTTTAAATTATGAAGAAAAAAAAATTCTAAAAAAGGAAACGAAACAACGCCGAAGTATTTGAGAATGACTTTTTGACTTTTTGTCTCCAAAAAAAAAAAAGTGCAATAAAAAAAGAATGGAAGAAATTTTTCACTTTTTTTGTATAACTTTTTGATTTTTTTAACAACGTTTCAATCTTTTGACCCCCTCATAGTTAGATTGCAAGTTCGAGTGGAAAGACAATTTGGTTTGTACTTTTTAGCCATGTTTGTTTGCGCGGACATGCCCACAAGATTGACTAATCAGCTTATAAAAGGTATATATATAGGCGGTGTTTGGGAAGCTGTAGGGTAGGTTGTTTTAGCCCGTTTGTCAAAAAAAGCAAAGTAGCCTTACTGTAGCTAAGGCTGTAGTGAGGCTGTCCAGTTGATGCCACTAGCTGGTAAAAAGACTATTTTACCCTTGGGTTACACATCTTCCTCATACCAACCTCAGACCACCCTGTACTTTTTTTTTAACCTAACACTTACTTTTTTTCATTTTATTAGAAACAAACTAGGTGGTGGCAGTGCGCTAACTGCCATAGCATTGACTACATCCTTTTTTTTAAAAAAAAAAATTTAGGGACACTTTGGTCATTTTGCATTACACAATCATTTCAAATACATTTTTCAATACAACAATAACAAAAACAATTCATCATATCTTCCTAAACACAAAAACTAAAATACCCAATTAAAATAGCCAAAAAGCCTAAAAAATAGTCACTTCCCAAACACCCACATAGTCCAATATTTAGAGAAGAAAATTAGGGTTCGGATTAATAATCTATCTGGACATAATATTCCCCCCATATGAGAGACTATTAAATCCTAAGAGGGAGGTATAATACAAAATGAAGGACTAAAAAAAGTTTGGACTAATTAGTTAAGATGTAAAGTTGATATAATTTTGTAAGTCAATCCAAACATGGGATGCCCTCTAAATATATATATATATATATATAAACATGGGATATGTTATACAATTGAAAGGAATTCAGAATTCTAAGACTAACGGTCCTAGGTATGTTAATCCCATTTAATTGAGTTCATCCTATCAAACATGGCTTTTATGGAATAATAGTCTCTTATACTCAAAACCTATCATATATGTAATTCAACAACATTACTGTTTGTACCGAAAATGACTCATCAATGAGAGCATACCACGTGTGCCTTTGGTGACTCAAAGCTTGCAGTTTTATCATCCCAAAATGGTGATGGATTTGATACAATCATGATTTGATTTGGTGATCAAATCCCTAAGAAAGGAGATCACGTGCATGTCATGACCCAAACCCGCCCCTATAGGTTTAGCATCGTAACCGGTCAGTAATCCTGGGATTACTGAAGGCCTTTGAGACAGATTAACATAATATTAGGGGCTAACGGAAGCAAATAACAAATTTACAGCTTCCATTGAGCTGTGTAGACTTATATGCGACAAAAATTTTTAGACTTATATATATACATTTACACATTATCATATATATAGGCTAGAAAAAAAGGGACTTAGCTCTAAGTACAAAATAAACAAAACACTTGTTAAACCAAGACAAGAAAACAAAACTTGAACCTTATGCACATAGCCATAACCACTTGACATATCCAGAACCTCCACAGGAGGCACATAGGTTGGCTGACGAAACATAGTCCAAGTAGAAGCTCTAGGCATGGTCACGCGCCTTACCTACATACATAAATATTACAGTGAATTGGAGCCTAGTGAATAATCTCGATGTAAAGAGGTTAAATAAATGAGATCCATAACTTAAACAAAACAATATAACGTTCTTAACATAATTAAAGCATACTTCGGATACATATAATAACTAATATGGATTATCAAATCTTTCCACAATTCGTAGTATCCAATTGCCTTATCAAAACTTGTCGGAATACCACATAGAACGTTCACGGCGGAACAAAACATTTGGAACACCCTCATTGGTCGACTTCATGCAAAACGCCCACATAGGACAACATTATACAAAACGTCCTTATTAGACGACTTATGCGAAACGTCCATTTGGAACGACTTGGTACAAAACGTCCATATAGGACGCGCTTATACGAAACACCCGTTTCAGCGACTTTATTCAAAACATCTATAACGGGCAGATATCATACAGATCGATACAATTGAAATCATGTGAAACGATCAATATAATCGAAATCACACGAAACGATCATAAAAGATCGGCGTCATATATTATATCACAATGAATCAATAACTTATATTGAATGTACATGATGAGTTGAATACTATACGGAAGTCATTGGGGATCAAAAGACATTTCCAAAGCTGTTATCATAGTTATTGTTTCAAAAGGAACTCATTCCTTCTTAAACAAATTCCATTTTCGAAGACCTATCGTATCGTACATATTTTAGAGTTTCAAAGTATAACTTAACGGTTCCAAGGTTCTTGTTCACAAACGTATCATATCAACATTTCATTACAAAACATAGGTGGCCCAAATTATCAAATAATCTAGTCATTCTCAAAGTAATTTAGATACGAAAATATCTTTACAAAGAAATTACTCACAGTGCTCGGCCGAATGATACTCCTCGTGCAAGCGACCTACACAAACACATAACATATACGCATTGAAAAACAATCACTCCATTGATTCAACTTAGCTTCTCTTGTCTTTTTCTGTCTAAGTAATCTGAAGTTCTACTATACTTATTATTTCTTTATTCAAATGAATCAGGTTCTCATTTCACATATTCTTTCATTACTAAATTCTTCTTTTCCAAATGAACCGATTTCTAACTTGGCTTCTTAATCTTACTTGGCAAGTGGCTTTTTTAGCCAAAAAGTCAAAAAGTCACTAAAAAAAATCAAAAAGCCAACAACCTATACCAAAAAGTCAAAGATTCCATTTTCTCTCTACTTTTTGCACATCTTTTCGTAAAAAGTCAAAAAGTCATCACAAATAAACTAGTTTTTTTTTTTACATCACATTTTAGCTAAAAAGTCAAAAAGTTACTTAAAAAAATATGTTCCCAAACGAGGAATCAATGATTTATTCATGCAAAGATTTCAAATATTTTTCCTTGATTTTCAAAACATGAAATTAAAGTTATAAAACTCTTAGAAGAATATTTGCATGTAATTTATGAAGCTTAATTTAACCATAATTTTCCAAAATCAAGCCCAAAATAATTACTTTCTAATTTTACTTTCATAAACTTGATATTAACTCTAACTTATCATTTTCTTATCAATTTTCCTAGCAAATATTGCATGTGTCTAATTCAAATAAACTAACTAATTTAATATATATTCCAAAATATGGTTAAATCAAGTAAAACTCTCAAATTACATTACATGCATGGATTAGGGATTTAAAATCAAAACCTCATTTATCTTCAAGATTAATTCTAGATTTCCATGGATTTTAATGTTTATAATACGTTTCCTTCTTCTCTTCAAAATACGGAATTGATTAGCTCAAATTCTTCAAAATTTATAATGCATGTAAAGATAGATTCAAATACTCATAGAATTCCCTCATGCATGTGACAATGAGACTTAATTTCATGCAAGATTATAAAAATCAAACTCAAAATAATTACCTACCATAAAATGAGCGTAGCTCAATTTTCTTTATCTTCTTGCTAATTCCTTTTAATCACATGATTTTTTATTCCAATTTCATCTTTAATTTCAAGTGTAATATGAAGATTCTATACAAATTAAACATAAATTCCATACCTTAAGTTTTAATTTTAGAAAAATTAGTTGAATCTCTTCCAACTCTTCTTGTTCTTCCTTTAAAACCTTGAGCTCCCCTTTCAATTTCTCTTCTTCTCGTTTGTTTTCTTTGTTCCAGCAACTCTCTCTCTCTCTCTCTCTCTCTCTCTCTCTCTCTCTCTCTCGGTTTTCTTCTCCTTATTCCGTACTTCTTCAGCAATGAGAAATGGGTTCACTTCTCTCCTTTTGATATTAGTATAATATACACATGCACACCTCTCTTGTTGACAACACATAGCACACTAGCACCTTTTCTCAATCTCCAACACAGCACTCACACACCTACACAACCAGATTTCTCAATACACCCACATGGAATTCTCAGCACACCCACACTTCACATACACCCACAATTCTAGATCCTTCCATATTTAATTTATATTTTGGATTCATTTAATTAAGTAACACTTAGTCTCAATAAATCTTGATTAACACATAATTAAATTAATCTTAGCTAATCAAAAATCTCACATAATTTAATTAATTTAATTTGACTTCCATTAGAGCCCAATTGATTATATTTAAATTTATCAATTTGAATTAGATTTTTAATCAAACTTTCAAAAGGCTCCAAATATCAAATTAAACTTATTTCCATCATCAATTTTGGCTTCTCACATCATTAAGGCCTTCAATTTCAAATCAACTCAAGATTTCCGTCAATAAATTGCATATTCAATTAAGCACCTCATAAATAAATTTAATTCATAATAATTTTAATTCCTAATTCGTATAACTTAATTAATTCTAATTTGGACCCAATTAATCAAATCTTAATTTACAAAACTGAATCGAATATTTAATTAAACTTCGATATCGTCCGATACTCGAAATTAAAATAATTCAATTCACCAATTATACTCTCTTGAGCCATTTAGGCTTTCAATTTCTAATTTCAAAATAAATCCTCAATAGAATCATATACGAATCAGTCTCCACACTTTTCATAAATCCCGAATTAAATTAGAATGATAGACAATTAAAATTCAAATATCCTTTATTAATTAAATGCTAATTATTATACGCGGTAGGGTCGTCACAGTGCATCCATGGATATATATATATATATATTAATTATTATATATATATTGAGATAACGCATCAGGTGGATACGTGGCAATTATCCAAAAGGTGGAGTAGCCACTTCCTATTAAATCCAATGGTCATAATTCAAATTGTCCAAAATCTACTATTTTAAAGGGATTTTTTTGACCAAGGACACATGTCATCCATCAAAGATTCCCATCCACCATCCAATGGTCCATATTTGAAGGAGGTAATAACAGTCCCTAATCTTGGGGAACAACCAACCATTTGCTAAGAAGAATGAGAAAATGGGACATGTGCAACTTAAGAGGCTTTCCAACAATCCACTTTCGAAAGATCATGGAGATTCTTTAGGAGGTTTGTAATGCCCTGGAGACTTACCTCATAATTCCCCTAATACCTTAATACAATCAACAACAATACACGCATACAGATAACAAATATTAACAACAATACAATCCACTAACTCCTCTTGCCAATTGAACTATCTAAAAAATACATCATAGTTAACTTATATTCATTTACAAGATAACTTTTCAATTCCTCCATACAAATAGTCCATACAAGATAATCCAAGCCAAATCATGAAACATTAATAGAAATGCATCTATGCTCTTATCCAACTTCATTTCATATACCCATACTTGCGAAGGTGCCTCAACATCATTTCCTGAAAATTTGTTAGCTTTGGGGTAAGCGAAAGCTCAGTAGGTGATGTATTTAACAAATTATATAATCATTTGAAAAACTTATGCTCATGCAACGCAATTCATGGAAATGTATGAAAGGAATGTAAAACAATGCTAGAGTATGCTATTGATAGGATACAAATGCATTGAACATATCTCATCTTTTCCACATTCTCATCGAGCGGAAACTCAGCCATGACATCCATAGGTAAGAGTCCAAAATCAAGCATACATAGATAATTATAGTCATATATAGAAAATAATCCCACATTTGCCGACTCTTGAAACGGCGGGGCGATGGACACCCAAAATATCACAACCTTCCACATTTGCCAGCTCCATAAACGGCAAGGACGTGGACACCCAAAGCCATCTGTTTTTCTACATTTGCCGGCTCTAGAAACGGCGGGCTCGTGGACACCTCGAAACCTTTTTCCACATTCATCTGGCGATGTGCGCAGACAAGGCAATTGGGCACCTAAACTCCCCGCGCGGGTACCAATTACAATACGCAACTCAAATCCAGCTCGACTCACTACCCGGACTCATAGGCAAATTATCACCATTTTTAACTTTTAACCGTTGGCCCCAAGATAATACCAAAAGAAATGCACAATGCATGTGATGCATGAATTTGTAAATAATGCACAATTTTCCTAAGATGATATCAATTCAAAATAGTTCAACTCTTCCCATTTCATAAATCAAGGCATTCCCATCATCATTCATCATCTTATCTCAAGTTCAACATCAAAAGGGAACCTCTAAACTTGCATTTCAAACCTAAAACCAAGTAATTACACTCAATTTCGTATTTTAGAAATCAATTGAGTAAAACCCTTTTTTATAAATTAAGTTTGAAAATTGGGGTTTGAGAAAAATTGGAGTTTTTCTCTCCATTATGAAATTAAGGCAATCATCAATCATAAACAATGATATTCCATCATAATAAGTGTAATTCCTTCAACAATCACAAAATTTCACCCTTATTGTTCTTAATCTTTAGTCAACAAGCTCAAATCAATACATATATATATACACACATGAATAGCTAATGAGATTACCACATAAGCTACTCAAATTGAAGATATAAAGAGTTAAAGACACCCTTACCACAAGATTCGAAGCAAGGAAGCTAGATCAAGAGCATTCTTTCAAAAATCCAAAATCTAATTGGTTGAAAACGTTGATCTTCTCTTGTTCTTCATCTTTGATGCAAGATCCATGGTGGATTGTTGGTAAAAATTGATGAAATCAAAGTTTTGAGTGCTAAATTTTCGAGCATGGAGGAGGGAAGAAGAAGAGAGAAAGAAAAAATAAGGTTTTGGGGCCAAAAAGTCACTTTATAAAGTCTGTTAGTGACCTGGTCGCTCGAGCGAAGGAAGCTTGGCTCAAGTGTAGAAAGGAAGCTTGACTCAAGTGTAGAAAAGAAGCTCTCAGAATCTCTGAAAATCGCGCAGTTTGTTCGAGCGAAGAAAAGCTCGCTCGAGCAAGCATGCTTCCAGCACAAAAACTCAAAATTCAAGCAGGTATAACTCTCTCGTTGGGACTTGTTTTAGTTTAGCCTTGTGTCCAAATCGAAGCCCTAAAAATAGGCTTTCCAATGGTTCTAGAATTAGTTTCAAATTCAAAGTATGGAAGGAGAAAAGGGCAAAAGAGTGAAGGTTGGTCAAAAACAAAAACTCAAATTTAAGGCTTTTCAGTTAATCTTGCCTAAATACCTTGTTAAGGCTTCAATCAAGGTTCTAAACATCACCCAAGGATCCTCAATTATAATATTTAAGGTTCACTTGCCAACCCATCAATGCTAAGAGTCTGACAACCATGCAAGTTTTAAGGTGGCGGGCACCAATTTACACCAATCTGATACGAATTAGAATCCAAGACATTACAAGGTTGCTATTGATTTTCTGGAGGCAATTTGTCGTTCTCATGAGGTCTTAGCATCTATAAATACCCCATTTGATAGAACAAACTCCAATCAATCAACCATTCAACTCAATATAGTACAAAGCACTAATGCTTTTTAGCCGTAGTTTAGCCCTAGTTCCACTTAGGAGTAGTCTTGAAAGGTATATTTGCCATAGATTTAGCCCTAGTTCTTGGCATCTGTGTCAAATTATTTCTTTTTGATCTTCATTGGCATTATTTTGGAACTTAGATTGTGCTTAGTAAGTACTTTTGAGTTCATGTCCTCCTATTTATCTCTCTTCTTGATTTTGCAAACTCCTTGGAGATTTTAAGGTATTGAGGTAAAAAAGGAACCATGAGGCCTTTTATCCATTTGATCCTCCATAACCTTATGTTTTTAGAAGTCAAAAATTTTCACCCTTATTTTCATACAATGCAGGCACACGCCTGCAATTCACCAAATCCTTTTATGTTTTAATCAAAAGTATATTTTCATATTTTATACACAAACATCTTTTGGCACGCCTAGTGGGACTATCACGACCCAAACCCGCCCTAAAAGTTTAGGTCATGACCGGCCTGTACTCAAGCCTCAGAAACAAAATTTCAAAATATTAAATCATATCGGGGCCTAAAGCGGAAGCAAAACAAATAATAATATCCATTGAGCTTGTGCATACATGATAACTAGAATAATTAAAACATGCAGACACACTAGTAATTTATATGCATATACAAATCTTATGTATCTCACACACATATACATAAGACTCAATAAAATACAAAACTCTAACAATACAAAATTAAAGCCTCGACACAGAGGCGTATCTTGGGTGGCTTGACATAAAAAATCCACAAAAGAACTCCTGAGGCTGACCTAAGATTGGTCTCCAGATTGATCACCTACATACATATAAAATATGGAATGAGCGAAGCTCAATGAGTAATAATACAAAAAAGAGCTTTAAATGAATGAGCCCAACATCATAGTAAGCATAATAATATAAACTCATATTTTTCTTAAATCACATTTGCAGAACAACCTCGAGTCCACATAACGGCCTCGAGCCAAAAAATAATAGAACGGCCTCGGGCCCACCATATCATATTACAAACAATTCACATTTCTTGTTCATAACTCATTTCACATTTCTTGGAAACTTGTGCATTTTGACAAAATATGATATTTAGAGAATCATATCGTACATAAATCATAAATCAAAATAGATAATGAAAAACATATCTTTACTATACTATTACTCACAGTGATGGGCTCCTGGTAGCAGTTGGGCGATGTCCTCGTCTTAATCTACAAACACAATTACATAACACAACATATCGAAATATAGAATTACTCTTTTGATCAAATTTACTTCTCTTAATCAAATAAACCGATCCCTTAGTTTGCCTTAACCAATTATTTATGTTGGTTCTAAACTCATTAGTCTTCACTGGGTCAAAATTCATATCAAGGAAAATAGGAAGAAACAAAAGGAAACTGGGTTAGGTGAAGAAATAGCATGAAACGAGTAGACAGAAAGTGAACAACCTTCACTAATTTGAGCATATCTATTTGTGTACTTAGAATTTTGATATGAGACCACCACCATTGGAAACTAGACTTCCGAGGCTTGAATTTAGGATTAAGAACCACTTAAAACGGAGTCTGGATGAGGAATATATGCTTATTTGAAGTTAGGCTGAAACATGGGTGCCCCCGCACCTGCGGGAAACAGGGCCGCACGTGTGGGACAACGTGCTTTTATTTCAAAATCAATTTGGATGCTGGAAATGGACTACCGCACGTACGGGAAGCGCCGCCGCACGTGCAGCGAGCAAGATCTGCTGGTTTCAAGCTGAATTTCTCCATTTTCCACTTAGGGTTCAACTCTAATCACTTAAAAACATAATAACCCAACAATATTCAAGTGCAATCTCATCTCAAACACATCAAATTTTTGCCTCAAGTTCAAAATCAATGTTTCATCTTTGATAATCTTAAGAGCACCAAACTAGAACCCACAAAATACACTTGATCTTTGCATAAATCTTGTTGTATGGATAATCTAGAGTTCATTTCATATGTTATTCACAAGATTGAACTCCAATCATAAAAAAAATCAAAGGACCCAAGTTCAAATTTCTTAAATTTAACTCAATTAAATACATAACACAAAACCCTAACCCAAATGGGTTTCAAATCTTCCAATCTATTTATGATTTCACAAAATTGATGAATTAATCATAAGGATTCAAGATAGATTTCCATACCTTAGTTCAAATCCTTATTTTCCCTTGTATCTCTTTAAGTCCTTCAATTTTATCTTCAAATTCCATGGATGTTATGCTCTCTCTCTCTCTCTCTCTCTCGGTTCTTCTCCAGAACCCTCTCCCTCTCAAAATATCTTACTCTCCTCTCTTTTTTTTGTTGAGCCAAGCAAGACTCATATACATGTACAGATATATATAAAAAAATAATATTTAATAAAAACCAATTTAATTCATTATGAATCAGATTTTTACAAAACTTCATATTAAATCCTAAAAATCATGCTGATTATAATTATGTACTCCGTTCTGGTTTTTGAAGCCTCTAAAGCCTTCAATTTGCTGTGCAAAGTTGCAATTAAACCACCCAAACACATCTTAACGATTCAAACGAAATAAATTTTCAATTAACTTTCCCAAATCACTCTAAAAATTTCCATTAGCATATCCATGTACTCAAATTTGGTTTCTGAACCCATGAAAGTCGACAATTTTAGTTTCAAAGTCGTAACTCAACAGATAATTCCTCAATTCAAACAGATATAATTAAATTAAAGCCCATTAACCCATGATTAAATAAAGATAATTTCTGATACGCATTTTGGGGTCGTTACATTCTCCCTACCTTAAGAAGTTTGGTCCTCCAAACTTGATTTACCCTGTCACAAGTCTAGTTCATAAATCTCAGTCTCCTATCATTGTCCAGTTCCGTCTCAGATATACAACATCCCTTAATCATTTAACAGTTTACAATCCTATGTGGTCAATCTCAATGAAGTTTGTTCCAAGAATCACAATTAATTCGTCATTCACTGGCCAATTGGTAACCCAATTGATAATAATACTCAGTAACATCAAAACATCATCTTATTATTCACAACCCTCGTACATTTCAATTTATTGATCCATAAGTCATATACCCCAAATGGTAAAACCTCAACTCCAAGGGTGTTCATAATCTAATTCTCGTCAAGTATTCGTTTTCATGCAACTCGTAAGCCATCAATCATAATTCAAATTCATTAGTTCCACAAACAGTCCCAAATATTATAATTCTTCGAAGAATAAAGAAATATTCACTATTCAATTGTGCTCCCAATGGCACATTCGTCCTACAACAATTGAACCAAAATGAACAAAGGGGTTCTGAATCAATGACTTTATGGCTCTTTGCTCACTAATGATTTAAGTATTCACAATAATGGTCTTGGTAATTCAAAGTATCCCCAGTCTAGTTATTTTCATAATGCATGGGATAAATGAGGTCTAAACTGTCTACCAACCAAATTTAGGTTCAAGTCCTCTTGCCTCCACTCAATATATATATATACACTCTTATCGATTACTTCTACCACAGAATTTCCTTTCGCAGTCCTTGTCAGTCTCATACTTAGCTTTTCCACTCAACATTTCTTACACTTTGCCTTACTCCATTTCTGTGCTCAAATACCTTTCTTACAATTTGATTTTCTCATCACTGGAGTTTAACTTGTTATCATTTATGTATAGGTTGTTAACCCAAATTGGTTTAGTCATTGAAAATTATCCTGCAATGTTCTAATGATCACAAAGTCAACTTCATAGTAGCAAAACAAAAAACACATTGTCTATAAATTCATATCTTTTTGTTTTACTATCCACATATTTCCATAGCTCAGCTCAAATGCTATCCATGCTTACACTCCTTTGTTTTCAATAACTTCAAAGTAGACTAAACATCTAATATGACCTTGATATCAGATTCACACCTTGGTCCACAAATTTCTTAGGTACATTAGTCCAAATAGTCATTCCCATACAGCTTATATGCCTTATTGATAAATCAATTAGGTGGGTCCAAAAGTTGAAAGTCACAAATAACTTACTTAGGCATGCTAATAACATTTACTTGTCATTTATTCCAATATTTTACGTAAAGGCATTAAGTCAAATCCGTATAACATTTCCGATAAAATAGATCCTTTGAGTAATAAAGAAACTCTTAACATATGCTATTAGTCCGATGATCAACTCATTCTATAACTAAATGATGCAAATAAACGAATGGGTTCTAAACTAACATTTTGCTCACAAATAGCTCAAACACGTGAAATACCGATCTTAACACATCGAAGTGTCCCTAATTATCTTAGCATATTAACTTAAGTTTCAATTTTTCACTTAAAAAAAATCTAAACTCTCCAATAATCGTTCGAGCATACATAGGAACACTATTCCAACGTAGCACTTTGTGCCTTCATTGGATATATTTTCATTGATCTGTCATACCATAAAACTTCCTAATGCATTCTTTGATTCTTTTGTTGAGTTCACCCTTAATTTCTTCTTTTGATCTTGTTGCTTCTCATGACATGTTCACATAGGTTTCAATATTCCTTCCACTTTATCCAATTGCCTCAACAAGGACTCAACTTCCATTTCATCCCTATTTCTCATATCAAACCATTTCCTAACTCTCACTCACTATAGTCCCATACTCGTTACTAATCATCACATCTCTCAATTGCCATAGTTCTATACACTATTGATTAACAACCTCATTTTTCCCAAAATTTCTCATGGTCTAACTCCACATGTAAGCCATATAGAAGCTAAGATTTAATCTCTTTTCACATCATGTTTCTACAAACATGCTTATACTTACCAATTTTGATATCCTTGTAACACCAATGTTCCATATCTTTCATTGCCTTAGCCTCAATATAATACTCAATACATAACCCCATTCCCATTTCATTACACTTATCAAATCTTCCGTAGTCTCAAGACTCAGTCTATGAAACAACACATCTTGATCTCTTCTTATTACCCAAAATTCATGAGGACTTCTAATTCTCAATCTCAATACTTAACTTATTGTACAAGCTCATATACATCTTTCAAAAGGCACAACACATCACTTTGCCACTAAATACATGCAACTTAAATGCATTCTAGACACTCTAATGCTTAATGGACATGTATGTGAGATCTTAACTCGTGCTCTGATACCAACTATCACGACCCAAACACGCCCCCAAAAGTTTAGGTCATGACCGGCCTGTACTCAAGCCTCAGAGACAAAATTTCAAAATATAAAATCATATCAGGGCCTAAAGCGGAAGCAAAACAAATAATAATATCCATTAAGCTTGTGTATACATGATAACTAGAATAATTAAAACATGCAAATACACTAGTAATTTATATGCATATACAAATCTTATGTATCTCACACACATATACATAAGACTCAATAAAATACAAAACTCTAACAATACAAAATTAAAGCCTCGACACAGAGGCGTATCTTGGGTGGCTTGACATAACAGATCCACAAAAGAACTCCTGAGGCTGACCTAAGGCTGGTCTCTAGATTGATTACCAACATACATATAAAATACGGAATGAATGAAGCTCAATGAGTAATAATACAATAAAGAGCTTTAAATGAATGAGCCCAACATCATAGTAAGCATAATAATATAAACTCATACTTTTCTTAAATCGCATTTAAAGAATGACCTCAGGTCCATAGAACGGCCTCAGACCCAATAATAATAGAACGGCCTCCGGCCCAATAATAACAGAATGGCCTCAAGCCCAATTGTAACAGAACAGCCTCGGGCCCAATAATAACAGAACGGCCTTGGGCCCACCATATCATATTACAAACAATTCACATTTTTTGTTCATAACTCATTTCACATTTCTTGGAAACTTGTGCATTTTGACAAAATACAATATTTAGAGAATCATATCGTACATAAATCATAAATCATAAATCAAAATAGATAATGAAAAACATATCTTTACTATACTATTACTCATAGTGATGGGCTCCTTGTAGCGATTGGGCGATGTTCTCGTCTTGATCTACAAACACAATTACATAACACAACATATCGAAACATAGAATTACTTTCTTGATCAAATTTACTTTTCTTAATCAAATAAGCCGATCCCTTACTTTGCCTTAACCAATTATTTAATTTGGTTTTAAACTCATTAGTCTTCAATGGTTCAATATTCATATCAAGGAAAATAGGAAAAAACGAAAGGAAACTAGGTTAGGAGAAGAAATAGCAAGAAACGAGTAGACAGAAAGTGAACAACGTTTACTAATTTGAGCATATCTATTTGTGTACTTAGAATTTCGATATGAGACCACCACCATTGGAAACTAGACTTCCGGGGCTTGAATTTAGGCTTAAGAACCACTTAAAATGGAGTCCGGATGAAGAAGATATGCTTATTTGAAGTTGCGTTGAAACAAGGGTGCCCCACACTTGCTGGAAACAAGGCAGCACGTGCTGGAATTGGACCGCACGCGTGGGACAACATGATTTTATTTCAGAATCAATTTGGGTGCTAGAAATGGACTGCCGCATGTGTGGAAAGCCCTGCCGCACGTGCAGCGAGCAAGATCTGCTGGTCTCAAACTGAATTTCTCCATTTTCCACTTAGGGTTCAACTCTAATCATTTAAAAACATGATAACCCAACAATATTCAAGTGAAATCTCATCTCAAACACATCAAATTTTTCCCTCAAGTTCAAAATCAATGTTTCATCTTTGATAATCTTAAGAGTACCAAACCATAACCCACAAAATACACTTGATCTTTGCATAATCTTGTTGTATGGATAATCTAGAGTTCATTTCATATGTTATTCATAAGATTGAACTCCAATCATAAAAAAATCAAAGGACCCAAGTTCAAATTTCTTAAATTTAACTCAATGAAATACATAACACAAAACCCTAACCCAAATGGGTTTCAAATCTTCCAATCTATTTATGATTTCATGAAATTGATGAATTAATCATAAGTATTCAAGATAGATTTCCATACCTTAGTTCAAATCCTTGCTTTTCCCTTAAATCTCTTCAAGTCCTTCTTCAGTTTTATCTTCAAATTCCATGGATGTTAAGCGCGCACACACACACACACACACACTCTCTCTCTCTCTCTCTCTCTCTCTCTCTCACTCGGTTCTTCTCCAAAACCCTCTCCCTTTGAAACTATCTTACTCTCCTCTCTTCTTTTTGTTGAGCCAAGCAAGACTCATATACACACACACACAAACACACACACACACACATATATATATAAATATTTAATGAAAACCAATTTAATTCATTCTGAATCAGATTTTTACAAAACTTCATATTAAATCCTAAAAATAGTGTTGATTATAATTATGTACTTCGTTTTGGATTCTAAAGCCTCTAAGGCCTTCAATTTGCAGTGCAAAGTTGCAATTAAACCACCCAAACACACCTTAACGATTCAGACCAAATAAATTATCAATTAACTTTCCCAAATCGCTCTAAAAATTCCCATTAGCATATCCATGTACTCAAATTCAGTTTCTAAACCCATGAAAGTCTACAATTTCAATTTTAAAGTCGTAACTCAACAGATAATTCCTCAATTCAAACAGATATAATTAAATTAAAGCACATTAACCCATGATTAAATACATATAATTTCTGATACGCATTTTGGGGTCATTACAAGGACCCATGGAGTTACTAAGGGAAAATGTAAGGAGAGGTAGAGGAGAGAATCCCATAGGAGGTCAGCAACTTGGTAAGACATCATCATACAGTTCTGCTTCGACTATACATCACACTTTTGTAGCACAACATGTCCTATCCCATGAGTTACAATGTGCCGCAAAAGAACTCAGAAACTGTCTCATTAAAGGGAATCGTGAAGTTTCCCAAGAGATTTCACGATCCTTTAATGAGATGAAGGAGTCTCAACAAGAACTTACGAGGACCATTAACAAGATGGTGGCCATGTTTGGAGATAGAATGCAGCCATTTGCTCAGTCCGCTGCCCCATAATTTGGAACCATTGGATAGCAATCAAAAGGCATCGTACCTAAAGGTCTAGCGATCGACATTCAAACTCCTCTTGTGAATGGTCATGGTTCATCATCCACCACCCTTATTTCAAGAGGATGAGTTACAAACATCAGAGGGCATCATGTTTAGAGGACCCTAGAGAGAATGACTAATCTTTTTGTCCAATAATCAAGAGTTCAAAGGACTCTCAAAGAAGATTTTCTCACACCAATATGGAATCCTTTTAACCCATTGTATAATCATCCTCCAGTTGGTCTCGGCGGGCGTTGGAGGGGGGATGGGGGCAACATCCATTTTTCCAACCCCTTGCTAATGGATCAGACATTTCTGGTTCAGAGTCACAGCAACCTTCTTCTGTGTAGCAGGAGCTCTCTTAGGAGTTACACCACACAACAGAAGGCATAAAGGATTGTTTTGAAAGAGCAAATTAAGAGATTTCTTGTTCTGTCACTACACTCTTGAAGGAGCTCACAAGGGCCATTAATGAGATTGTGGCAATGTTTGAAGAAAGAAGGCAGCCGTTTTCACAGTAGGCTATCTTACAAGCTGGAGCAATGGGACTACATCTTGAAGGAATTTTCTCAATGCACCAATTACTACTCATTTAGAACCTTTTGGGGTCTATCAAGAATCCTTGTCCGACACTCTTATTCCAAGAGGTCTTTGTTCAGACTCTAGGGGGCATCCTCCAAGAAAAGCACCAAAAAGAAGATTTGGCTTTGCCAATGGGCAGGCAAGTGAGCAAAGACCCATCAACAATGCCCAAGGTCAACCCATTTTGAGGCACATTCTGTTGTTCAATCCTTCTATGGTTGACTTAGAAGGGCAAAATCAATTTACTTAACACCATTTTCATCAACATTAATTAATTTCTCCTTCTTCAACTCCCTTGGGATTTTATTAAGCTTCATCATTCCATAGCCCAATCCTAGGGTGGCAAGGAGCAGAGGGCGTCATCCTCACAAATCGTTAGAAGGTGGAAATGGTCTTGCCAAATATCCTTATCCTACAATCAAGTAGGAGATCGAGTTTCGACTCAACTCTAAAATCAAGTTAAAATTCAAGCTTAAGGTAAGCCGAAATATAGATTAGAGGATCTAACAAAATTTCCCTTTAAAAAGTGCACAATAGGGGCAAAATGATGCTGGAGAAATTGATGATATTTTGGCTAGGGGGCATAAATTTTTTTCTTATGTCATAGAAGGTGATGAGCAACCTCATGCTTCTTTATTTGATAAAGACCTTTTTGGCATCTCTCAAAAAACCAAAAAGCATTATATGTTATGCCAACTCTTGGCTTAGTACATGAAAACTCACATCCACATTGGGTTTCTAGGGCACATCATAAGAGAATAGCATTCACATGGCTTACACAAAAACGAGAAGGTGATTGCAAGAAGTCTTAAGTGACATAGAAGGTTTCATAGACCGAACATATTCTTCAAAATGATTCATCAAAAAGCTCAAAGGAGGTCTTGAAGGAAGCAAAGAGTATAAAATCAAGTAAAAAGCTCAGCCTATAATAAATTCGGCTTTTTGAAGAAAAATTGCAAGTTATTTCTTGTTTGAAACGCCGAATCAGAATTTTTGTCCTTTCAAAAGATCTGAAAAAGCCTAACATCACTCAATCCTAACAAGTACTTCAAGCCTTTTAGCCCAAAAAATAGGCCTTAAGGTGTAGCAAGCCTCTCATGCAGAAGTTTTGAGCCTTTTAGAATGTTTGAAAAGGAGTAATGATAGTTTCAAGTCTGACTAACATTTCAGGCCTTCTAGCACACTGAACAAGCTTTCTTTATAGAATCCTAGAAGTTTCATATACGAGAACTAGTTATCCACTTCAACATTCTCTTGTAAGAAACTTGATCAAGTTTGGTAGAGAGAAAGGGGGTCAGAACAAAAGTGTTCAGATGTTAGTTCATGACTGCTCGATCTTTGTTTAAGAGGTCTAAGATATTGGTGTATACTTGAGAGGTGTTCAAGATCTAGAAGGTCTTCATGAAGCCTTGTTAGATCTGTAGAATGTAGCTCAGAAGATCTGATAAAGATCTAAAAGATCTCAGAAGGTTTGTCAAGTCTCCAGAAAGTATCTAGGAGGCTTGATACATCTACAATAGTTAATCCATAAGGGCATATAAGAATGCAAGGGTACTTGTTAAGTTTCACCTCTGAAAGGTCCGCTTATCAAGAGGATTCTAAAAGTGGCAATCAAATCAAGCCTCATCATTTGCTCAAGAATAAGGCTTGAGGGGGGTAGTGTTTGTACTAAAAAAGACCCACCAATGGGAGGTGTCATGTGTGCCTTTGGTGACTCAAAGGTTGTAGTTTTATCATCCAAAATGGTGATAGATTTGGTAATGGATTTGATACAATCATGATTTGATTTGGTGATCAAATCCCTAAGAAAGAGGATCACGTGCATCCATGGATATATATATATATATATATATTAATTATTATATATATGTTTTTTGAGATAATGTATCAGGTGGACACTTGGCAATCATCGAGAAGGTTCAGCAACCATTTCTTATTAAATCCAATGGTTAGAATTCAAATTGCCCAATAGCTACTATTTTAAGGGATTTCTTTGTCCAAGTAAGGGCACATGTCATCCATCCAAGACCCCTACCTGACATCTAATGGTTCATATTTGAAGGAGGTTATAATAACCCTTAATCTTGGGGAACAATCAACCATTTGCTGAGAAGGAGGAAGATAAGAGAGGTTGCTTACGAGGCTTTCCAACAATCCACTTTCAAAAGATCATAGAGATTCTTTAGGAGGTTGCTGCTGATTTTCTGGAGGTAGTTCATGATTCTTAGGAGGTCTTAGCAATTATAAATACCCCATTTGAACAAACTCCAACTAATCAACCATTCAACTTAATATAGTACAAAACACCACTGCTTTTTAGCCCTAGTTTAGTCCTAGTTCAACTTAGGAGCAGTCTTGAAAGGCATATTTGCCATATATTTAGCCCTAATTCTTGGCATCCATGTCAAATTGTTTGTTTTTGGCCTTAATTGGCATTGTTTTGGAACTTAGATTGTCCTTACATCTCATTTCTAACTCAATTTCATGTTTTTCAAACTTGTTAATGATCAATCTACTGAATTATAAAAGTAAGTGTTTTTTTAGTTCATTTCCTCCTATTTATCTCTCTTCTTAATTTTTCAAAATCCTTGGAGATTTTAAGTCATCTTTATTGAGGCAAAACAAAAACTATAAGGGTGCGTTTGTTTGGACGGACTGGATAAGAGGGATTGTAATCCATCAGACTATTAGTCCCGGGATACATTGTCCCTAGACTATTTGGTCGGATTGGATTTGTATCCTATGTTTGTTTAGTCATGGGATTAGATGTCTAGATTGGACTATTTTTAGTGAATCCAATGTTTGGTTAAACGGACTGGATAAGGATAAATGTTTAAAAGACTATTTTACCTTTGTAATTTATAATTTTTATTTAATATATAATTTTAAATTTGTAATCTATAATTTATAATTTAACAACACTAAAAAAAACAATAAAAAATTTAATTTATACGACCATAATTTTTAATTTATTATTTTCAATTAAATTAAATTTATAATTTATAATTTATATTTTTTATTTAATATATAATTTTAAATTAACGACAATAAAAAATAATTTTATTTAATATATAAATTAAATTTTCAACAACATTAAAAAAATTTAATTTATAAGATTTTATTGATCCATTTTAATAAAAGTTTAGATAATTTTCACAACTCAGTCCATGAATCTCCTAATGAATCTGAACATAATTCTGACCCTGATTCTGATCACACTAATCCCGATAAATTAATATTTGACAATAGATCACAATCCCATACTCTTGACGATAAAAGATTAAATTTATCGAGAATGATATTTTTAATCCATTTAGTCATTTTTCTATTGTTTATATTGATGACATCTTAATATTTTCCAAATCCCTTAATCAGCATTGGAAACATTTAACTGCATTCTTTTATACAATTAAAAGTCATGGCTTAGTTATCTCTGCTCCTAAAATCAAACTCTTTCAAACTAAAGTTAGATTCTTAGGATATGATATTCACCACAATACTATTCTGCCAATTAGTAGATCAATTGAGTTTGCATCCAAGTTCCCTGATGAAATTCTTGATAAAACTCAGTTACAAAGGTTTTTAGGATCCCTTAATTATATTGCTGATTTTTACAAAGATCTTAGGAAGACTTGTCAACCATTGTTTGATAGGTTAAAGAATAATCCTCCTCCTTGGTCCTCTGTTCATACTTCTATTGTTCAACAAGTCAAACAATATGTTAAATCTCTCCCTTGTCTTGGTATTCCTACTGAAAATTCATTCAAAATTATTCAAACTGATGCTTCTGATATTGGTTATGGTGGCATTCTTCTTCAGAAAGTCACTCCTCAATCCCCTGAACAGATTGTCCGTTTCCATTCTGGTGTCTGGAATAAAGCACAATTAAATTATAGTACTATTAAAAAAGAGATTTTGTCTACTGTTTTATGTATTCAAAAATTTCAAGATGATATTTTAAATCAAAAATTTTTACTTCGTGTTGATTGCAAATCTGCTAAATATGTTTTAGAAAAAGATGTTCAAAATCTTGCTAGTAAACAAATTTTTGCCCGTTGGCAATCTATTTTAAGTATTTTTGATTTTGATATTACCTATATACCTGGTTGTCAAAATTCCCTTCCTGATTTTCTCACCCGGGAATTTTTACAGGGGGTAAGCAATGAGTGCAGCTCCACATATTCCATATTTAAAAACCCAAATTACCCATTACCAAACCTTGATTAAACAAGTCAACCACCGAATTAACCACCTTAAATCAACCAAACCTACTACTAAAAGAGCCTAATACATCATTCACCAACAGATTCAAGCCCGTCGTATTTTGCGACATGATTATTACAACCATTTACATTATTTCCAGAATTATCTAGATCTCCTTTCTGGTTGTTAACCTCTGCTACTGATCATTGTTTCTTGTTTCAACAGATGTCTCGCCCAAGGCCTCCTTCTAAGGCTTTGGTTCCTTCTAGTCAACCTTTTGTCCCTCCTCTTTTGGAGTTAGTAGGACAATACCCTCAACCCATTCAAATGATCAACCGTTACCAACTCCTTGGTAACATCCCCAGGCCTAATTACTCTACTGCTTTGGCTATTGATCCTTTTGCTTCATCAAGCCAATCAATCTCAGTTACTCAATTTCCTGCCAACCCAGTTAAGTCATCCCAAACTGATTATATCAAATCACACACTACTAATCTGTTCTATAAAGAACCTAGTCATCCTAAAAGTCAATTGATCCATGAAATTGCTAAATCCCATTTTGGCTCTAGATGCCATTTCATCCTCTCACATCCAGAGAAAACACTCACATATTACAAAGATATTTTGATCCATCATCAATCAGTCTTGATCAAACCTATTTATGATCGAACCTCACGCCAAAGAAGGTTACAGATCATTCGATTTACATCCATAGTATTGTTTCCCAAGCTGAATGGGGTCCTCCTTATCAGCTTCGAGACTTGCCTGGTCATTCCATCCAGTATAATTACCATGATTATGTTGATGCCTGGTTCAAGATTTTCCTGTACCAAAATGAAACTTTTAGTCACTCTTGGTACATCTGCTTTGATCAAAAATTCAAATATGAATTACCTACCTGGTTTCTGAGATGGTGGACTCATTATGGTGCCATTTCAGACATCCTCCCTGGTGATCTCATTGAACTAGTTAACTATTTCTCCTCTGTTTATCCATTCACCACTCATCAGAAACAATTTCCATCTTTGTTAATTTTTATATCCAAATATAAACTCCCATGGATATTTAAATGGCAATATGGAATTGATGGTAACATAATCACCCGTCAACATTCAGTTAAATGGTGGGCTAAGTTCAATGTGCCCAGAATATTTGAAATTGTTCAAGAAGAATTTCCCATTGATTAATGTGCTCCAACTCCTTCTATGATCAAAGCCCAGCAGAACCCAACTGCTGCAATCAGTCAAGGAAGTCAGCCTCGTCTTCCTCCAATCAACCTTGGAAGCCCCTCATCTAGCGGTTCCAAGCCCAAATCCAAATCAGTTCAGCCAACCCAATCAAAATCCAAGGCTAAGTCCAAAGCTCCTGTAGTTCCGGACCAGCCCAAGGAACATTCACGGCCCAAATCAAAGTCCAAAGCTAAGGCTAAGCCCATTTCACCCCCTGCTCAGCCCAAAGCTAAATCAAAGGTCCAGCCCAAGTTATCCAGAGATGAATTACTCCAGTTAGCCCGTCAAATTACAGATCAAGCTGAAGCCCAGTCAACCAGTTCAGAAAATTCAGAAGACAGTTCAGACCATTCACAATCTTCTGAAGGATCAACTACTCAACCAATCTCATATGGTAGATCTGAGTTCCAAGATGCTCAGGACCCATTTGCCTGATCAACATAGGATTCCCTATAAATACAAATTAGCTTCAATCAATACTCTTTTGAGAAAAGTTGCTAATTTGTATCTATATTGATTCATATATTCACGTGTTTGTAGACACCCCATTTTTGACCGAACTTAAGACTCAGACGTCACCGATTGAGCGCTCGGTGATGTTGCATACTGTGCTCGTTCAGAAGTCTCAGAGTCGCCGTCGCCTCGGACCTCTAGAACCCTCTTCTGTGCCTTGTCTCGGTTTGCGAACCAGGCTCGGTTTTTCTCTGTTTTCTTTCCTGAGGGGAGGGAGTGGTCCCGTAGACTATCTCTCAGTGGCCGTGGGTTACTTTTCGTGGCCGTAGGCCATTTTTCCCATTTCGGAGCCCGGTTCCCGGTTTTCGGAGTCGTTAGGCCGTGTGCCTCGGTTCGGGACCGCCCAACCATCTCCGATTTCTCCGGTTTTTGGCATGCATCTCATTTACTCCCATTTAAGGGACACTGGGGGCTCAGAAACCCACTGACCGAACACCACTTAGGTGCGGCCCATTTCATTTTGACCCCAAACTTCGCGGTTTTGGCCCCGAGCATTCATTTCGCATCCGTTTTCTCCGGTTTTTGGCATGCATCTCATTTACTCCCATTTAAGGGACACTGGGGTCTCTGAGACCCACTTCATTAAACACCACTTAGGTGCGGCGGCCCATTTTTGACCCGAACCGCGGCTTTTGGTCCCGAGCATTCATTTCGATCCGCTTTTCTCCGGTTTTTGGCAGAGACCTCTATTTTAGCATTCCGAGGAACACTGGGGTCTCAGAAACCCACTTCGCAGCTGAACACCACTTCCGGTGCCTCTGACCCATTTTCGACCCCATGGTTTTGGTCCCCGAGCTGCTTTTGCATCGGTTTTGTTCAATTTTGGCAGGTACCTCTGTTTCATCATTCCGAGGAACACTGCGGTCTCAGATGCCCACTTCGTGGCCGAACAAAATCTTTTTCTTTTGCCCTCAAAATATCTAGATATTTTGCCCTCAAAGTATCTAGATATTTGAGGAGAGATATTTCCATCTTTTTGGCCTTAAAACCAGCAACTTCCAGCTGGGGGAAGGGTTAGAAAAAATCCTTGGAGAGCTCTTGTGTTGTATCTCTCTCCCTCTCTATATTTCCAAGCTCTAAACACCAAGTTCCAACCCATTTTCTTCATCACCACCAAGCACCACCACCACTACTCCATTTCCAGCATCTCAGGAGGCTTTCCAGCAGCTAAGAGGTAGCAAATTTGGTCCTAGAAGCAGCCAAAGAAGTTGTCTACAAGGGTAAGTCCTCTTCCCCTCTTTTCTAGCCCTATTTTGGCTCATTTCTTAGACCTATTTGCTTATGGTTTTGAGTTCCGAGATTAACTGGAAATGTCACTATTTTGAGGTGTTCTTCATGTTTGTTTAAGGTCTCAACATCATTTGGGGTCCCTATCTAATGCTTGTTTCAATATCTCATCATATGCCATTGTTTTTGCAAGCTTTCTTTGACTCATGAGTAATCTGATTTTGAGCATGACATCTACTGTAAATATGCATATTTTGGGCTCCTCTTCAATGTTGTAGAAGGAAATTTTGCTGTTTGAATTTTCTATATACTACTTGTCTCAAGACCTCTCTTTGGTTCATTATTTTGCATGCTTTGTTAGACTTATTTGGCTCCGGATTTCAGCCTTCATCAGGCTTAGAAATAGCCTTATTTTTGTCTCCTTGTCATGTTTTGTTTAGGGTCTTAAGACATTTGGTGTATATTTTTGGTACTTCCTTTGAAATCCTTTCATTTTACCGTAAATTTGCATGCTTTGTTAGACTTGTTTAGCTACTGTTTTGAGCCTCCATCAGGCTTAGAGAGTGTCTTTTTTTGGTCTATTCTACACTTTTTGTCAAGGGTCTTAAGTGGTTTGGTGCATCCATTTGGTACCTCTCTTTATAACCCTCTTTTGGCCCTTATTTTGCATGCTATGTTTAGCATATATACATACTGATTTAGAGGTTGTCATCTCTTGAATTTGTGCATATTTTTGTTCCATCTTCAATGTTGTAGAACTGATTTTTTGGGTTTGAGCATTGTACATATCACTTGCTTTGTAATTCCCCTCTTTTACCGTATTTTTGCAAGCTTTTGTTTCCATACTTGTGAGCATTATTTGGCCTTGATTTGTGCTGATAAAATGCTAGTTTAGGGCTGCCTTGCCACTGTTTTGCATTCCATGTCCATATTCTCAGATGTTTAATAGGGTCAGAGGCCATTTCGTGCATTTCATCGCATTTTGGGCATCGGATGCAATTTTATCATAATTTGGGGGCTGTTTTTGCATTATTTTAGTTGCTGAATTTTGCATCTTCCTTATACCATTTGCCACATCTCATTCGCATGTCATTTTGGTGCTTTAGAGCCTGCGCCGATTTGCGTGCGAGGCAATTTAAAGCGACCTTTTATCCCGGACAACCTATGTGAGTGTGGTTGAGGCCCTCTCATGTTGGCGTAAGCCCAATTTGCATTTTCATGCTTGTTTATCATCGCCTCGGTTTGCGTGCCCGTGTGCACGCATTTCGAGGCACTTCTCTTTTTGTCTCACGGCAGCTTATGTGAGTGCGGCTGAGGTCCTCTCATGTTAGTGTAAGCCCAATCTGCATTTTCCATGTCATGGCATTGTGTATGCCTTCGCCTCGGTTTGCGTGCCCGTGTGCGCGCATTTCGAGGCACTTCATTTTTATCCGACGGCAGCTTATGTGAGTGGGGCTGAGGCCCTCTCATGTTAGCGTAAGCCCAATTCGCATTCCGTATGCCATTTCATGCCTTCGGGCCATTCCTCGGTTTGTGTGTCCGTGTGCACGCATTTCGAGGCAGCTCTTTTTATCCGACGGCCTCCTATGTGAGTGAGCTGAGGCTCTCCCATGTTGGTGTAAGCCCATCGTGGCATTCCGTATGCCATTTCATTCCATTTCATCATCGCCTCGGTTTGCGTGCCCGTGTGCACGTATTTCGAGGCACTTCGGTTTTATCCGATTTGCACTTCATACCATCGCCTCGGTTTGCGTGCCCGTGTGCACGCATTTCGAGGCACTTCGGTTTTATCTGATTTTCATTTCATCATCGCCTCGGTTTGCGTGCCCGTGTGCATTTCGTTTGGCACCGTTTTATCCGATTTGCACTTCATATCATCGCCTCGGTTTGCGTGCCCGTGTGCACGCATTTCGAGGCACTTCGGTTTTATCCGATTTGCACTTCATATCATCGCCTCGGTTTGCGTGCCCGTGTGCACGCATTTCGAGGCACTTCGGTTTTATCCGATTTGCACTTCATATCATCGCCTCGGTTTGCGTGCCCGTGTGCACGCATTTTGAGGCACTTCGGTTTTATCTGATTTGCACTTCATATTATCGCCTCGGTTTGCGTGCCCGTGTGCACGCATTTCGAGGCACTTCGGTTTTATCCGATTTGCACTTCATATCATCGCCTCGGTTTGCGTGCCCGTGTGCACGCATTTCGAGGCACTTCGGTTTTATCCGATTTGCACTTCATATCATCGCCTCGGTTTGCGTGCCCGTGTGCACGCATTTCGAGGCACTTCGGTTTTACCCGATTTGCATTTCATATCATCGCCTCGTTTTGCGTGCCCGTGTGCACGCTTTTCAAGGCGTCTCATTTTCATCTCATTTTCATAGCATTGAGCATGCTAAGTTGTATATTAGTTGCATTTCATGCATATCATGCATATCGCACGGGAAACGAGGTACATTCCGGACCGAGTGACGGAGTGTGTCTCAATTCCCGGCTAATTGGACACCCACGATGGAGTTAGGTTTTTGTTGTAGCATTCATCTGCATTCATCTGATATTGAGTTGTGCAATTTGGCTCTTCGGGCATCATGCTTCGTTATGCGTGATTGGTGGCACGAGGATCGGGGCATGCATATATTTGTTAAATACCCTGCCATTCTTTTCCGCTCTCTGCAAGAAAATTCAGAGTTTAGCAACTTTCGAGTCGGACGCATTTCAAGAAATATTGCCAACAGAGGCTAATCGGGCATCCTGGTGAATTTCCGCGCCAACAAAGCGGCATCTATCGAAGCAAAGCGGTCGGCTTGCGCTTGCACGCTTTTATCATTGTGGTGAATGTGGTTTGGAAATACTCTTCAGATCCTCGAAGACGCCAACGATCCTCGCTAGTCACCGCAAAAATACAAACTCCTATTTGGGTGCCTAATTAGCACTGACGACAAGTCGGTCTCCTCCGTAAAGCTTGCTTACTAAGTTTCTAGAAGTGTTTTTACATACCTTTTCCGATCCACTACCATTGTATTTATACTGCCTCTTCCGATCCTCGACCCGGTCTACTTTTTTCAATCATTACCTTTCCTTACACTCATTGCAGGGCTTTATCCTATTCGCCTAGTCATCGATTCTACCGATCACCCTTCGAGATTTTTACCCGCTTGCCTAGAGGCCGAGATATTACCTCTACCTTTACTAAATATTCGCTACCACAATTGCCCCGAACCCCTATTTAACCGCGCTTGAATCGGCGTGTTTGGCTCGAATTTGAAGAAGTTTATCATCTAGCGGCCTCGCATGTCCCAATACGCCGTGAGGCGACGCCTTTTTTGCTCATCATTACACTTTCCGCCTATTTGTATATCTCAAAGATTTATTGTGATTTGAAACTTTAGTCCTTTCAAATTCACATTTCGCTTCTCCTCGAGCTTTTTGGATCGCCAAGGCATATCCCTCTGTGGCTCGCTCGCAACCTCTTCCCGCCTTCCTTTGTCTCATCCGCTTTTCGTAAGTCTTCTCCCTCCATTGTAACCCTATTTTCTATTTGTTATTTTTAGCCTCGCGAATACTTGGTTCCGCTAGAATGGCAAAACACTTGAAAGACCTCCTCTCGAGGATCGTATCTCGGTTTCCTAAGCATTTTTCTATCCTCGACGACGCTCATCCGTCTCGTCACGGACAACGCCTCGACATGGAGAGGGAAGATCAAAACACGGTCAGATTCCCTCTCTTGTCCATTGCGGAGGGCGGAGTTCGCTTCCCCTTACACCCACTCCTTAGGGCCGTTCTCCGCTATTGGGGTTTGATCCCTTCTCAACCCAATGTAAATTTCTTCCGAATCATCATGGGGGTTGTGGAGTTGAATCAACGCCTTCGTATTAACCTTGGGATTCCGGCCATTCGGCATTGTTACGCCTTAGCCAAATCCTCTGGTCGGCTGGGGCGATATTTTCTCAGGGCCAAAGATACCGACCATCATTTAGTGACTATGCTTGCCAGCTCTGGTAAGCGAGTTGACGACGTGATGGTCAACGTCCGAGGTAATTGGGAGTTCGCCGAAGGAGGATCGCTGGACCCTATTCCTAGGTGTAAGGGTGAACCAAAGTTGACACGCAATGTCTTATGTTCGTTGGCCTATTCCTTATTCGCTTCTTTTTCTTAGATCGCTTTTATCTTTTGCAGTAATAGGTTGAAGAAAATTTTGAATTCGTTGATGACGCAGCTTTAGGAAATTGAGATCAAGATTGACGATTTCGCCGCCCAAACGCATAAAAACAAGGAGGGCCGCCCATATTCTCCTTCGCACGAACCCACTTACACCACTTTCTACCGCAGATAACATTCCGATTCCATTGGCGATCAACAATTCTCGCCCTTATCTTTCCCAATTTAAATCTTCGCAGATCGGTCTCAAGCTTCGATTCGGAGGAAGACGCCGAAAGCGCATCAGAGAAGTGATTGCCGATCCGACCGAGGATCTCGCTAAAGGGGTCGAGGGCGGCGAGGTCGACGCCGCATCCGAGGCCCTCAACCATCCACCTCGTGACGAGCAGATTTCTCGGGATATTTTTGAACTTGGGGATCTACCCCACGATTTTTCCGAGGATATGGCGAAGGAGAGCTTAACGCAGATGGCGCCAAAAAGAAATGCCGAAGCGCTGGCCGCCCGCCGAAGGTCAATGTGCGAATCTAATCCTAGCTTGATCAAGCCATTCAGAGCCGCTTCGAGGGCACGGCTGAGGTTGCCGGGTCCGCCAAGGAAAAGGAGGGTGGAGAACAGGCCGATCAGGGACAGCTAATTTCGGAGCAAGGCCAAAAACGCGATGCCGAAGGAGAAGCGACTTCAGAAGCTGGCCCTGGTAGTAAACGGCCTCGACTTGAAGAACCGGTCGTGGTGGCTCCGTTCGTTATTCAGCCGAAGATCAGGGGCACGCCGATTTTATCCGATGTTCGCCAATGAGGATCCGCCGTCGCTCTTAGCTGGCGGCTTCAATTTCGCCACCGACAAAGAAGCCTTTCTGCCGCTCGATGTCACGGCCGTTGCCTTAACTGCTCAATCAGCACTTCTGGTAGGTCAGCTTCGTTTCCTTGTTGTTTGTTTAAGGGCGTCTAATTACACCGAATTGTTTTGCAGACGGTCGGAAGGGTCGCCGACTTGGGCCGCCGCCTGCGTGATGCTCTCGGGAGAATCGACCATTTGCAAACAGAGCTGCAGGGTCAGAGAAGTAGGGCAGAATTCGAAATTATGAGGGCTGAAATGGAGAGCCATGTGAAGCGAGAAAGAGAGGGTTCGAGTCGCCAACGCCTTCGTGTTGATGTCAAGGTGGCAACACGAAGCGAGAATCGCCAAGCTTTCCTGAAGCACTTGTCAAGCGAGGCTCAATTAGACGAACTTAAGGCGACCCGCGAGAAAGCCGAATCGGAGGCCTTTGAGGGAGGGAGGGGCCCTGCTTTGTCGGAGTATGTTGAAGAAGTGGCCAAATTTGAGAATCGCGGGTTCAAGCATGGGTGGCTCAAAGCCCTTGTCACGCCGAGGTTACATTGATTTGCCAATTCCTTACGAAAGCAGTGGATGTTGAGCCGCTTGAACTGGCGCCGACGAGTGATCTGGGAGCCGCTTAGCCGAGGCGCCGTTTTTTTTGTCTTTGTTGTTTTCTTCTTTTGGATAGTGCTGGTAGTTTTCATGTATAAATTGGTTAGCATCTCGCGCAATTTATTAATGAAAATTTCCTTGTAATTTCAATACGACAATTTTCTTTGCCACCACACACTTTGTATGAGACGGTTCTATGCTTAATTTTAATGAAAGAGTTCTATGTTTTGTCAATGCATTTGGTAAAATGGAATTGCATGTATTGTGGGAAAACCCTAATCGGTGAGCTCGCCTGCATTCTGTGGGTTCGTGAAAAGAATTGCCTTTTGTGCGGTTGGGTAATCGGTCCGAATGGATAAATTTTCCGTGGCATTGGTGATTTTTATCTAGAACTCTTCCGAACAAGCCGCACATGCAATATCGCTTGTTTAATATATATCCGCAAGAACCGGGTTCTTGCAGTTTCAATAAATATCCTATCAAAATCAGCATTTGCAATTTCACTGCCTACCGATCTTGGGCCGACTGGGCACTCGAGCCGAATAGATTGATGAATCTGCCCTTGCCCCAGTGGGCTCATGATAGGGCGCTGGATTCAATTTGCAGCCGATACCCTGGCCGAACAATTTTGGTAGGATTCAATACAGATTCTATCAAAATCGGCATTTGCAATTTCACTGCCTACCGATCTTGGGCCGACTGGTCACTAGAGCCGGATAGATTGATGAATCTGCCCTTGCCCTAGTGGGCTCATGGTAAGGGCGCTTTGGATTCAATTCGTAAGCCGGCTGGATACCCTGGCCGAACAATTTTGGTAGGATTCAATACGCATTCTATCAAAATCGGCATTTGCAATTTCACATCGCCACCGATCTTGGGCCGATCGGGCACTCGAGCCTAATAGATTGATGAATCGCCTTCCCCTGGGCTCATGATAAGGGCGCTGGATTCAATTCGCAGCCGGCCGGATACCCGCCGAACAATTTTGATAGGATTCAATACGATTCTATCAAAATCGATTTGCAATTTCACCGCCACCGATCTTGGGCCGGGGCACTCGAGCCGAATAGATTGATGAATCGCCCTTGCCCCAAGGTCTCATGATAAGGGCGCTTTGGATTCAATTCGCAGTTTACGGATACTGGCGAACAATTTTGATAGGATTCAATACGATCCTATCAAAATCGATTTGCAATTTCACCGCTTACCGATCTTGGGCACTCGAGCGAATAGATTGACGAATCCGCCTAGCTCCAGCAACCTGTGAGCAGTTGAACCAACCACCGCTTCGCCGTCATCCCATTCGGCGTCAAGCGATTGGGTTTGTAATTAATGAACTCGCTTCGATCAAGCTACCTTTGCGGGTGTTTAAAGAGTCCGTAGGTACTGGTTCGGCGACAACTTTAAAGAAACCGTAGGTGCCGTGTTCAACTCTCAAAGGAAGTCGACAGCGAATGTCGAACAAACGCTTTTTAACAAAGAAGGGAAGCGAAGACATTGGCCGAAATGGGTGGCGATATGAGTCGGAGTGAACATCGAGGCGCGCGCTTGTGCGCGGGGAGCAAGAGCTCTATGAGTAGAGAGGGGCGCCGATCTCCTCGACGTCGAAGCAGGTCGCCCAGACGAGACAGGTCTCAAGGAAGGTTGCCACACGCCCGTGTCGAAAGGAGATCGGACGCGACTCGCGTCTGCTGAGTTTTGCGGTGTTTGTGAAGAATAAGCCCATGACGGAAGCGGATTAGATCGTGCGAGATCTAGATGTGGCGGTCGAGTTCGCCGACAAATATTTCCTCCCGGTTCAAGCCGATGATCGGTCGTCAGACTACGAAGTGTTTCGCGAGGGTATACATGGGGCGGTGAAAGGGCTCTATACGGCTTACGGTCGGCATGCGACAGCGCCGCTCACGAGAAATGGCGGAGAAGGAAGCGCCAGATCCGAGTTTGGAGGCTCGAGCAGAGCGGCCGAACGTGAGTTAGGGACGATCAAGGCACCAGCCAAATACAGGCGTAAACCCAATCGTTGAAGAGAGGGTTACCGGTCGGCTTATAAGCACTGCCATTGCCGATCGAGATACGGCGAGTATGTTCGCCTGAGTCCGCAGAAAGGAGGTCCTATGAAAAAGGTTTTCACGAAGGGCGGCTGGTTGGAATTCAAAAGACCAAGGAAAAGCTCGCCGAAGAGGTTTGCCGATGTGAAAATCGTGGGTTTAGGCACGGTTGGATCAGGGCAACTCAAGTTGCCGAATCTCTTCGCCTGGCAGAATTGATGCGGCGCCGCTGCCATCATGAGAAGGCCTTTCCGTTTTCTGCTTTTGAGGTTGAAAAGAGTGAGGATGAGGGTGATGCCGTATAATATGTATTTGTTGTATGGTTCGGACGCTGGTCGCGTTCGTAATTATGTAATTTCTTGATGTTTAATAAAAGATGCTTTATGGGAAATATCAAATTCCCGCATTCGGTCAGACGCTGTTTAATTTTATTGCATAAATGTTTGGCTAGACGAAAATACACCAATCGGACTCGGCGTTTAATTCGATCTACCGATTGGTTGGCTTGATCGGCCTCCATGTAATGGCCGCTTGATTTAGAATTAAACCATTGCGTGTTTAAAATTTGGGTAAGCCATGAGCCGTGAACGGAGGGTATCGGCATTCTTGTTTTTGTTTGCAAGACGGCACAAATGCCGCATGTCTAGCCGATTGGGATAGATGGTTCTAGCCCTTGCGGCTTTTAGTCAACCGCTGGTTTAACTAAGTCATGGAGAATGTTGATCGACGCTGCCTCGTGGGGTTTAACGCCGATAAGAATTATTTCGAGATTTGGGCCTCGAGATCGGGCCATTATCGAGAATAAAACGACAAGGCCCTTATGCGATCGAACCTATTTAGTTCCCCAACCAGCCTATTGTATGGGTAATGCAGACGAGAGTTCTCGACATCAGAACGTGGTGATAGTTGCAGGGGCTCAGCTTCCGGCCGTACTTGGCGTTCCGCTGGTTTGCGGCGGAGGATGCTCCGGTGTGGGCGGTGGGCGCGTGGAAGGAGGAACCGAAACTCGCTGGCTCAAGTTCTTTGGGCAGATCGTCCCGAAAGGAGATACAATGACCGCTCCCCCAAAACCTCCCTTGTCTTGGATCGTGGCCTGGACATTGTCGATGGCGCCGAGGTCTGGGGATTGCGATTCGGGCGCGGATGTGCCCTTGGATCGATGGATTCGTTTGTCTTAGAAGTTAGAAATAGATATTGTAATGTTCGAACGCAGTTGCGTCGATGTAACAACTTTTTAATCGAATAAAAAGTGTCATTAAATAAAGAGTGTTATTTCATGTGTTTTACTTCATATGCTTTAATAGTTTGCTGTTAGCTTGCCATTGGAACTGTTGTGGTTTAAACATTTTTCTCAGATGCGGGTTTACCGCCTTTAGGCGGATTGGGAGTGTGAATTGTATTCCGGGCCGGCTAAGGCATGTTGTCCGGGATGCACGTTAGTGATTCTGGCTATTGATTAAAACGGGCTCCGTATCAGGAGACTTGTTTTGGCCAATCGTGATATCCACGAAGGGCGCTCCGAATCCGGAGGCTTATTCGGCCCCAGATGACGTGCATCGAAAGGGCGCTCCGAATCCGGAGACTTGTTTTGGCCAATCGTGATATCCACGAAGGGCGCTCCGAATCCGGAGGCTTATTCGGCCCCAGATGACGTGCATCGAAAGGGCGCTCCGAATCCAAAGACTTGTTTTGGCCAATCGTGATATCCACGAAGGGCGCTCCGAATCCGGAGGCTTATTCGGCCCCAGATGAAGTGCATCGAAAGGGCGCTCCGAATCCGGAGACTTGTTTTGGCCAATCGTGATATCCACGAAGGGCGCTCCGAATCCGGAGGCTTATTCGGCCCCAGATGACGTGCATCGAAAGGGCGCTCCGAATCCGGAGACTTGTTTTGGCCAATCGTGATATCCACGAAGGGCGCTCCGAATCCGGAGGCTTATTCGGCCCCAGATGACGTGCATCGAAAGGGCGCTCCGAATCCGGAGACTTGTTTTGGCCAATCGTGATATCCACGAAGGGCGCTCCGAATCCGGAGGCTTATTCGCCCTAGATGACGTGCATCGAAGGGCGCCCAATCCGGAGACTTGTTTTGGCCAATCGTGATATCCACGGCGCGCCCAATCCGGAGGCTTATTCGCCCCGATGACGCGGTATCGAAAGGGCGCCCGAATCCGGAGACTTGTTTTGGCCAATCGTGATATCCACGGCGGGCGCCCGAATCCGGAGGCTTATTCGGCCCCGGATGACGTGCATCGAAAGGGCGCTCCGAATCCGGAGACTTGTTTTGGCCCCAATTGGGTTGAAGGTCAGGCAAACAAAAATCCGTTTTCATTAAAATGAAGTTCCAAAGATAAGCATCGTCCCACAAGTTGGGTCTCAGATGAATTTGCATAAAATCTACATTCGTGGATTGCCGCGAGCCACGGATCTCTTCAATGCCGCTGCATTGGGAAGCGATAAGCTGATGGTAGGTGCTTGGGACGGCCTTCATGACGTGCAACCAGGGGCGGCCTATGATGGCATTATACTGCGATGGAAGCTTTACAACCAAGAATTCTCAGTCGACTGCTGAGCCCGCCAACCGGCAAAGACGACCTTCCCCACGGATACTCGATTCGCTGAAGCCAACAAATGGTGGGACGATGGTGATAGATCCGACTCGTTAAGGCCGAGTTCTACAAAAGCTTTGTAGTACAGGATTTCAGCAGCGCTCCCTGGGTCTATGAGGATGCGTTCAACGCTGAATTGACGTACGCGTAGCGTGACGACCAAAGGGTCGACGTGGCTGGCCTTCATTCCGAGGAGGTCGAAGTCGTCGAACCCAATCGTCGGGGCTTCACTGGGGCTGCCGGTTGGCTTGTTATGTTTCTGGGGAGACGGGTGCGATTGGATCGTGTGGACGATCGGGGTGGTCGGCAGCATCAGAGATCATATGGATCACGCCAAGCGAGGTGAATCCTGCCTCGTGGCTAATGCTTTAGTCGGCGTTCCCTTGCTAACATATTGTCAGAGCTTCACCATCCCGCACCAATTCTTCCAGATGATCCTTCAAAGGCATAGCAATTCTCGGTTTTTCGGCCGTGATCTTTGTGGTATTCGTGATCGTCTCCGCCTCCATGTGTCGGGAGGCCCTATCATCTTTGACGCCACTTGAAAAATGGGAGGTGCGACCTTGGTCATTATTGCCGCGATCGGTTCTCATAGCTCGTGATATTTCTTGTCGTTTCGCTTGAGCGTCTGCCGTCGACTTGTAATCGCTCGCTTGCTCGAGGGGCACTGATCGTTTGTTCGGCGGGAATCACGCCTTTTGTCTCGCTTGGTTCGTTGCCGTGGTTCAGGGCTTGGTGGCACGGAGTTTATTGGTCGAGCAATTTCGGGAAGTTCCGTTTTTCTGGAGCTTTGTCCGGCCTTTGTTCTCAGGGCATCATCTTCGACTTTACAATATTCTTCGACTTTCTTCATCAAGGCCCAGACTGTTTTGGGGGGCCTCCTGGTCAAGGAGCTGCGCAGAGCACTGTCAGGGTGTAAGCCCATTTTGAAGGCGGTTATGGCCATGGAGTCGTTGCAAGCGTCGTCAACCAGGTTGAAGCACTCCCAATATCGAAATAATACGCTCGAGCGCCTCTCCGACCGATCTGCATTGCCCGAGGGAGTCGGCCTGCTTGGTTGTACCGTTGGTGATGAACCCGCCCCGAAGACTTTTTGCGCTAGGAAGTTCTTGATCGACGCCGCTCCAACTTGTAATACCACCTGACGGCTAGTGGTCCTAGGCTACTGGGGAATATTCGGCACATGAGGGCCTCATTGTCTGCATGTAACGTCATGGCCTGTTTGTAGTGACGGATATGATCAGTGGGGTTTGATTTTCCGTCGTAAAGAGTGAATGACGGAGCTTTGAATTTCTTGGGCAAGGACGCCCTTGTGATTCTCCGAACGAAAGGGTCGTGACGGTCTTCCTCGTTCGAGCTGCTTCTTCTTCGCTTGTTCCTTGGTCGCGGATCTTTGTCGGAGGAGCTGGAGGTTTCGGATCGTTCCCTCGCGTCGAGCTCCGTGGATAATGAGTTGGAGTCGCTGTTGGTAACCTTTGGTCGGGCCCGTGGCCTCTGTCCGCCCGTCCTTGGAAATGGCTCCGGTTTCTGGCGCATGGCTTCCTTAGATTTTGCTACCTCCAGGGCCAAGTCTTGACGGAGTCGTTCGTTCTCAGCGATCATGTTCTCGAGCCTTTGTTCGTTCTGCTGTTCGATGACAGCCTGCATTGTTTCTTGTGCTGAAGTCGTTGGCGAGTCGAAGCGCAAGGTGCGTCGTGCCGCAATGGTTTCTTTTCCGAGCATGTTCGCTGGGGTGAGGTCGTCTCCCTGCGCGATCGCGTCGGTGGCTATCGGAGGATCTTCGGTCACGCCTTCCATGGATATATTTGAGTATTCCCACAGACGGCGCCAATTGTGGTGAATGTGGTTTGGAAATACTCTTCAGATCCTGGAAGACGCCAACGATCCTCTGCTAGTCACCTGCAAAAATACAAACTCCGGTCGGGGGTGCCGGAATTAGCACTCCGACGGACAAGTCAGTTCTCCTCCAGAAAGCTTGCTTACTAAGTTTCTAGAAGTGTTTTTACATACCTTTTCTGATCCACTACCATTGTATTTATACTCGTCTCTTCTGATCCTCGGGACCCGGGTCTACTTTTTCAATCATTACCTTTCCTTACACTCGGCTGCAGGGGCTTTATCCTATTCGGCCTAGTCATCGTATTCGGCCGATCACCCCTTCGAGATTTGTACCCATTTGGCGCCTAGAGGCCGAGATATTACTCCTCTACCTTTACTAAATATTCGGCTACCACAACCGCTTTTATTAATTAATTTGTCAATTAATTAGAATTTGTATATTTATTCGGACTGTATATTTATTCGGACCTCTGCGCGAGGGCAAACTTGTAATAAGGGTGCGTGAGTGTGATGTATGTCTTCCAACCCCACGTCTTTCTCCCTTTTATTTACCTGCTTACGATGGTTAGATATAGGGCATATTTCAATTAGCATACAATATGACAGCATGTTTGCATCATTCATCTGTATTGCATGCATCAGGCTCGGCGCATCATACAAACTGCATTTGTATTTCAATTCCAAGTTGAGTACTTGATAGCTGTTGCATCTCATATGCCATATTTAGAATAGCCGAGCCTGCTATAGTTGCATTTTGCATGTGTTGCATTAGGCATTTCTGTATATGTAGGATCATGCATGATTTCTAATCAGCTTTTGTTTTGGCTTGGAGTACTCGGTAAGTTTTTATGCTTTAGCATCCTTGCATGCGTGTGAGTGTTGCCATGATAGCATGCTTACCATGAGGCTATTTGCTTATGTGATATAACTGCCTTGAATGCCTGTGGGTGGAGGTTGAGTTATCTGAATTGGGACAATTCGTCGACTGTTTTAAGCCCACTAGATAGTGGCAAAATCATTGCTTTCCTAAGCCCACCTGAGGGTGGCAAATCCATGTTTTGTTCCAATTCAGACGACTCGGTCTATACTTGTTTGCTGCGAGCATCATATAGTAATCCTAGGCCAATAACCGGAATAAGAGCATACAAAGTTTTCAAAAACAGATATCATGGTTAGTAGAGGCCGGTCTTTGATCAAGGAGAGTGTGCTCACGATGTGACCTTCCTAATCGTACCCAAGTTCTAGAACCAACTTTGGTGATGACGGACACGTGGCCTTCGACCGAGTCGGGGTTTCCTAAATTTCCCATTTTAAAAATATTTAGGTGGCGACTCATTATCGGCAAAGCAGTCCATGTTTGGTACTTCTTTCAAAAAAATCTGTTTTTCTTCAAAACGATTTGCCAGAGTTGGACTCTTTGGTTCAGATTTAGAACCGCAACAAAATCGAGTCCGAACTGTAGCGAGGTCCCTCGCGGGCGTTGTTACAGTGTTCCACCGACAATAATGAATAGTAAAAGTTACTGTTCACTTTTACTGTTCACCGTCACTATTCACTCAATCAACTTTTGTTAAAGCTGCATATTCGTGCTATCACTCCACCGAAAGCAACCGACAGCATCTACTTTATCCCATGCGCTGCCAGCTGCTTTCATCAATCAAAGAAGTCACAAGATTACTGTATTAGTCACAAGATTACTGTATTCGTCACATGACTACTGTATTTTCCTTTTCTATATATTGTAACATATTCATTCAAAAAGCTTCAAGTTTTTCATTCTTCAGTTTTAAAGAAAAAACAGAGAGCTCTGAGTGACAATTACTTCTTCTCTTTTGTAACCCAATTAAAGATCCTTGCAGTTGCTACAATTGTAATTGTAAGTTATTTTCTGTATTTTAATGTATTTTAAATAAGTTATTTTCTGTATCTTAAGTTATGACAGTTTTTGTGTGCATTCCAAATCTGTTGTTCAATTTTAGTCATATTTGATTTCGTAATCCATGTTCTTCATTCTACTAGCTGCTTCCGCGGTCTTGGTATCAGAGCCCGGTGATGTTGTGTCCTGTTTCTAACTGCTTTGTTTCTTCTAATTATTCTTTTCCATTGTTTATTTGATTAATCTGGTTTTCAGTTCATCTTAATCACCCACAAGATCGATTCGTGTTATCCACCTTGTTACGTTTATTCCACCTGCGTTTAAGTCACCCACTTCTTCCCAGTCCTGAGTAAGTCCTTAGGTTTAGGCAGTGTCGGACTTAGGGGTCAAAAGATAGGGTATGTATGTATACACAGGTCTGTGAAGTCACAAGGTATGTGGTAAACTGGATAAGAATAGGGTATGTATTAAGATATCTGTCAAACTGATTAATTAAAAAAGAACAATGAATCGATTATTTAGAAGTAACTCTTCAGTCAGTTCTAGGTCAACCACTTTGCCCTCAATACCTCATCAAGGATTAGTAATTAATGAAGAAGATATTGAAATACAAAATGATAAAATTGATGTAGACTGGAATATACCCAAATTGCCAATTAAAGAAATTTATAAAACCTCTTTTATACAGAATACTTTGAAAATCACTTTGCATGTTAAGACAATTGAACAAGTATATGCTTTAGAAAAACCCAGAGAAACCTGTCAATTATTTGATGCTAATCTCATAAGAAGATATTTAAAAAGTGATTACAATTTTATTCACATAGGTTTAATTCAAGTCGGTGTCAAACCATTAACTCAACAAGGAAAAAATACTTCTGTTTTATTATGTTTAAGAGATGCTCGTTTTCTTAATTACAATGATAGTTTAATGGGTATGATGGAAACTGGTCTTCATAAAGGTCCAGTACATTTTAATTGTTTTCCTGATTTTACTCTTAGTTTACGAGATCCAAATATTTTACATGCATTAACATTAAATATACAATTACATGGTTCATTTACCAACATGATGAATAAAACCCATAATATTGCTTTAATTTATCGTGTTCATTATAAGTGCATGAAAACTAATTTAAATGTTCACGCATTGCACAAGTTCCCTAAAGATAAAACTTTATTAATCCAAAGTAGTAGTACTGATACCCATATAAATGTTCCCCAAATGATTGAATGGAAAAATGTAGATTTACCCGATCAATGGATCACTGTCAATGAACATTACAAACATAACCAACAACAATCATTTATCCAAGATATTCAAGACATTCAGCAAGTCCATAATGGTACAGTTCGTATTAAATTTAATCGTAGTCAATCATCCAGACATAGCACCTCTAGTGTACCTTCTGAGATTGAAACTGAAGATGAAATATTTAATACTCCACTATTTCGAAAAAATAGTCAAATTCATTTAGGACAAACCTCTAAATTAAAAGGTATTGATAATCTCTACTTCTCAAATTAGTAAACCTGTTTACTCTACACACACACATTTACGAAGAAGAAAGCGCTTCTAATAATTCTCCAACTCAAACCGATTTTGAAGAATTTATACCTCCAAATCAATCCTCAACTTATGACCATTAAAAAGGATTTTAAACCTGATCTTGATAAATTATTCATTGAATTTAAGTCTTTTAAAAATAAAAACTTCGTACATGCTTATTATGATACCTATGATAAACAACACCAATCCGTAATCACTAGACATTGGTATGATTTTATGATTGAATATAGTTTTGAATTACCTCTCTTAGAATATGTTGAAAAATATTACAAAAACCTAAATACAATTACCAAATACAAATGGAAAACTTCGAATCTACAAGTTAGTTCTAGTCACCCTCCTCTTGAGAAAATAATTATCAAACAACAAGGTTCTCGACATTCCCGCTTCTCCTTTCAAATTACAGCGATGATCTTTGAAATCAAAAAGTCATTGAACAAAATAATTATACTAATCAATGTTTAAACACCATTGGTAAACAATTAGATAAAATAGAGACAAATTTAGAATCTGTTACATCTACTAAACCACAACCTTTAGATCAACCTTTACTCAATCTACCTAGTCATCGCTCCAAAAGAACTAGTTTGGTAACCACTGATCAATCTACTGTCAAAGCTATTGAAAAATTATTCACCAAACTATCTACCACTGGTAATGCCTCACCTACTAAAGATAAAGGTCTTACAGTTTTAAATCAACAACCAAATATTAGCCTTTGTTTCTACCACATCTAAATCGACACCACTGATGATGAAATAAATCAATTGGCTCAACAATTTCAAACTTCTAATCTTAATAAAATTCATTATCCCAAAGTTAATCCTCAAACTACCAAAAACTGATATTCTCGACCTACTCCACCTGACCTCCAATATGAAGAAAATAATATTAGTAACCAATTTTCTGTTTCTGCTAAAAAACTATACGAATGGAACATTGATGGTCTTAGTGAAGATCAAATACTTCAAAAATTAAATCATTTATCTATGGTTTCAAATAGTTACCTCTCTAATTATCCCCAATATTCTCAATCTGAAATTGTTTCCTTAATTACTCCTGGTTTTACTAGTATGCTCAAATCTTGGTGGGAAAAATACTTAACTGAAGATCAACGCGACTCCATCATATATGCTAATCAAACTGATGATAATGGTTTCCCTATTTTTGATGAAACTATTGGATGTTGCCACCCTGATGGTATTAATACATTAATTTATACTATTGTTCGACATTTTATTGGTACGCCTACTAATATTTATTCTCGCATACATGATCAGCTTAGTAACCTTACTTGCCCAACTTTAAGTGATTTTCGATGGTATAAAGACGTATTTACCTCTAGAGTTATGTTACGTGAAGATTGTACTAAATCATTTTGGAAAGAAAAATTCATTAATGGATTACCTAGTTTATTTGCTCACAAAATTAGAGATGTTCTTAGTCAACCTACTGGTGTTATTGAATATGATAATTTAACCTATGGTGATATAATAAGTACTATTCAAAAAGAAGGATTAAAAATGTGTATTGATTTAAAACTTAGTCAAAAAGCCACTAAAGATAAACATAAAGCTAAATATGAATTAGGAAATTTCTGTGAACAATATGGTTTACCTCCTGTTGCACCCTCCCGTAGGAAATCACACAAGTACTCCAAACATAAACATAAATCCAAATATTCTTCTAATAAATACCGCAAAGGTTATTCACCTTCCAAATCTCATGATAAATTTTATACTAAACCCAAAAAGAAATATTACAAAAAATCACATCCCAAATCTAAATTCAATAAAGACATTACCTGCTATAATTGCGGTCAAAAAGGCCATTATTCAAATAAATGTAAAGAAAAGCAAAAATTAAAGGAAAGAGTTAACCAACTTCAAATTGATGATAATTCCAAATATCAGTTATTTGAAATCTTCCAATTAAATCAATCTGTTAGCGACTCCTCTTCCGATCATCCAAGAACTTCATCTGATTATCATTCACCTAGTGACGATTCTGACGATCATATTAATCTAGGATGTACTGATGTCTGTTGTAAACCAGTCAAACAAATAACTGTTCTTACTAAAAACACCCAAGAAGAATCTACTCTTATTGAATTAATTAGCAAATTAGATGATCCCAATTTAAAACAAAAATATATTGATAAATTAAAATCTTTATTAATTCATTCTGATGATAAACTTAAGATTAATAAACCTATTATCAGCTTATCTAAGACTTTAGAAAGATTTAAAAATAAAACTAAAGAAATCACACTTCAAGATTTACAATCTGAAATCCATCAAATCAAACAAACTATTAATGAATTAAGACAAAAAGATCAAAAATTAGAAGATGAAATTATTACATTAAAACTTAATAAAAGTTTAGATAATTTCCACAACTCAGTCCATGAATCTCCTAATGAATCTGAACATAATTCTGACCCTGATTCTGATCACACTAATCCTGATAAATTAATATTTGACAATAGATCACAATCCCATACTCTTGACGATAAAAAATTAAATTTAATTAATAAAATCTATATGCAAAAATGGCATCCATGGTAATTTGAGAAGTAGCATTAAAAAAAATTTAATTTAATTTATAAATTAAATTTTCAACAACATTAAAAAAATTTAATTTATAAGGCCATAATTTATAATTTATTATTTTTAAATAAATTTAATTTATAATTTATATTTTTTATTTAATATATAATTTTAAATTAACAACACTAAAAAAATAATTTAATTTTATATGTAAATTTAATTTTTTAACAACACTAAAAAAATTTAATTTATAAGGCCATAATTTTTAATTTATTATTTTTAATTAAATTTAATTTATAATTTATAATTTTTATTTAATATATAATTTTAAATTAACAACACTAAAAAAATAATTTATAAATGTTCAAAAGACTATTTTATCATTTTCTAATTGTTTACTAAGTAATAGCATAGAGGGTAAAATGGACATTTCACAAAAAATCCCATGGGATACCAATCCCATGGTTTCTATCCTACCCCCCCATGAGATAGGATAGTCCCATATTTGTAGGACTAATAGTCTGGGGGGACTATTAGTCCAGAGTAAAATTTTGCAAACAAACAATGGACTATTAGTCCGATGGGACTAATAGTCCAATCCCACCCCTTAATCCTTCAAAACAAACATACCCTAAGTTCTTTTTATCCCTTTGAGTTTCACACAACCTCCTATTTTCAGAAGTCATATATTTTCTACCCCCATTTTTATACAACTTAGGCACTGTTGCCTTGGCACACTCGCAATGCACCAAATCTTTTTGTGTTTTATCAAAAGTATATTTTTGTATTTTTTGCACAAACAATTACTTATGTTTATATAACTCACATTAGTTTTATTATATTAGGAAATAATTATGCTATAATTACATCTACTTACACACTCAACATATACTCATAGAAGAAGTGATTTCTAGGGTCTACACATCCACTCTCTATGCGGGATATCCCAATCCTTCAAACACCCCAATTCCAAATTCCAAATTTGTTATTTTTTTAATATCCCAACAAATTTTAAATTTACTTAGCCTTTCCTTTTCCTTTTTGTCTCCTATTAGCCCCTCTCTTTTTTTCCCTTATCTTCATCTATTTACCCTTTCTCAATCTCAATTTCAATCTCAAACCCTAATCCTTCACCTACTACTACCACCACCAACCACATATATACGCATAGAGAGTCATGAGGGATTGAAGGTGGTGGTCGAAGGTGTAAAGAGATTGAGAAGGGTAAAGAAAGGCTAGGGGTGGTGGCCGAAGGTAGAAAGGGGTTAAGGAAGGGCGAAAGAGGGTGGAGAGAAACTTGGGGTGGCAGATGAAATTGGAGAAGGTGGGAAAGCGGTTGGGGTAGTTGTTAGAAAAGAAGAAGGTGGCGGTTAAGTATGGGTATAGAGAGAAATTGGGTTTTGTATAAAATTAGTATTTTGTCTTTATTGGTAATTTAGCTTAAGGATGTACTGATATCAAAACAATTTGATGTTAAAACAATTAACAGATGTGGGATGCCCAACAAATTAGGTTTATATCAATGGATTATTGTAATACCCGTATCAAGCAAAAAGTAATTCACTTTGCGGGCACAATCTCTCAACCCACCTTGTGGAAAGATTACTATAATACCCTCAGTTGACACACGACCTCATAGTGAGGTGTACGTACTAGTCTAAATGAATTATTCAATCATAATATAAGGTTTCTAATGAATCCTTCCATAAAATCCTTAGATACTTGTATAACAAATTAGTAGTTATGTAATGAAATCGTAAAGAGCACCATGATTTGAGTGAGGAGTTCCATGGTGTGCTATTGAATCAAGAGTGTCCAAAAAGATTAAAGCCACCATTACAACATATAAGAGATTTAGAGATCAATTTTTTTGGTATTTAAAAGTGAAAATTTTGTTAGAGAAGATATTTAGGGATCAATTTCTATGGTCGTGAGGATAGTTACTAAAAGGTCGTTTCGAAAAATAAGAAACAAGATTTTTAGCGACAAAATTTTAAAAATGTCACTAATAAATAGATTTTTAGAGATTAAATAATTTGGTTTCAAAATGATTTATTTTTTAACAAAAATTTAGTCTCAAAAAGAGAATAATTTATCACTAATGTTTAATTTTCGTTATTAAAAATAGAATGACGATACCTTTTATAACAAAAATAATTAATTCCTATTAAATAATTTTGTTCTTAAATTTTGATTTTTAAAATTTCAATTTTTTTTTTGTAGTGCACACATTGTTGTGTGTGATTAACAACAAATTTGGTTGTCATTATTTAGAGTGTTTTTAGACTATTTTTGGAAGATAGTTATAATCAATTTTTTAGTGAAAAGTTACTTATAAGTAATTTTTTTGTGAAAGAAAAAGTGAGTTATAATCTGAAAAGTGGATTATAACCCACTTCTCAAAATAGACCTTTATTTTATTTTATTTTTTCAGATAAATCTTTGTTCCCATTTTCTCGCTTTGATTTATGTGTAGGATTTTATTTTTTTATTGGTAACGTGTCTTTAGAGTTTGATCTATTCACCCTTTTTAAAAGTACATGACAACAACCCTCTTATTTGAGCTAAAATACGGAATGAATTGTTCAACCCTCTTATTTGATACGGAATGAATTGTTCAATCAGACATTTCTTGAATGAAAATGACATGACATTCCCAACAAATTATAACACCATAACACTACTCAACCCAACAAATCCTTTTCCTAAGTATTTGAGATTTTTCTACATGAATTATTTTTTTGTTACTCTATTGGTTTAATAACCTTAATTTTAATTGTATTACCAATTAACATGTAATTATTTCCTATTTAATTCAATTTAATTTGGATTTCTACCATCTCTTTTCATCATCCTCAATGTGACTAATGTCACTCTTGTTAAATGACGTTCATAACGCAAACTTTCATCACTGTTATATTATTGAAAAAAAAATAAATTATAATGCTTACAAAATTTACTTAAGCCTTTTTTTTTTTTGAGTTTATTACTGTTTTGATCTCAAAATATTTGTAAATTATTCTATTTTTCATTGCCCCAAATTATTAGTTATTTTTCAAAAATAAAAGACTAAAATAATATGAATTTCTTATTTTGCTATTATTTTAAATTCATTAACAACACAAAAAGTGAAATTATGATAATTGATATTTCCTAACAAATGTACTATAATTTTTAAAAATTAATATTTTTAAAGTGTAATAATTGTACTATAAAAAAGTTACATTCTCCAAAAGGTACTATTATTTTGGGACAAAGGGAATAGTTTTTTTTTTTTTCGAACAAATATACAAAAAAAATAGAGAAATAATATGATTCAAATAAGTCAATAAGCTAATAAATTGACCTTTTTTTTTTTTTTTTTTTTTTTTTTTTTTTTTCTTAATTGTGAAAAGAGGTCTTAAACTAATACACCTTTAGAATGATAGATTTTAGTCAAAAAAATTAAAAAATTGTTACAAACTATCATATTATTCTCTTAATTTTTTTACATAGTTTTTTTTTTTTAATTTTTTTTATAAACAACTAAAAAATTAATTAAAATAGTCAATTTCTATATACAACCTTAGGCCTCGTTTGGGAACATGCTTTTTTAGTAACTTTTTAATTTTTTGGCTATAATGTGATGTAAAAAAAACTAGTATGTTTGGGATGACTTTTTGACTTTTTACGAAAAGATGTACAAAAAGTAGAGAGAAAATAAAATCTTTGACTTTTTGGTATGAGTTGTTAGTTTTTTGATTTTTTTAATAACTTTTTGGCTAGAAAAACCAATTGCCAAACAAGGCCTAGACTCTAAAACATAAAAATTATTCACTATGCTTGGTTTCAGTTTTCAGAATTCACTTTTCAGAAAATTTTACTTTTTCATTTTTCGTATTTTTTTGTTTTCACTGAATTTTTAAAAATATTTTAACCATTTTTTAAAAATTTTTAGATACATCTAACGTAAATACACTTAAAAAGTATAATATTTATGAAAAAAATCTTGAAAAAATTCATTAAATACCAAAAAGACAAAAAATAAAAAAATTCAATATATTTTTCATATTTTTGTGTATTTATTAATTTTTTAAAATATTTTTTCATAAATATTTTATTATTTAAATACATTTAAGTAAGGTGCATTTAAAAAAGTAAAAAAACAACTACTTAAAATTTTAAAAATATTCACTAAAAAAAAATAAAAAATTAAAAAATTCATTTTTCAAAAAATTAAACTCAAAAAACTGAAACCAAATATATTGATTATGATGCATATAAACATTTACACGTACACTTATACGCAGATGCTGAGGGTAACGCTGGGCAGAGTTTATCAGTGTTATTAGTACAATGTTAATAAAAGGATATTACTGTATAAATCTAAAAATTTAATTCAATTTTTAAATTTAATGATATGACAATTAATTAAGATATTTAAAATAATAAATTTTTTTTCATATTTTCTCTAATCACCAATCAATTAAATCACTTATACATTATGAAGTGTATAAAATGAGCCTTAGAAAGTGAGCTTGTATATTATTTTTATTAATACAATAAAATTATACGTACCAATTGATGTAGTAATTATTTAACATATTAACGGATAATAAGATATAATTTTAAAAATTTTAGAAATTTATAATTTATATAATAAGTAAAATTTATAATTTTAAAATATATATTAATATGTTAATTATATACCAATTAATTCGTATAAAATCACTATATTAAGGTTAAGTTTGGCATAACTCAAAAAAGTTAAAAAGTTAAAAAGTTACTATCCTATTTAAGTCATATCATCTTATTTAAGTTACATCACCTCTTTACCACATCACATCAAATCCAATCTATATTTTATAAAAATTCAAAAAATACAGTTATTTAGATCATCCCAAACAACCCCTGATATTGGTTTTTGAAAAATAGGTTACTTAGGTCAAGTTTAGCTAAACTAAAAAAGTGCACTTGTTTCATCTTTTTATCTTTTTTAGATCACATCAATCAATATCTCTTCTCTATTTTTTTTACACATAATACAAAAAAATCAAAAAATATATTTATTTAATATTCCCAAACTTGACCTTATTTTTCTATCTCAAGCTAGTGTACAACAGAGGCTTCAGTGGACCTTCTCGTGGCTCGTGTGAGATCCAACCTGTAAAGACATACAGTTACGTATTCAATTTTAGTTGGCTCATTTTATTAACAAATATTATTTTGAAAGATTAAAAACACAGTTTGTACCTTAATGTGAGAAGTATTATGAGTTTATTTTTATGATCCAAACCGTTCATTTTATAGAGTTTGTTTACTACTTCATACATACCAAAAATTATATTAATCGAATATTAATAACTATATGATCAATAATAAAAAAATAAACAATAAGTTTTTTTTGAGAAATGACAAAAAATATGTAATTCGATCGTATAGTTGTTGATATTCGAATAATATGATTTTTGGTAAGCATGAAGTATTTAATAAATTTTACAAAATGAACGATTCAAATCATAAAAATAAACTTATAATATATTTCAAATTGAGACACAACGATCACTGCTCTTAATCTTATTTTGAAACTTGATTATGAGTTACACAAATTTATATATACAAATATTAAAGAGAAATCTAACGCCATTTTTATGTCATCTATTTTTAAATAATAAAAAAAGGACCATTTTTATATACCATAAAATTAACAATGATGACATATCAATTACACCCAATTGAGGGACCGCCAAAAGCCAGCAAGGTCGGAAAAAACAGCTTCAACAAAAGCGAGCGAAGAGAGAGAAAGTAAGAGAGAGAGAGAGAGTAACAACCCATTTCTTCTGCAGTTGTAGTCTTCAAGGAGAGAGAGAGAGAGAGAGAGAGAGAGATCTTAGCGGCAACGGAATAGTGTATTTGACAGATGGGAACGCTACAGACATGGCGCAAAGCCTACGGTGCCCTCAAAGATCGCACCAAAGTCGGACTCGCCCATGTCAATAGCGATTTCAAGGTCTTCTCTCTCTCTCTCTCTCTCTCTCCCTATACATATATATTCAATTCTTGAATTTGATGGGGGTTCTATGATTAGGATGTGGACGTTGCGATCGTTAAAGCCACGAACCACGTTGAGTGTCCACCCAAAGAAAGGCACCTCAGGAGTGAGTTTTTTTATTCGCAGATCCAATTTTCTATTCTCGTGTTTTCCAATTTTGATTTTATTTGATTTATTTTTTTGGGGTTTTTTTATTATTTTTTTTCAGAGATTTTTTCTGCCACGTCAGCGATTCGGCCTCGAGCCGATGTTGCATACTGCATTCATGCGCTTGCGAGGCGATTGGCCAAGACCCATAATTGGACGGTATGGATTTTGGTGTTTTTGGATTCAATTTTGTAAAAATTTTGACCCAATTGTGTAGATTCGATTTGGGTTGGCTTGAATTTGGTGCTACCTCATATGTTTAGTGGTTTACTTTTCACTGTCGGTTACTTTAAGGTTGATTATTTCTATTTTTAAGGGCTCATTTGGGAATTGTCTGTTTTAATTGCATTTTTTATTTTTTACAAAAAGATAAATAGAGAGAGTGGTGGAACAATTTATAGTATGTTTCAGCTTTTTGGCTAAAATCCATGATTCCCAAACAAGGCCTAGATATGGTCATGGATCTAATCAGATGCTATTGTGGGAAACTGGGAGTTTAGTGGTTCTCAGTTTACATGCCTGCATATGGATTACTTGAGAAAAATATGTTGCATTTTCTCTTAATTAGATGTCCTGTCTTTGAAAATGTGAAGCTAAAACACTAAGAATTGAGCTATTGATTTGTACCCCAAGTTCATGTGATTGCACTTGTATTGTTAATTTGTTATTTACACTCTGCTATAGTCCAATACAAACTGCTTATTAAGTTCTTACCCAACAGTGAATCCTTGCCTTCTTCTCTACTTGGACGATAACAATAATAATGCTCTTTTAGCTATATTATATTTCTTTTACCACCCCTGGGTCTAACTAATTGACTCTGGGTGATTCCAAAATTTACAAACAATCCACATTCCAGTAACATAGCTTTATGTCTTTACCATTATCAAGTTGGTTGTTGTAGTTCCAATTGTGGCAAACTAGCCATTAATTTTGGACATTGTCTTCATTTGGCCCTATTGATAACATTTGTCAATATCTTAAAATGGAAAATGGTCGTGTACACCTCGTATGACCACTTTTTAAGTGTAAAATGTGAGCATCATCCAATATTTATTTGCACCTCATAATACCAATCAAACTAAGCATTGTGTCCTAATCAAGTGGGGTGGACTATATGAATAATTTTTGTCATTCCACTTTGTCAAGGCTAATTAGTAAGTCAAATCAAATGAATTTATATCTTCCTAATAGTTGCATCTTCAGGTCTTCGTTATACATGACTAAACAATCTTTAAATAATTTTTTCTCAACTTATCTTCAATTAGTGCTATTCTTATCATTTCATGAATATATTTATTTCTAAGTTTGCCTTTCTTAATCTTACCACACATCTATTTAAGCATCTACATCTTTGCAACACACATTTTATGATCATGTTGTTTGTTATTAGCCAAACATTCTCTCTCTATCACTAACCGTATAACAGTTCTATAGAATTTTCTTCTCAATTTTGTTAATATTTGTTGATCACAAATATGATAGAAACACTCCTCCACTTGAACTAATCTACTACAATTTTATAGAAAACACCAGCTTCAACTTTTCAAAGCTAAAGTCTCGTTTGGGAACGGGCTTTTTTAGTAGTTTTTTGACTTTTTGGCTAAAATATGATGTAAAAAAAAACTAGTATGTTTGGGATGACTTTTTGGTTTTTATGAAAAGATGTGCAAAAAGTAGAGAAAAAATGGAATATTTGACTTTTTGGTATAGATTGTTGGTTTTTTGATTTTTTTAGCGACTTTTAGGCTTTTAGGGTAAAAAGTGATGTTGCCAAAATAGGCCTAAGTAACTAAAATGTTCACTATTTGTTATGCCATAATTTTTAATCTTCACTTTTCTATTATTTCTATTTTTATTGTTACAAAAGTTATTTTATTTATTATTTATACTAATTAGAACTCTTTTGACTCGAGTGCTTCGCTTCAGATTTTTAATTTAGTGTTAATTTCTTCCTTAGGTTCATCCACTAGAACAATATCATATATGGACAATATATGCCCATAGAATATCATCCTGAATGTATTTACTTATTTCATCCATGACTAAGACTCAAGGATGAATCTTGATGCATGGACTAAAGATGATTTGTAATTATTTATATGGTAGTCATGTATGTTACTAAATATGTGATGCATGGACTAGGTATATCTAGCTTTTTGTTTTTTTCGATAATATACTCCTCGAAGGAGACAACTTTTTGGTCAGGGTTCTATCTATACTTTAAGAGGGCATATTTATCTGTAGCAAAATGTTGAATGCTTGAAAGAAGACAATAATGATGGAATGTTAAATTTTCCCAAAAAAACAAAAGCAATGATAAGGAAATTTTCTTTTTATAAAAAATTCAATAATAAAGAATATTTTCATAAAACTTTAAACGCTATGTTTCTTATCAATGATATGCAAATTTGAAAATTTCAGGCAGTTGCCCTCTCCCTCCTCTCCCATCTGCGTTTACCTTTGCATGGAACTTCCTAATGTGAGAAGTATCAAGTATTCATGTCTGACATGTGAATGGTAGACATGGGTATGGCGTAGGTGGTTGAGACATCTGGTTTGATATGTACTCAACAAGCATATATGATGACTTAAATTTAATGTATGTGTATTTGAAAACAAACTTATCACGTTTCTTTCCTACATTATTCCTTCTAAATGGCTGAGTTGTCTGTATTGAACGCATGGTGTTACATAAAATCACGATTTTTTCCTAAAGAGATAAGGGAAGCGTATTTTTATTATCCCCATGCCACTAAATTTGGAGTTCACATAATTCCAACACTAGGACACATACCTGAGACAAGTACATGAATCCTTGCTACCGACTAGGTGCTATAGTTTTAAATAAAGAGAAGGATTGTTTTTTGTTATTTATTTATTTATTTTAGTTACATTTTCTTATTACTGCAAAGTAATTTTTTTGCGTCTTCTATATTTTGACTGTTTTTTTAGTAATATTCATTGTTTATGTGTGTTAGTTTCTCCATTTGTCATCAGAATTTCAGGATCAACTTTTTTATTATTATTATTTTAATCTATGTTCATCTTGTAAAGCTTCAACAAGATTTGAACCATTTTCTTATTTTTGTTTGTCTTTTCCTTATTGCTATGCCCTTTGTTACATTTAAATGTTCCTCTGAAAATGTTGGATCCATGCCAATCAATGTAGCTATCTATATTCTTGATTGACAATTGATGCTTAAAATATAGCCAAAAGTCTAGTTCATAATTATCTTGTCATACGCTTATATTTATGATTATTTTTTGTTTTTTGGTCAACAGGTGGCATTAAAGACACTGATAGTTGTCCATAGGGCTTTGAGGGAGGGAGACCCTACTTTTAGAGAAGAACTTCTGAATTTCCAACAAAGAGGACGCATTCTCCAACTGTCTAATTTCAAAGATGATTCAAGCCCTATTGGTTAATTAACACTATATTTTTCTAATTTATTTAAATTATTGTTGACTTGTATCTTGCTGACATGAATTATTTTATTAATTTTGCTTTTGAACGTTTTATTCTTTTTGCTAACTTTTTTTTTTCCCTCCCTGTAGCTTGGGATTGCTCTGCCTGGGTACGTACATATGCACTGTTTTTGGAGGAACGACTTGAATGCTTTAGGATTCTGAAATATGATATTGAAGCTGAGCGTCTCCCTAGACCTGGCCAAGCTCAGGAGAAGGTATGCACCAGATGAGTCAATAATAGTTCTACTGAGATGTGAACAGAGATTTAAAGGGTTCACAGTTAAAATATGAGATGGAATTGATAAGTAATAAGATTACAATACTCAACGTTCTTTTTTCAATCAGGAGTTCTGTGGCTTTAGTTCTTTCTTCTTTGCATAACCATTAACTATTTGGTTTTCAATTAGAACTGCCGAGGTAAATATAGTTTGCTTTTTAAATTCTTCTTCTTTCCCATTTTATGTGTCTCACTATTCATGTTTGGATGTCCCATTTTTTGTCCTGGTTTGAGAAGTCAAAAAGCCGACAGCCAACACATAAAAAAGCTGTTCGGATCCCTTATGAACATAAATCTTATTTTGAATCGATTAAATGCTACGTCGTTCCCATTAAGTGACGCGTTGCGCCTGCCTTCGGGTGTTTCGACAAGTAAGGGGCGCCGCATCGACGACTGGGTGTGGTGAAAAATAAGCAAAGGTTTTCGCTTTTTTTTGGATGAGCGCGGATAAAGAAGCAAGTCCAAGACTATAGGTTTAAGGTAGCTACATGGAATGTAGGAACTTTAATTGGTAAAATTATGGAATTGGTAGATGTCATGAGGTAAGAATAAGCCAAGGGTTTTGTAGAAAATGTAGTTGCAATCATTAGGAAAGGTGATAGGATTGTGTTAGTTAAACTAATTATTGAAGAGAATATAGTAAACGTTATCAGTGCATATGCCCTCCAAGTAGGATTAGATGATCAGACTAAGATTTTTGGGACCAAATGGAAGAGGTATTAAAGGAGATATCCGTAGGAGAAAACCTAGTTATAGGTGGTGATTCAACGGCCATGTAGGAATAGATAAACTAGGTTATAGGAGGGTGTGCATGGTAGGTATGGTTTTGGTGGAGAGAGTATTTTAGATTTTACGTTGGCTTTTGACCTAGTTGTGACCAATACTATGTATAAGAAGAGAGATGACCATTTGATAACCTTTAAGAGTGGGTCAATTAAGAGCCAAATAGATTACTTTCTAGTAAGAAAAGTAGACCGTCTAAAATGCAGCGACGGTAAGGTCATTCCAGGAGAGAGCCTGACGCCTCAACATAAGATTTTTGTACTAGATTTATGCTTTAAAAGGCAATACCAAGCTAGGAAGGATAGTGGGTGTTGTAGGACGAGATGGTGGGATCGAAAAGGGGATAAACTAGAAATATTTAAGAATAGAATGGATAAAGAAGGTATTTAACACTATACGGAACTCGATGTCCAATTATATGAGGAGAATCTCAATGGAATTTCTTGGAGAGTCGAAAGGAAAGGGACCTAACTCTAGGGAAACTTGGTGGTGGAGGGAGGAGGTTCAAGCGGTAGTAAAGATGAAAAAAGAGTACTTTAAAAAGTGGAAAACTGATAGAACTGAGAAAAACCTTAAGAGCTATAGATTGGCTAATAAGGAGGTCAAAAAAGTAGTGAAAAAGACTAAGTTGAAAGCCTATGATGGCCTATACACCAGACTAGATAGTAAGAAGGAAGAGAAGAGGATATACAAACTTGCTGAGATAAGAGAGAAAAATAAGAGATTTTAATTAAGTTAAGTGCATCAAGAGTGAGGACTCAAAGGTGTTAGTAAAGGATGAAGAGATTAAAGAGAGGTGGAAGAACTATTTTGAGAAGTTGTTAAATGAGGAACATGGAGGTAGGTCAAAAGGGAGGGGAGTGAAGTAGGCATTAATAAGGAAAATCAGGACTACAGGTTCTATTGCACGATTAGGAACTTTGAAGTGGAGATTACATTTGTAAAAATGAAATCGAATAAGGTTTTAGGACCCAATACACTTAAGAAAATGAAATCGAATAAGGTTTTAGGATCCAATGATATCCTTACTGAAGCTTGGAAATGTTTGGGTAGGAAGGGAGTTGCTTGGTTGAATAAGTTATTTAGCAAGATTTTGTTGACGAGAAAAATGCCAAAGTAGTGGAGGAAGAGTATTTTAGTGCCAATCTATAATAATAAAGGAGATGTTTAGAATTGCAACAATTATAGAGGAATCAAGCTATGTGTCATATAATGAAAAGTGTGGGAGAGAGTGATGGAACGTCGATTGTGAGATATAACAGAGGGGTCAGAGAATCAATTTGGGTGTATGCCTGGTAGGTCAACAATGGAAGCGATATATCTTTTAAGGAGAGTTATAGAAAAGTATGGAGAAAATAAAAGTGACATTCATATGGTTTATCCATCTTGAGAAAGTATATGATAGAGTGTCGCGGGATATAATTTGGTGGGTGTTAGAAAAGAAAAGGGTGACAAAAGGTTACATTGATGTGATTAGGGATATGTATGAAGGTGTGGTGACCATAATTAGATCGCTTGCTGGAGAGACAAGTGAATTTTTAATTACTACAGGGTTATGTCAAGGATCAATCTTAAGTCTTTATCTTTTTCCTTTAGTTATAGATGAGTTGATGAGAAATATTCAGGATAATGTGCCATGGTGTATGCTTTTTGCAGATGATATCATATTAGTGGATGAGACTAGAGAGTGAGTTGACACTAAGTTGGAGATTTGGAGAGAAACTCTTGAATCAGAAGGATGTAGGATAAGAACTAAGATAGAGTACATGAAATGTAATTTTAGTACCTGTAATAATGGAAACAGAAGAGAAGTGAAAATTAAGAATTAAGAACTACCTAAGAGTAAACATTTTCGTTATATAGGATCGATTATCACAATGACTGGGGAGATTGGAGCGGATGTAGTATATAGAATTAAGGCGGAGGTTGTTTAAGTGGAGGAGTGCGTTTGGGATACTGTATGATAAACGCTTACTCACTAGACTAAAAAGAAAGTTCTATAGAACAACTATTAGACCAGTGATGTTGTATGAGATGGAATGTTGGGCAACTAAGAAATAACATGTAGATAAGATGAGTATTGTTGAGATGTAAATACTAAGGTGGATGTGTGACAAGACTAGAAAAGATAGAGTTAGAAATAAATATATTCGAGAATGGATAGGAGTAGTACCGATAGAAGATAAGTTGAAAAAGAATAGATTGAGATGGTTTGGTCATATATAATGGAGACCAATAAAGGTAGTAGTGAAGAGATGCGATAGAATGACGATAAATGGAAGTGTTAGGGGAAGGGGCAGACCTAGATTGACGTGTGCTAGTATAGTAAATAAAGATATGAGTTTTCTTAATTTGACTAACGAAATGGCTTTGGATAGAGTCGAGTGGAGAAGAAGGATTCATGTAGCCGATCCTATTTGATGGGACTTAAGGCTTGGTTTGGTTTGATTTGAAAAATATTACCCTTCTTTAAACTTTTGTTTAAATACAATCATTGCCTACAACTTTTGTTTAAACTTTCTTAAATTGTGCATAGTCAACTGAGACGCATCAGGTGGGATGGAGCGAGTAATAAATAAGAAAGCTAATTGAATGTTGAATGCTTGAAAGAGCTTTAAAGATTCAATACATGGTGTGCATGTTTACTTTAGGGATACAAAGGCATTTACCAATATAAAATTTATCTTCTCTCTCTCTCTCTCTTGCTCTCTCTCTCTTTGTATATATATATATATATTTGAACAATATTTTAAAACATGGAAGCCTTTGATCATTTGGTGACAAGCCTTGAGATTATTAGTGACAAATACTGTATAAAAAATATTTAAACATAATTAAAGGGAAATATAATAGATGAAAAGGCAAAGACAAAAATATATGTACCTTTCTTACACATTTTCAAATTTTCTACAATAATATTCTTAATGGGTTCCATAATTCCATTATTGTTGATTTCTAGAAATTCCTTATGGAATGGAATTGAGGGATTGTTGAAAACATGGCTCAATAAATAAACTTTATGTGGCAAATTGAGAAAACAGAAGTGTTTGAAAATTTTGTGCTTACCAAACAAAAAAAAGTCAATATTGGTCACTGAGAAGTTGAAAAGTTAGTAAATAGAAAGCTGATCAGTAAACAGAAAAGTGGATGTGATGAGCATAGTCTGCATGATTTGAGGCATAGAGCATGCAAAGGCACACCCTTATCAAGCCTTGATTTGTGAGCCATGATAAGATCCTTGCTAATTTTTTTGAGCCTTTAAGCCATGTTTGTTTTACTCCATATGTGTTGGGATTTGATTAGCAATCTGGTGGTCCTCACATAAATCGTGTTTGTGTTGCAAAAATGTTATGGGACAACCAATCCCTTGGGATTGGAGTTGAAAAATACAATTTACCCCCACTTTAGAAAAATAACAAAGCCACCTTTTATTTATTGAGGACTTTTATTTAATTTTCATAGATTTATTCCCAACCAACTTGTACAACCATACTAGTACACAAACCAATTACAAACACAATTTAGCCTCCAACCTAATACCACCACCCTAGTAATTCAATCTCTCAATACCACCTAACCTAATTGGCAAACAAACACAGCCTTAGGTGCTTAAGAACTGCGTAGGCCTGATGAATCCTTGAGTCAATCTATTAAAACTATGGTTGGAAACTTCTTAATGTGTACACACACCTTGCAGCACCCCTGATTAATGGGCGCTAACACTGGTTATCTGTTGCCTTTTTTTTCCCCTCCTTCCCTTCTAAATTCTTTCAGATACTGCTTATGTTTTCATTAATTATGAATTGTAAAGTGAACTTGTATCTGGGATGATATTGAGTCATGGTGACTGGGGTGTCAATTATATTGAAACATTCTGGGTGCCATCTGTTTTCATTGGTCTGGGTCTGATGTTTTCGAATATCATTTCTTTTTGCTCATAGGGCTACAGCAGAACTAGGGAGCTGGACAGTGAAGAACTGTTGGAGCAGTTACCCTCTTTGCAGCAGCTGCTGTATCGTCTCATTGGATGCAGGGTACTCTTTCTGAAAACTTAGGATTCATATGCATATAAGTTTCTATTTCTGAGATTGATCTTTGTGTGATTATCTAATATTTTTAAAAACTGTGAATGAAAATTGATTTTACATCTACTTCACAGCCTGAAGGAGCAGCGGTCGGCAATTACGTAATACAGTATGCCCTGGCTCTGGTATGTGTGGTTTATATTTCATGCATGATACCCGAGTTTAAAAAGAATTGTTACTAAAATGATTTTCAATGATATTTTAAGGACCGTGTAAAGAAGATAAATTAAGCATCAGCCGTCATCCCTGTAAATATAGAAAATGTTAGTTGCCAGTCATTATTCATGAAAAAAAAAGAAGAAAAGAAAAAAAAAAAAAAAAAAAAGGCAAAAGAACTTGGTTTTACATAAAAGAACAAATAAAATTTGAATTGTAGTTTCTTTGCTTGGAATTGTAGCTGTCTTGAAACTTTGATTAATTTGTTCAATACAAAAGCCTTGTTGCCGACCCATTTATTTTGACATGTTTGTCTGAAATTTTGTAACCCCCAACCTCTCTCCCTCGTGTTTGTATGTGAAAACGTATAGTGGGGGAGGAACTTGATCCATTAAATTTGACGCACGTGTTTTCCTTGTAACCAACATCTGCTACCACTGGTTGAGGAAGGAAAAGGAAAAAGAAAAAGAAAAAGAGAGAACATTTATTATGCATTTAACTATCCTATTTTCCTAGTTGACGTGGAATGTAATAATGTATAAATTGTCCCTGACCTTGTCAATGTATGTAATTTCAGGTACTCAAGGAGAGTTTTAAGATTTATTGTGCAATTAATGATGGAATCATCAATCTGGTTGATAAGGTGAATTGCCTTTATTGTCTTTCAAGATTACTTCAACGAGGTGCTATGTGGCAATTTTCACTTAACTATTCTCTTTTTAATTTTTTGGTTCAGTTTTTTGAGATGCCAAGACATGAAGCAATCAAATCCCTAGATGTATATAAACGAGCTGGACAGCAGGTGATTGGTTCTTCTTTCTTTCTTTTTATTTTTTTGAATCACCTTGGTTGACTCTTGTTGCAATTTCCAAATTGACTTTTCGTAGTTTGTTAAATTTAATTCTGATGGACCTGAATATTAGATTTTAGGGTTAAATTATTCAAATTTCACATGTATTACTAAAAAGATTGGTGTTTTCTGCAGGCTCGGAGCCTTGCTGATTTTTATGAAGTTTGCAAAGGTTTGGAACTTGCTAGAAATTTCCAATTTCCTGCTTTGAGAGAGGTGATGATGCTTTGACTGAATATAATATTTAGTTGGTTATATTGTTTTTTTTCTTTAATTCTACTGTTTCAACCGATGCTAACTTGACATTTTGTTCGTCTTTTCCAGCCTCCAGAGTCCTTTCTTGTAACCATGGAAGAATATATTAGAGAGGCACCGCGGATGGTTTCTGCCCCTAGAGAGACATTGGTCAGTGTGATAAATTCATTTGCAATAACAAATTCTTGTTGCACAAAATATTTTCTGAATTGTACTGAACTTCCCTGCCATAGCTATTTTAGTAACCACATTGATTCTTTCTTGTGATTTGTATTTGTTTAACTCTATTACTTCTTGCCAATTCAACTCTGATTTTACAAGTTATTTGCTGTGGGATTAATATATGGTAGTCATTATGAATCAGGAATATCCAGAAAGGCTCCAATTGACATATAAACCAGAAGAAGTTTCTCCTGAAGATGCAGCAGTATCCATTGATGAACCTATGCCACTTCCTTCAGAGGATGTTGCTATGTCGGATGGTGTGGTTTCTCCCCATCCCCCTCCTCCTCCAACCAACTTGGATACTGGAGATCTGCTGGTAAAATTCTCAACTCTTATTCTGTGTGTGTGTGTGTGTGTGATAATCCTTCTCAATTTTTGGGTTTTCCAGGGATTATCTGTCACCACACCTGATGCATCTGCAATTGAAGAAAGCAATGCTTTGTCTTTAGCCATTGTTCCGTCTGGTAATTAAGATATGCTAAACCTAATTCCGTTGCGTATTATGTTTTATAAGAAAAGTAATAATTTGTATCTGTCCAGGTACTGCATCATTTGATTCTGGTGCTGTTCAAGCAAGAGATCTGGATCCTACTGGATGGGAACTTGCCTTGGTCACCACATCTAGCAGCAACGCCTCTTCTGTTAGTGAGAGGCAACTGGTAGGATCTTATGTCTGCTTTTTTTTTTTTTCCCCATATTTTATATTCATTGCTTTTAGCCACAGTATGGTAAGTGTTATTCGCCCCAGAAAATCAGCCTCCCTACAAAAAAAAAAAAAAAAAAAGGGTTGGGGATAAGGTTGCCTACCTACTACCTTTCCCAGATCTTGCTGTAAGAGGGAGTTTTGTGCACTTGGTAAGACTTCTACGACCTACAATCACGTCTCGATCGGTATGAATAAAATATGCTACCACTTCTAGTAGACTCTTAAAAATGATGGCGTAAGCATTGGTTATTTTCGTTGTATAGTAAACACATTATTGTGACCTATGTTACACGGATTCTTTTAAATCTGTATATGTAGTATCAGTGTCTAGCACTTGACACTGGACTCTTGATTAAGGGTATGAGATATGCATCCAACATGCTTAGTTGGACATGCAACCATCAATTATGCCAAGTACTTAATAATACTCCCATTTTATTCATAATGTTCCAAGTTAGTTTGAAAACACCATTTTACCCTCTTGTTTAGAAAAAAACAAAATTGTAATTATACTTCATCTTTGTTGTTGATTAAAAAAAAAATATTGAAGAAATATGAGTGTCCTAGTGTCTTGTACATGTTAGATATGAGATTTAGATGAATTTATTTAGCACATATTTGCTCCCGGTTTATGTAACATAGGTTATAAGTACATGGCCAAACACTGATAAACAAAATAATATTAACAATTTTTAAAAAAATTGTCACTTACTAAAAAAGTGTTAAAGAAAGTCAGAATTTAGGGAGAGAATTGAGGTGCCTGAGGTGCGGAAACTAGTTGACAGCTTACATCCAAGGTAAAGAAACTGTACCTATCATCCTGGTGGTTCTGTACCCTTCAATACCCTGAACGAAATAGGCAAATCTATATTAGAAAATTTCTTTCATGGTCACTGAATTAAATTGGTAGTGTCGGGAATGTGTGTGCTATGCTGTGAAAATCATATACACGCCACTGGTATTATGGTTTCTACTGTTTTATGACTATTACACTTGCAAATGTTGCAAATTCCCTCTCAGATTTCACATATGCTCCTTGATCACTAAATGTCAGGCTGGTGGAATGGACTCGCTCACTCTGAATAGTTTGTACGACGAAGGTGCATACAGAGCCTCTCAGCAGCCCATGTATGGAACACCAGCCCCAAATCCATTTGAAGTCTCAGATCCATTTGCTTTTTCTAACAATGTCGCCCATCCTCAAGCAATGCAAATGGCAGCAATTGCTCAGCAGCAGAACAATCCTTTTGGTCCATACCAACCTTCCTATCCGCAGCCACAGCAGCAACATTTGATGATGAGCCCACAAAATCCCTTTGGCGATGCTGGGTTTGGAGCATTTCCTGCTAACGCTGCTGCTCATCCACAAGCAAATAATCCATTCGGAAGCACAGGCCTTCTTTAACTACATGTTGGAACATCTAAAATAGTGTAATGTACCAGGGCATTGTTGATTTTGGTGTATTGAGAGGTGAGTTGAAGCAGCTTGTGGCGTTGTGTATTCCAATCTTTATAGCATAGATGATTTCAGAGCTTGAATCATATATTTTTTTGTAAAAGATAGCGCTTTGATAATGAAGATGAAACAATTTCGGTTATGTGTAATTATTGGTTATGTTTGGCTAAACACTAGGTTTGGTATGTGTGATGTGTGTTAGGTGAAGGGGTGCAAACAAATTGGTCACATTAGCCTTTGTTGATTTAGGTGTCAAGAAAGAGATTTGGTGGCCTTTCTCACTAGTAAATGGATTAGAATCTGACTAACAAAAGACTGGACCTTGACATATGACATGTATAGATGGACATCTCACTAGTAAATGAGAGGATAGATTTCTTGATGAATTTTTTACAGTAGGGATTTTATACATTGCTGCATATTCTCTTCAAGGGCCCCAAAACTCTTATTGTTACCCTGTGAAATGGAGTTTTGAGTTCTCTTATGACACTTTGTTTTGATTATATACGTGTATATAGTATATTAAGACAGTTCAGTGTATGAGACACTTTTTTAATTAAAATATGACATGAAAAAGATAAAATTTATCAAAAAATAATATCAAAGAATCAAATTGTGTTTGTCACTCATGAATGAGATTTTTAGAATTCTATTAGAGCTAAGTAACTCCATGATCCAAATATGATCGAGTAATATAAGAGCTTTAATGTATAAAAGTTGATCATCTACTTTTTTGCATAGCTTCCGGGGCATGATAGTTTTCCAAGTCAAGTCTCCTTCAAAGTTTTCGTGTTGAACTCTTTTGGTATAGCTCGTCAAAACTTTTTATCTTTGGATTGGTATATTATTTAGGGTCAATACACTAGCATCATGCTTTGATATTGGCCAAAACAGAAATCATTTTGAGCCATTACTTTCAAGGACTAAACATTAATCTCAGCTAGTAAAACTAAGGCCTTGTTTGACAAGTGACTTTTTTAGTTAAAAGGTCAAAAAGTCACTAAAAAAATTAAAAAACCAACAACTTATATCAAAAAGTCAAAGGTAGTGTTTGGTAGAGTTTTGTAAATGTGATTTGAGAGTATGAGTTGTATTTTGAGTTTGTGTGTTGTGGAATTATGATTTGAGTGTAGAAAATTTGTTTGGTAAAGAGTTTTGAAAATAGTTTTGGAAAAGAGGTTTGATTTGAGTGGGAAATTGTTGATGTGACATTTGATATGTGATACAAAAATTTACAACTCATAACTAAACATACAACTCAAAATTATTTTAAAGCACATAAAAAATTTGAAAAATTTAAGAAAATATTTTTCCCGATTATGTAAATCAATTGCAAAAAAAAAATAAAAAAAATAAAAAAAATTCTGGAATTCAGCCGGACATCCGGGTGGACATCCGGGTGGTCTACCGGGTGGACATCCGAGTGGTCTTCCTTTGGACAGAAAACACGCCTGTGTGCACAGAGTTCTCTGCAGAGAGTGTAGAAAATTGATTTGAAAACATAACCAAACATCATGCTCCAAAACACACGTAGAAAATTGATTTGAGAATACAAACAAACAGAGCCAAAGATTTCCTTTTCTCTCTATTTTTTGCACATATTTTCGTAAAAAGTCAAAAAGTCATCTCAAACATACTAATTTTTTTTTACATCACATTTTAGCTAAAAAGTCAAAAAATTACTAAAAAAACCTGTTATCAAATGAGGCTTAAATCATGCCCATGCCCATATAGTAAATCATAAGGAGTTGCTCCAATACTAGATCTTTTTGTAGTCTTGTAACACATCCAATAATGGGTTTTGTCACTGTATTATGCCACTTTGATAAATTTATTCAAAGCTTATGTTTGTCTATTTGCTTGGCTTAATAAGGAGTAGAATTCATGTTAATACCAAATTTTGCTATGAAAGCTCTCATTAAATTTCCATCTTACATAGTTCCATTATACATAGTGATTGTTTGAGGGGTACTTAAGTGTAGGTCTTAATAAGTGAATTTATTATCTAATAGGTCCTATAAAAAAATTTGTCATAAAAAAAGTCACTAATTGTAAGTTTTAGCGACAATTTATAAAAATCATGACAAAAAAAGTCACTAATTGTTAATTTTTAGCGACATATATAAAAAATTATCATAAAAAAATTATTTTTAATAACAATTTTTTTAATATTTATTTTTAATAAAATTTGATAAGAATTAAATCAAACTATTAAAACTTATTGATAGTATACTACGTCCCCTTATTTTGGTCAAGTGACTTGTAAGATTTTGCTTCTACTCACGTACTAAAGTATTGTTACTGGAATGAAGCAATGTTTGCTTCGAAAAACGATGATGAATTTTCCTATTAAATCCATGACCACAACCCTATTTATTCTCTCTCTCTCTCTCTCTCTCTCTCCCTATTTATTCTCTCTCTCTATATATATATATTAGTTCAAAAATATCCGTACAAGACACAAATTATTATAGTATATTTAAGTTATATATTTTAATAATTTTTTAAAAATTAGAATATTATACTATAAAATTAAATAGAATAAATTATTAGATATATAATATAATTATATGGTATGATATGCATCATTTTTTAATTTGTTATATACCTAATAATTTCCGACTACACTGTCAACTCAGTATTCAGTTGGAGAGTACTGACAAAATAGATGATGCCTGATTGACCTGCAACAGAAAAAAGAGATTCTGGCGGTGGTTCGTCCACCCGGGGGCACTTCGACGATCAAGTCAGTTATCTCTCAAAGATAGATCAAGTGCTTAACTCACTGTTCAGAATATAAATTGTGTATCTTAGACCCATGGGGGTGCCTCTCTTTTATAGTTAACCCAATCTTAGTTCCAATAGAAACCTAGCTTCAGTGGACTTCAGCTCAGTGCTTATCTTGAACTCTCCAATAGATAAAGATAAACTCCATAAGAGCTTTATCCTTATCCAGGTTGAACTCTTTCCTCATTCTAGGACTTTTGTCCCTTATCCGCTTATCCCGGACTCCGATATCTTTGGAGATAACCTCAGCCTAGCCGAGATCACCTCGGCGTTATGACCAGGACACGTGGCACCCCGGCTGACACGTTGGCGTCACCTTGGCCACGTGTTGGTACTTAGAAAATATATCTCCACAACTGCCCCCTAGGTTCTATTACCTCGGTATCCTGAGGTGATGGAACCTATAGTATGAATGTTGGCGACCTTGCTGTATCACCCAATACATCAGCTTCACACAACCAGGTACTGTAGTCTGTCTCATTAAAGTTTTCAGAACCAATAACCTAGTTCATTTGAGTTATTTACCGAGATCTTCCTATCAGCCGAGGTCATTGCTTAATTTAAACCAAGAACTCCAAGAGTTTTGTCACGCAGCAGATTTGTCGCATAAAATAAATCAACTGCTTTACGCGATTTTTTCTCTCACCGGATTGTACGTCTGGCGCTTTGTAAGTCGTCTTGTGTCTGGGTGCGCCGTCTGACAAGCACGTCGCCCTTGACGCATTGATGGTATTTTGTCACCATTCTCCGCATTTCGATCAAAAAATCAATTCTCTCTTTCTGTCTCTTCACTTTACACCATCGTTCTTAAGCTCCCAACTTTTTCTCTCTCTAACTTTTTCTTCCAAGTCTGCCATTGTCACTCTTGCGAAGCTTTCTGCAATACTTACATTCCTCACTCCTCCAAATAAGATTTTGCTGCACTTTTCCGGTTGCTGCCTCCATCTGATCTCGACGACTCTAATTTTCCTTTGTAAGTCACTGTTCCTTCGTTTCGATTTTTATTCTTCCTCAAACTGTTATATCTGTATACTGTAATTGCAATGCTGTTTACATTTGTCTTTTCGAATCCAACCATGTATTCTGAGCATATTTTTCTCATGATTTTGTTTTTTGCCTACACCGTTCTTTAATATACACATAATACCCACATACTTGTTCACTCTGCCACTGTTCTTGGCCTTGCACCCTAGCACACACTCTGTCACAGTGTTCTTGAAGATTCACCCCTATTCTTGATTCTGAATCATTGCTCTTGTTTATGTTTGCCGTGTTTTTTTCTAGATTCTTGCCTCCTATCTTCGTTTCCACAGATCTAGGTTTGGGATTCGTTTATAGAACCCACAAATTCTAAGAAGAACTAAAACGATCCCCTCAAATTCTTACCCTAGCTCACATTTAGGTTTATGCCGAGGTCCCTATAACCCTTTCAAAACAGCTTCTTTCTGAAATCCAGCTCCTCCAATTTAAGCCGACGTTATGGGTATGTGAAAGCATAGGGTAGACACCCCGACCAAGTTAGAACACTTTAGGCAGGAGTTTGATATCCCAGTCGACGTTCATCTGAGGTTGACTGGGGAGGATGACTCCATCATGCCCGATGTGAACCTCATGCCTTTTCCAGTAGTGGCCTTTATCGAGTGTGGATTTAGGTTTCAACTTGACACTTTTTTTCCGAGAAGTCCTTCATTACTATAAATTGAACCCAATGCAGCTTGCCATCAATTCTTACCGAGTTATCAACGGTACAATAGCCTTAGCCAAACAAGAGAATGCTAGGGTTACTCTTGCCGATTTCCAGTATTGTTACACTATGTGTCGCCTGAAATCGGAAAAAGGCCACATCTATTACCTCAAGCCGAGGTCCACTGAGTACAAGCTCATTGCCGACCTCCCAGACTCAAACAAGGGTGCTGGAGACGATTACTTCATCGTCTCGGGCAACTGGGAGTTTCAGCCCAACGATGACGTCCACCTTTATTCCCTAAGCTGAACAGTTTTCGGGGAAGGAGATGGTAAGGGCCAAGTGTCACTTTTTCTTACTCTCTTTTCTAAAGTTCTCAATACTTTGTTCTAATGTCTGTGCTCTTCTTTTTGCAGTTTTTCCTCAGCCACCAAAGGGCTTTCGCCAGTCTTTCTTCCCCAGTAAGGACTTGAAGAAACTATTGGATTTGCCAGTCCACAAGCGGAGAGCCCCCCTGTTGCTCAATTTCATTCCTACTTACAAGTCGGTTCTTCTCGACGTTCCAAAGAAGAAGAAGAAGAGTCAATCTCGTCCGTCCGCCACTACTCCTTCCATTACTTCAACATCTCGACCAGATCAATGGTCAACCTCAGATCTAGCAGAGCAGCCATCCACCTTAGCTCCACAACTGATCCCACTATCTCAACGCCGCCGACGACGATGAACTATTTTTGCTGCTGAGATGTGCCGTCAGAAAGCAGTCGCTAAAGACCTCCTAGCCAGCATCCCTACCGACATTGACGTTCAACCTGCACAAACCCAGCCTCAACCAAAGCAGAAGCAAAAAAGACTCAAGAAGGCTTAGCCAAAGGCAACGGTGACTCAGATTGATACTGAGGACACCTTGCTAGTTTCAAAATTGGTTGAGAGTGAGAAGACCTCTTCTGCTGCCGAGAAGAGGCCCGCTGATGCCGAACCATCTCAATCAACTCGGTCCAAAAGGCCGAGGTCAGAGTCAGCCACAGCTTCGAGCTCCATGAAGTCTGATGCCCCCTGGGCTCCATCTATTACTTTGGAGGACAGGCCGGTCAAAGTCGATGATAGTACCGACGACATCAACGTCAGTGTTGCCCATACTACAACCTTGCTCCTTCTTGGAGATCTCAACCGCAACACCGAGATGACTGAGTATGAAAACTTTGCCTTGATGCTGCAGCACTCTGCTAAAGTAAGCCCCTTTATTCGGTAATTTTTCTTTCTTTCTCTTTTTCATACTTAAAAAATTTTCTAGTAACTTCTACTCTGTCCATTTTTCTTCAGGCCATCCAGCATACCCACTCCTTCTCAATGCAATCTTTTGAGACAAGGAAGGCGCTGGCCGACAAGACTAGGGAGGTTGCTAGTCTACAGAAGACCAATAAAAGGGCCGAGGCAAGAATGAAGACTTTGGAAGATGAAGCCGAGGTTGCTATCAAAGATAAGGATGACGCCGAAGAAAAAGCGGATGCCGCTGAGGCCATTAACAAAGTTCTTGAGGCCCAGAAGAAAGAGGCCGAAGAAAAAACGGCCTAGGCCCAGAAAGAGCTGCAGGATGCCTTGGCCACAAAAGACACCGAGCTCGAGGCCGCCGATGAGAAGGGATATAATGAGGGGGTAGCCGATGTCACAGCAGACTACGAGAAACAGGTGAAGCAGGTATGCAACAAGGGTTTCACCCTTGGTTGGATGGCTGCACTGAAAAAGCTTGGAGTCCCCAAGGATTCCCCCCTCAGGAACACTGACGTTCTCGCCCTGCCATTCCCCTCAACTCCAAGCCAATCCGACGACGATTCTGAGTCTGAGGAGGAAGCTTTGGTGAAGAAGTCAAAGGAAGCTGCTGGGACCAAGTCCCCTACTCCAAATGAGCAAGTCTTGGACTTGACTTAAGATGAGGAGGGTAAGGAGGTTCCCAAAGATGCTAGTCCTGGAAAGGCAACATCGGACGCGCCTATTGCCGAAAAGAGCCTCGACCAAACCCTCCAAGAAATAGATGCTGAGTTTGCGGCTAAAAAGGCGACCGACATGTCTTCTCAGTAGTCTTCCGAGCTCTAGACCCAACCTGCTAACGGTGCTGAAGAATCTTAGTTTGATGTTCTCTTTCTTTTTTTCTGTTTCTTTGTACTTTTTCCTTTCTTTGAAACAATGTAAACTCTTGATGTGGCCGATGTGCCTTTTTTTGAATATAAATACAATTTCTTCTCTTGAATGCCTGTATGTTTGTCTTCCTTGTACTGCTCTTGTATGGCTCTTATACTTAGAATATTTCTGTGTATCTTTAATGTACACCTTAACTGTGTAATCTTCTCGGGGTGAAATACCTCAGTTATATCCACCAACGGTTTATATCGGCAAGTACATAAGTACTTATTTTAATACAACCTTGGCCTTAACTTGTAAAATTTTTTCACAAATTTCAACAAGTGTTTAGTTCAACTTCAACTTGTAAATTTTTTTCAAATTTCAACAAGTGCTAAACATGATCTCGGTTTAACTTCAACTTGTAAATTTTTTTCAAATTTCAACAAGTGCTAAACATGATCTCGGTTTAACTTCAACTTGTAAATTTTTCTCAAATTTCAACAAGTGTTAAACATAATCTCGGTTTAACTTCAACTTGTAAATTTTTCTCAAATTTCAACAAGTATTAAACATGATCTTGGTTTAACTTCAACTTGTAAATTTTTTCACAAATTTCAACAAGTGTTAAACTAATTTAGCTTGTATATTCTATCTTTCCAGGAACCATTTTCCAACTCTTTGCCCCCTAATGTGGACTTAAGTTTCACTTGGGTTCTCATTATGCATGTATTCCAGAAACCTCGTCAAGTATCCTATCAATCGTAAGTGTAGAAAAATCAAGCTAAAACTTTATTTATTACTTCGTCAAATAACAAAAAACAAGAAATTCTAATGATAGAAAAATTTCAGATTACAAGTATTCCAGGGCCATGGCAACTCTTTGCCCTCATTATCTTCAAGCTGATATGTCCCATTGCCCAACACCGAGATGATTCTATAGGGTCCCTCCCAATTCGGGCCAAGCTTTCCCTCTCTGGGATCCTTTTTGTTACCGATGACCATTCTCAAGACGAGGTCACTGATTTGAAACTCCCTTGGGTTGACCTTCTTATTATAGGCCCTGGCAAGCTGCTGCTAGTAAGCTGCCAGTTGAATTGTAGCTCTCTCCCTTCTTTCTTCTAGCAGATCTAGATCTTGGGCTAATAATACATCATTAGTCCTATTTTCTACTCCCTCAGTTCTGATCCCTGGGATGTCGACTTCTAGAGGAATGACTGCTTCTGTGCCATAAGCCATAGCAAATGGGGATTCCCCAGTTGATCTTCTCGGCGTAGTCTGATATGCCCAGTGTACACTTGGCAGTTCATCCACCCACTTTCCCTTTGCTGCTTGCAGCCTCTTTTTTATCCCATCCAAGATAACTTTGTTGAATGCTTCTGTTTGTCCATTGCTTTGGGGAAAGCTTGGGGTTGAAAAGTAATTCTTGATTTTGAACTTCGCACAGAAGCTCTTGATTAGCTTACTGTCAAATTGTGTTCCATTTTCTGCAACTAGCGCTCTCGGGATCCCAAACCTAGTGATGATATTTTTCCAAATGAAGTTCTTCACGTCCACGTCTAGGATCTTCGCAAGGGGTAAGGGGTTCGGCTTCTATCCACTTGGTGAAGTAATCTGTTGCTACCAGCATGTACTTCCTTTGCCCCGTTGCTTGTGGTAGTTTTCCAACGAGATCCATGCCCCATTGGGTAAACGGCCAAAGACTAGATATTGGGTTTAGGTCTGCTGTTGGTTGGTGTATCAGAGGTGCAAACCTTTGGCACTTTTCACACTTCTTGACATAGGCTTCTGCATCTTTCTGCATGTACGGCCACCAATATCCCTGGGTAATAGCCCTATGAGCAAGTGATCTGCCCACAGCGTGGCTTCCACATATTCTTTCATGTATTTCGTACAGAAAATCTTCAACTTGCGAAGGATGTACACACCTTAAAAGAGGGCCAGTGAAGGATCTTTTGTAGAGATGTCCCTCTGCTGTCAGGCTGAATCTTGTCGACTTCAATCTGATCTTGTGTGCTTCATTGTGATCATCTGGCAGTTTTCCTTCTTTCAGGAATGCTATTATTGCGTCCATCCAGCTTGGTCCCATGTCAACACACATTGCTTCATGCTCTGTGGTCAGTGGTTCGATACTCAGGTTTGATAACTAGTCAACCATTATCATCCTTGTTTTTCCAGGTTATATTGCATTAGCCAAGTTGGCCAGGGCATCAGCGTGGTTGTTATCATCTCGGCTAATCTGTTGTAGTCGGCAATTCTGAAACAAGGCCACCAATCTGCCGACCTCTTTTACATAGGCCGACATTCTTTCGTCTCGGGCTGCGAACTCGCCTGTTGTCTGGTTGACTATAAGCTGAGAGTTACAGAATATTATCACCTCATTTGCTTCTACTGCTAATGCCAGTTTCAGTCCTGTAATCAGTGCTTCATACTCTGCTTCATTGTTTGAGGCCTTGAACCCCAAACAGATGGACTGTTCTAATATCTGTCCATCTGGAGATACCAGTGCTTCTCTTGCCCCCGCTCCTTGTCGGTTTGAACTCCCGTCAACAAACAGTTAAAAGGAGTCGCCGATGTAAATGCTGCAGGGTCTGAGTTTTTCTTCTTTCCTTTGTTCTGTTGCCTTCGGTTGGGCTCCTCTTTGCTCATTTGGACATCGTTCACCTCGGCTCAATGGAGCCCGATGTACGATGGCTCTTGGAGTGAATTCGGCCACAAAGTTGGCCAAGACTTGGCATTTGATTGCTATTCTAGGTTTGTATTCTAGGTCATACTGGCCCAAGGCCACTGCTCATCTGGTTATTCTACTTATCAGATCTCCCTGCTGCAACAAGGACTTCAAGGGATGTTCAGTTAGCACCATAATTTTGTGGGCTTAAAAGTAATGGTTTAGCTTCTTTGAGGCCATTACTAAGGCCAGTGTTAACTTCTCCAAGGGTAAATACTTGGTTTCTGCATCAGCCAGGGTTTTGCTTACATAGTAAACCGCCATTTGCTCCTATTTTTCTTCTCGGATTACCACTGCACTTGCCGCATGTTCCGAAACTGCTAAGTACAGGAACAGCTCCTCTCCAGGTTCTGGATTTGAGAGAACTGGAGTCGTGGTTAGATACTTCTTTAAGTCGGCCAGGGCGGCTTCGCACTCCTCGGTCCATAAGAAGTCTGTGGCTTTCTTCACCAAGCTGAAGAAAGGTTTGCACTTGTCTGAGCTTCTGCTTATGAACCTATTCAGGGCTGCAGCCCTTCCAGTCAGCATCTGCACCTGTTTTGCCGACGTCGGGCTCTTCAACTCTAGGATGGCCTTGATCTGATCTGGGCTGGCCTTAATGCCCCTTCTGGTCACCAGGTATCCCAAGAACTTACCAGATCCAACTCCAAATGAACACTAGGATGCATTGAGTTGGAGCCGATATGTTTTAAGGATATCAAAGACTCCCTTTAGGTCGGACAGATGACCTTCAGGTTCCTTGGTCTTCACGACCATGTCATCGATGTAGATTTCCACTGTTCGGCCAATCAGGTGTTTGAACATTTTGGTTACCAATCTCTGGTAAGTTGCTCCTGCATTTTTCAACCCAAAAAGCATCACTCTATAAAAAAACAGCCCTTTTGGGGTGATAAATGCAGTCTTCTCCTTATCTGGGAGGTACATGGCTATCTGATGGTACCCTTTGTAGGCATCCAGGAAGCTCATCCTTCCATGCCCTGAAGTGGCATCCACCAGTTGGTCTATCTTGGGTAATGGGAAACTGTCTTTGGGACAGGCCTTGCTCAGGCTGGTAAAGTCCACGGAGACTCTCCATTTACCATTCTTTTTCTTCACCACCACGGTATTCGATAGCGATGTCGGGTAATTTACCTCTCGAATGGCTCTGGCCTCCAGAAGTCTGTCTACTTCCTCTTCCACTGCCTCAACATGCAGCAATGTCGGTCTTCTTGCCCGTTGGATCACGAGTTTAGCCGACCTGTCTACGTTCAGTTTATGGCAAGAGACCTCGGGGTCAATGCTTGGCATTTCATAAGGCGTCCAGGCAAACACTTCAATGTTTGCTCTCAAGAATGCCTCCAGTTCTTTTTCCTCTTCTTCGAATAAGCCCGAGCCGAGAAGAAAGAAGCGTTCTTCATTCCCTGGTGGATGAGGATTTTCTTTAGGGCTTCTTCACTCTTCTCGGCTGGCTCCTTGCCGACGTTTTCTAGGACTTCCATATCCTCATTTCGATCTCTACTATTTATGGTTCTTGTATGCTGCAGGTGGATTTCATTGCTACCATGGAGTAGTTCTTTGCCTGCAGCTGATCCCCTCTAACCTCCTCTATCCCATGCTCTGTTGGGAACCGCAATAACTGATGCAATGTTGAGGGAACAGCCCCCATTACGTGTAGCCATGGCCTTCCCAGGATAACATTGTAAGGGGAGGGTATGTCGATTATGGTGAACTCTGTCTTTATTTTCTTGGTGCCAGCCTGCACTTCCAAGTTTACTGCTCCTAGTGGCCATGTCGGCGTTCCAATGAACCCGACCATTGGGTCATTGGATTGCTCCATATCGTCTGGTTGAAGGCCGAGCTCCCTGTAACATCTGACATACATGATGTCACAAGAGCTGCCTTGGTCAATTAGGATGCACTTCACTTGGCACTCCCCAACTTGGAGGGATACTACCAAGGCATCGTTGTGCAGATATTGGACCATCTCTAGGTCGGCTTCAGTAAAGGACACCATTGGTCCTTGGCACTCCCCAGCCCGAGGTCTTTTAAACCGGACCTGGTACACATGCTGCAAGTGCTTTACCTTTTGGGTCTTCCCCCGAATTTCGTTCTCGTTGACCTTCGAGTGAATTACATTAATTACCTGAGGTTCGCCTGTCTGCGGTTATTGTGCTGGGGGGGTGGAGCTGTTGGTGCCTGAGGCAATCTTGCTTGTTCTTCCCTTGTCCTGGCCTCATCTACAAGGTCCCTCAAATGGCCTTGCCTTACCAGGTCTTCTAGGTATGACTTCAGGGCTCTACAACCCTGAGTCAAATGCCCATCTTCATTATGGTAAGCACAATGCTTACCAAGGATTCTTCCCATAAACTCTCTTGGTACCCTAGCTGGTGCCCTGAAATAGGGTTGGGTTCGGATTTTATCCAGGACTTTGTGAATTGGGATTCGGAATACAGTTGTGACTGCCTGTGCGGTTCTCAGTCCTATCTCTTGTTTGTTGGATCTGTTGTTACCTCGGCCTTGCTTTGGTGAGCCATTTCCTTTCTCTTGCTTTGTTGCCTTAATCCCTGGCGTGTCTTCCTCGGCTCTGGCATATTTCTCAATTCTGGCCATAAGCACCTCCATGCTTTTTGGCAATGTCTTTGCCAATGACTTTCATAGTGCACAATCATCTTTTAGGCCATTCTTGAAAGACACGACCGCCACCTCTTGGTTGCACTCGGGTATTCGGTTGAACACCTCATAATACCTTTTTGCGTAGGCCAAAAGGCCTTCATCCTCACTGATTCTCAGAGCCATTAGGACGTCCACCCTTAATGGCTGTAGTTTGTTTGTCACGAACCTGGCCACGAACATCTCGACCAGGCCTTCCCAAGTCTTCACACTTCCCTTCGGCAATTTGTGAAACCAATTTGATGCAATCTCCCCGAAGGATGAGGGGAACACCTTGCAAAGCAATGGCTCGTTCCCATTGTACAGTGCCATCGAGTTCAGGTATAATCCAACGTGGAAGTTGGGGTCCGACTTCCCATCGTAAATCTGGAACCTCGACATACTGAATCTTTTTGGTGCCTCAAATTTGTCCAACTCCACCGAGAATGGTGTTCTCGGCTTAACAGGGGAAGTTACCTCAGCATTCTGTTGCTTTCTCTTAAGGTAATCTCTCAAGTCCTCCTTGGTCCACCCAAGAGCTCGTCTATCTCTTGATTTCAATCTTTTAGGTGCACTGCTCTTAACTTCGTTGTGAGCCCTTTTCGACCTTTCTCCATTAGTTGCATCGAAGCACAACTCCTATCTTTGAACATGCCGATGTTCTCTGGGGTCTGCCTCCCTGGTGCGATGTGTCCTTCGAGATTCTTCTCTTCTTGACTCTCCTCGCCCGACCTCCCTTGACGGCTGGTGAGAGTGTTTTTCGCTCCTACAGGGATTGTTTTCTACCCTCCCTTCTGGGTGTTGGCCGCTGGAATTGGCGTGTCCTGAAGCGGGAATGGTGGCTGCATGACGTTGTTTTACATCATGAAATTGACGACCGATTGCAGGTCTACCAATTTGTTCGCCATTCCCTTCATCTCTTCGTCCCTCCGTAAGCATCTGTCTTTCCATAGCTGGAGGTTATCCTCATTATAGTACCCGCTTTGGTCTGTTTTCTTTGGTACGTCGCCTTCTTAGCCGACGTCTTTCCCTCCGTGATTCTGGTCATGAGTTTCTTTGTTATAATTGTCTTCTTCGACGTCAAGGTCAATAGGTCTCCCACTCCCAGTAGGAGTGTTATCCCCAATCTTCTCTTTCTGTTCGTCGTTGGCCATCTATTCTTTTTTCCTTCCCACAGACGGCGCCAAATTGCGTGTGTCAATTTCCAACCACACTGCCAACTCAGTATTCATCTGGAGAGCACTGGCAGAATAGATGGCACCAGATTGACTTGCAACAGAAAGAAGAGATTCTGACGGTGGTTCGTCCACCTGGGGGCACTCCGACGATTAAGTCAGTTATCTCTCAAAGATAGATCAAGTGCTTAACTCATTGTTCAGAATATAAATTGCATACCTTAGACCCATGGGGGTGCCTCTCTTTTATAGTTAACCTAATCTTGGTCCCAATAGAAGCCTAGCTTCAATGGATTTCAGCTCAGTGCTTATCTTGGACTCTCCAATAGATAAAGATAAACTCCCTAAAAGCTTTAACCTTATCTAGGCTGAACTCCTTCCTCATTTTAGGACTCTTGTCCCTTATCCACTTATCCCGGACTCTGATATCTTCGGAGATAACCTCGGCCTAGCCGAGATCAACTCGGCGTTACGACCAGGACACGTGGCACCCCGGCTGACATGTCGGCGTCACCTTGGCCACGTGTTGGTACTCAGAAAATATATCCCCACAATTATCATATTTACCAGTCCTTAACATTTCTTCTGAATTTATTGAAAAAAATTAAGGTGTGTAACTTTTCTAAACAGATAAATATAAAACAAATATTTAAATAATTCCCCCATTTAAAAAAAAAAAAAACTACCAAGATAATTCATTGAACTGATAAAGAAGTCGAAGAAAATACATATACAAACAAATGACTAATTTTATTAATACATAAAGCATACTCACATAACAAATAACCAATTTTATTAATAAGTAAATCATTAATTAAATTAACAATTTTTAATGATATGAAAAATATTTTTCAGTTAATCATTTTGTTAATAAATAAAACATTAAGTCAATTAACCGTTTTTAATGATATGAGAAATATTTCTCAATAAATAATTTTGATAATTTATTATTGTATAGATGAATATTTTGTTTTCCTAATTTTGTGTTAAATTAAAATTTATAACGATAGTTATAATTTCTAATATTATGTGACCAATTCCTATTTTAAACAAACCGTTTAGAGGTGTATGTAATTTATTAAAAAATAAAAGATTTTTGTTTCATAATTGACTAAGAATATTTGCGCAATTAAAAAAAAAAAAAACCTTCCCTCAACATATAGGTCACCATTAACAAAATATTCAAAATAAAAAGGTAAAATCGAAAAAAAAAGTTAAACAAGTAACTACCCTTATATATATACTAGTTTGGGGCTGATCGTGCGTTGCATGATCACAGTGCCAGTGGTGAATTTGGCGCTATAATAGGAATTATGTAATTGAGTGTTAATATGATATTATAAGTATTTATAAAAAGCAGTACATTAGCATTAATAAATGAATATTCTATGAAAAATCATTATGTCATTAAACATATAACTCAATAGATGAGAAGATGAAAGTATAGTTAAAGTGAACTACTTTAAGATAAGATTAAGATTTAACAACAGTTTTCAAAAGGCACAACATAGATAGCTAAAGTTTTATATTGAATCCATTTAAAGCCAAAAAGATGGATTCAAGGAAGTGACATAACTAGAACTTAAGAAGAAACTACATGACAAAAGGAGATTAAGATCATGACAAAAAAAGATAAATATCTTATGAGCTAGTGGAGTTCAACTGTACAAGCCAAACATAGTTCATACTACATAGCAAAAGGCTGATTTTTTTTTTTTGGTTGCAGTTAGTCTAAGTTTTTTGTCATAGTTAACATGGTGATTTCTCACTTTGCATCTTCTGAAGTGACAAGGGGATTATCTGATTCTGTTGGATCTAATGATGCACTTGATTGAGCTGGAAATAGTTCTTTACGTGCTTTCTTTGAAGTTGGTGGAGAGATTGTTTCTGAAACTGAGTCCTTGGGGTTTGGTGAAGCAATGATGCATTCTTTATGCACTGTATTGATGTTAAATTTGCACTATGATAGGCCACCAAAATCATATCGATATGCAGACAACTCTAAAATGTGATTTTTTTTTTTTTTTTTTTTTTGTTGTTGTAGAGAGCTTTTTCAGAACTTCCAGAGAAGTTTGTCCATCCTATTGAATTAAGAAATACGTTATTGTAACGATTAGTAAATATTATGAAGTTGTAGAAAATGAAGAGTGTTGTAGAACTTACATCTGATGTGTTCTTCATCAATTCCTTAGCAGTGATTGAAAACAGTTTTTCAGCATGAGAACCAAAAATGATTGCTGTGATTTTGCCACTTTCATCAATTAAATCTACTTCAAATCTGCATTTTTTGTTATTGTGGAAGAAAAATTATAGCACAAATAAGTGTGTGATTCAACATTGATGTATGATTTGGGATGTAAATTCCTCAGGCACAGTAGGTTGCTAAGGGAAATGGTCATCTTTATGGTGTTTTCTAAATTACCTCATTTTTCTTTTTAGATAGAAGGTATTGGAAATGTACTTCATAAATTCATTGACTTAAGCTAATGCACTCATCCCCAGAATTTCGTTTTAGCTATGTTTAATCTATCTATGATCTGGTACCATTTGATGTAGATCGGTGACATAGTAAATTTTGTCTGGTTTTTGTAGGTAGTTTTGTTTTTAGAAAACAGTCAATGCAGTTTAGCGTTGAGTATTTTGACTTTCTAAAAAGAAATTGTAGGGTAGTTATAGACCATAAGAGTTTGAACTGAACTAAAAGCCTGAGGTTGAATTGTACTTGCACGTTGTGGTGAAATTCCTATGGTCTATATACCCTTCTTTTTTTTAGCTTTAATAATATAATAATAAACTTTTGGAGGGAAAGGGAAAAAGTGAATGAATATAAGCTAATTTTTTTCTCCTTTTTCCTTGCATTTTTCTTTTTGTTTGGAAATCCATTATGGAAATACAATCTAATTTCTTTTAGTTGTTTATCATATAGAATATTTCCACAAATTACTCTAAGTTATTTGTCAATAGTTTTTTTTTTGTTTTCTGTTTTTTTTGGTGTTAGCTAATTACTCTATTGTCAGGCTTTTTAGATGGTCATGATTTGTTTTTTTTTTTTTTCTTTAGTAATCATTCTTAGGTCATTATCTACGCTTTAAACTTCAGCATGATATAGTGTATATGAAATTAGAGAAAATTATGAGTATGGATTGAATAATATGAGATTGAATAGATTTTATCGTAGAGATAATTGTTAATTGTTACCTTGGTTGTGATTGCACTCGTTGTTTGCAAAAGTTGCAAAGAAAGAAGTCTTCTGGTTTTGCATCGGTGTTTTTGTTGCAGTTTGGGCAGCATACATAGCAGAACTTCTAGTTTACATTCGTGACAGTGGCACAAGCATTGACCCAATAACTTGTAGTCTAGGAAGTTAAATTGAAAATTATAATTAATATGAATTTTAAATTAGGAGTTATCATCGTAAGGTAAAAAATGAACTCTTAAATTGTATTCAAATTAGGAATTTTTATTAGAGTATTATTATTGTTTTTCATGAATTTTAATTTCTAACTTGAATACAATTACGGTTATTGTAAGGTAAAAAATGAAATCAATTTGATTGGTTTCTAATTGTTATTATTGTTATGAGTTTGATGAAATTACTATAATATGAAATATACCTGTCTAACAATTGTTGGAAGATTTTTGAGTTGAATTAGCTTGTTTGGAGTTGGTGGTGGAGACTGTGTTGTTGCGATTTGTTGGACTCTCTGAAGAGGAATTTCTTTGATGGTATTGCTATGGCTAATGCATCTAAATATCATAATTGTAAATTAAGTATAAGTAAACCTGAATATTATATTTAACCAAAAAACAAAGAGTTCAATATTGTAAAATATTTTATTATAATAGTAATTACCAAGCTTTCAGTGAATTTGCTTCAGGAATTGGAGGGTCTAATATAAAAGTTGTGGATGATTTTGTTGATAGTGTGACACCTATAAAATTAATTGTTAGGAGTTTGATAGTAGTATAATAATTATAAAAGTAAGAAATGTTGAAGAATATAGAAATTATCATTGTATGAGGACACCTTTAATCGCATGGCAATTATGATTGGGAAAGGAGTTGGGAGTTTCGAAAAAGCTACACCTTCATTCTTTGTGAATTCACCTCAAAGCGTTAGAGTTGTCGGCTTTAATCTGGGAAAAGGGAATTGTTAGATACAACAAGTTATTTGGTGAATACATAAACATTTAGCATTTGTCTACATAAGTATGGATTTCAAATGGAGACATTTGAAGTTAAAATGATAGGAAAAAATTTGGAAGAAGATACAACTTACTGATCATCAATAACAATGATTTCTTGCAATGGAGTCTCCTCATCTTTATGGTTTTTGAAATTTTTCTTCATCTGTATTGGTCCAACCTCTAGTATTGCTAGCAAGACATCTAAATTAAGAATATATATAATTTAATTGTCAATAAAATTGTATTGTAATGTATTCAATTATTGAAGAAAATGAATATAAATAAATTTTACTTATATTTTTTGGTCGTGTTGATGATTGTGTATCTGCTGTTGTTTCTGAGTGGACATTCGCTGATGTTGTTGAATCGATATTGTTCTCAAGTGCAGTTAGAGTAGTAAAGTTGAAGTTCAAACTTCGTATAGTTAATTGATCATCTTTGATTTTTTCTATTGAAGTTCGTCCATGAATTGTCCATTGGTATTCATTTTCAACAATTTGATGTTGTTCTGGAATAGATCTGACTTGTGCATTTGATATTGCATAAGATGAAAAGATTTCAAGTGTTGTTTGAAGAACCTCTATGTCTGCACCAAAGATTGTTGCTTGTACTTTTGATCCCTATAATGTTTGAGTTTAATAATTAATATATAATTCTAGAGTTAGTAAGAAATAATTAATATGTAGTTATTAAAGACTCTAAATGATATTTGAATTGGAAAAAAATAAATAAAATATAAACTATTTATTAAGTTAAAAAAGAAAAGGAAAAGAAGAAGTAGAAGTGATATAATGGCAAAAAATAAAAAAATAAAAAATAAAAAATAAAAAAAAATACAAAAGAAGAATAGAAAAATCCAAAGGAAAAGTAGCTATTTGATATTTTTATATTTGCAATAGAGATTTTTTGCAAACATACCTTTGCATCAATTAACATCAGCTTTTGAAATAGTATTCCGCTTGATCTAGTTCTTGGAAAGGATTTTTCAATAACCATCACATTTGATGTCCATCGTTTTGTAGATGGATTAATATCTTTGATAGCTAACAATTGATTGCACATGATTTCCTGCATGCATAAAACATATATAGTTGAAGTAATAAATAAGAAGCAAAAATGTCAAATGGGTGACATAAATATAATGTAGAAATTGCAAATATATGAATTGGACATACCAAAAAACACACAAAAGAAAAAAATCAATTGCATTGAGCTAAAGATAGAATCTCATGGTAGACAATGTTTTTTGTGGCATTAGGGAATTCATTGTTTGAATCTGATACATTTGTTAAAACTTTGACTTTGGTGGAAGTTGTAGCTCGAGATAATGCAACATACAATTGGCCATGTGAGAAAACTGGTTGTGGTAAATAGATGCCAACAGTATCTAGAGTTTGACCTTGAGTTTTATTAATTATCATTGCAAAACATAGCCTGATTGGGAATTGACATCTAGTAAAATCAACTGGACACAATTTTTTATCTGATGGTTGCAAAGGTATTCGAGGTAAAAATACGAGATCTCCTTTTTGATCACCAACAAAAATTTGAGCGAGAATAACATATTTTTCAAATTTGCGACAAATGAGTCTTGTTTCATTACATAATCCCTTGGAAGGATTTATGTTGCGAAGCATAACAATGGGGCAGTTTTCTTTAAGAAACAATTTGTGCTGTGGTAATCCTGGAGCAGATAAAGAGTTTAGAAAATCTTCACATTGGCTCTGCTGACTTTTATCAGTAGTCTCATCAATGCTGTTATACATGTGTTCATCTCTAGGGAATTCTTCCATCAATATTTCATTGATGTGATGTACATTGTCATTTTTTGGAGTCAAGATAGCTCGATTCATCATTGAAAGTGGATCTTTATTATAATCATTGAAATTTGGAAAGACAAAAGTGATAAGCTCTTGAAGTGGATTAATGTTTTTATTGTAAGGAAAAAGCATTACTTTAGGGATTCTGATAGTTTCAGGAGATATCTGTTGTTTTGTACCATTTCGTACAGAAAACAAAAAATTACTAAATGTTGGATCATGCTTAGCTCGCATATTTTCTGTCAATTTGATCTTCTCTAATGAATGCCAAATGTAAGACATAACAAGCGTAGTATTAATGCATTCATTTCTTGTGCACTTTGGCACAACAGGTAACACTTGACGAAAGTCACCACTGAATACTACAACCTTTCCTCCAAATAGAAGATTGCTATCCATGACATCTTTTAACAATTCATCAAGCGCTTCAATACTTTGTCGTCTTGCCATTGATGCTTTAGCCCATATTATAAGTGCAGCAAGTTTCAAAAGTTTTACGAGGCCACTTTGTTTGCTGACATTACAACAAATTTTGCTTTCAACATCTATAGGAATTTTGAACTGTAAGTGCGCAGTGCGTCCATTAGGTAAAAGTGATGTAGCAACTCCTGAAGTTGCAGTTGCGAGAGCGATCAATTTGTGCGTTCTTATTGTGGCTAAGATTGCTCGATATAGAAAGGTTTTCCCAGTTCCACCAGGTTCATCAATAAAGAAATATCCCGGATTTCCAGAAAGTACTGCATTAACAATTTTAGAATATGCAATTTGTTGTTTTGTGTTTAACAACGACACAGACATCAAATCAACCTCAGGCACTAATATATTGCGCTCATCCTCTATATCTTTGCAACAATCATTAGTTTCATTAGAAGTGATCGATAGATCTGAAAGATAAAATTGTTCAATGTTCTTGCCCATGGATTCAAGAGTAGAATTTATATTTTGCAAAACTCTAGAATAAATTTGTTCTGTAGATAATTGTTCTTCTCTACAAAGATTCTCCGATATTGTTCTTTCAAATTTTAAGAATAAAGCTTTTGGATCATGTGGACTACAATACACAAGTATTGTTGCGAACAATTGTCATAATGAAGAAGGCATTTGAAAAGTACTTGCTTCTTCTAAACACTTTTCATGACTTTCATCATCCTCTAATAGACCATATTGAAGAGCAGTTTCTCTGAAAGAGTTGTATGTCACTTCTTTAATAGTGCTTAATTGACAGAATGAAGTTGGGCAACGTACATGATTCAATAATAATTGCAAATAGTATCGCTTGCCTTCTTTTGGATTTGCAGTGATTATTCTTCCAATCACCTCCCTTTGCTTTCTTTCATTCCACATTCTATGTTGGGCATCCCAAACAAAGAATTCAGGAAATTCCTTGTATAAATGTTTTCCTTCTTGAGCTTTTCTGTTTGTTCTATTCATCACAAAAAACTCAATCAACATTGTTCTTGAAAGAAATTCACTGTTAGCTAAAGAGCGCAAGTTATCTGTCTTTCGAAAGCTAACAATTTGGCAATCTTCAAGGTGTAGTTGCTAGCTTATCACAACAGGATTAATTTGATTCAAAGGGAATTTGTATATTCTCTACATTGCTTTTGGAGGAGATATCCATCTTGCAGATTGAAACATTGTGATCTCATCAATATCTTCATTACTGTGTTGGCCTACTATGTGGAATGCTATTTTGTCATGACCCTTGTATATGTATTTATACAAGTACTTGATAGCCTTAATAGTAGAGCAAATTTCCACATTAATGTGACAATCAAACTTTGCAAGAAGATATGGGTCATAGAGAACAACCCATTTATTGTCCAACATGTGCCCTCGAACTTTAACTGTTTCATTATTGTTGCACCGCCTATAGTTAGGGTATCCATCAGCTTTCATGGTTGTCATCGAAACAAAATCTCTAGGATAATGGTTCTTACATAGGCCATTTTTCATACAAACATTATTAGAATTCAAAGAACCACAAGGACCATGCATCATGTGTTTGACAACCATTGAGTACAAGTGTGGAAACTTTTCTTTGTCAGGCAACTCGGCAGATATGAAATCATCAAATTTTTCTGGAGAATCTAGCTTATGACCTCGCTGAAAAATAAGAAGTAGATGAACATGAGGAAGGTCCCGTTTTTGAAATTCGATTACATATGTGAAAGCTCCAACTGGACTAAATAGTTTTTTTTCTTATAACTTCATTTTTCAAGTGTTCAAATTTGCTTCTAAATACTCGGACAAGAAGATCAGGTCTATTTTGTGCCTCTTCATTTGGTAACAATTCTGCTTTGATTTCACTCCAACTTGGATTGCAAGTCATGGTTAAAAAGATATCAGGTTTTCCAAATCGTTGCACTAAAGTCATGGCATCAATATAACGCTTTGGAAGGTCTCTTGGACCACCTATAAATGATCCTGGTAAAATAATTCTTCGACCAATATTAGAAGCTTTAGATTCTCCTGCTGTGATACTATTAACAATTCCTTGATACAAATATGTTCTTATTTCTTTCTGATTTACTCTAAAGTAATCCAACCTTGAAGTTTCTACCTTAACATACATGTCAACAACAAATTGTTGTAGAAGTTGACCTGCTCGAAGTAAAATTGAATTATCGCTCTCCCTAATTTGAAACTTGAAACAATAAAACTCACGAGTTGAAACCATGTTTCTCTTCTTTAAATTCTCTTCAAAAACTGAAATAAATAAAATAAATAGTTTAGGGTTCTTGTTGTACTATAAGTTGTGAGTAGGGTAATCTTTTTTCTTTATTATTTTTACCTTGTTCTGTTGATAATAAATCATCAACATTGGAAGCTTCTGTTGCCAACACAGAAAATTGACCATCTGAAAATTTGTTTTTATCTTTTTTTGTTTTTTTCTTTATTCCTTGGTGCCATCCAGGTTCACCAAGAGGAAATAGCAATGGATATTGTAGTGGGTCATAGCATCCATAATAATACCGAATTCTTTCAGAATGACCTTGATGTTTTTGGACTTTGATATCATGCTCTCTATACTCAACAGCTTCATCATTCTCATGCCATATTGCAGCAACTTGGGATATAATAGGAGGATAAAAAGTTTGGGGATTTAAAGATGGATCAGCGCGGATAAGTATATGATGAGTGTCTAGGTTAGAAACATCTCTTAAACTTCTAAAGAATTTAGAATATGGATTTGAAGCGAGAATATCAATTAGAAGAGCAATGATGTTCGAATCTAGATTGTCTGCAATTCTGATCCTATTCTGAACTTCATGTTCACTGTCAAAGAAATAGAGCTGTAAGTAAGAAGGTTTATGATTTGAAGGATAAAGCTGATTGATATAATGATAAACCTGTCCTTGCACACGAAAGGTATAGATTCCTCTATTTCTACGCTTTAATTGTTTGTCAGTGGTAACCCCGAATGAAGTGGAAGCAAATGAATTATTATAGGCATGAATATATTTCAAGAAATGAAGAGAATTTTTGGAATGACCTGTGAACAACTCATACAATTGAGATGGAACAACATTGGGACATAGTGCAATTTCCCCAGTAGAACAACAAAAACCATTTGGCTCAAGATCTATTTTTTTTGCATTACAGAAAGGACAACATGATCTATTTGGTAAAACAAAGGCTTCAACTGGTATATCTCTTTTTGTGATTGTCTTCTTCTTTCTACAGCGTAGAACAAAGCCTATGGAGAGTATAAATAGAATTTAAGAATTATTTTCTATCTAGCTGGGTGTATAATTAAAAAATAATAATAAGAGAAGGTGTTTAAATACCATCTTCAGTGTTAGTAGTTGTGTTATTTTGGAAATCAAGTGTGCTGGATGTAGAACCTAAGGATTAGGGAAAAAACATGTAATTATACATAAGTAATAGAAAAAGGAAAGAATGAATTGGTTGTTATCTAACAAGGAGAAACATTTTTTTTTTCCTGATAGAGACTCTAAAGAAATTATACCTATTTCAAAGCTGTTATGATTGACGGTTGCTCCTTCAAGATTAATTTGGGAAGGTTTTGAAAAAACTGATGTAAGAACAGGACGTTCAAATATTCCCAATTGTTCATATTCAAATAAACTGCTTGATTCATTGATGCGGCGTATTTTTGTTGGTCGATCTTTTTGTTTTTCTGCTCTTAATTCTCGCCTCCTTTGATTGATTTGATCTTTTCGTTCTTGTGAAAAATTTGCATATGACACTACTTTTTTTGGCTTTTCCGACATGATTGAAACACTATACTGTATTAAACAACAATATATACCGTAACAAATTGATAAATAAACATTAAACTACAATTGTCATTTTGATAATAATTTTATTAACATTGTAATTCTAATATAGCATGTACACAAAACAAGAAAACAAACCATAAAAGGACATTTTACAATTACAACAAATTACAAAAATTAGACTTAGATCATAATTAAGATTAAAAATAAATTTCCAGGGAATAATATATTGTACAAATTAATACAATTAATGCAGTTAAAGATTATAAAAACTGAAAGTGTAATTAATTATAAATTTCCATGGAATTTATATTACATATTTGCATAAATTGTAATTAATAATGTGGTTATGATTTTTAACATAATTTTATTCGTTGAATTGGTTGAAATTAATTAATTAAGTTAATCAATTTACATGTTTACTTATAAAATACATTCTATGTTTCTATTATTAATAAAAAAATAAAATAATGATAAGAATTGTAATTAATCGAATCAAATTATAAGATCAAAATCACACAATGACTAAAATATATAAACTATTGGTATAATCTGCTCAACATATTCAAAGTTATCTAAATGCAATTATTATAGCTAAATGTAGATTTCTCAGGTATGATGAAGATTGATGGTATCATCAAACTGGAATGGAATTGAAGTTTTAGTTTTTAACCAAATCATATATATATATATATATATATGTAATAAGACAACAAATCAAAGGGTAAAATGGGACAGAAATAGCTAAAGTTTTATATTGAATTCATTTAAACCAAAAAGAGATGTATTCCTGAAAGTGACATAACTGCAAACCATTACAGGCACTATTTGTATAATTTACCCTAATTAATTTGTTAAAATTAGAATATTTACAATTTTTTTAATAAAATAATTAATAACATCAAAACAAATAATTTATATAATGTAATAGAGATGCCATTATGATGGTCTTTACAATTTATGAGTGAGAAAAAATAAATAAGTAAAATTTTGTATTGTATTACTTAGGGATATAATATATATTCAGTATGATCTAACAATCTAAATTATTTTAATATCATCCAATGGCTAATAATTTATATGTATATTTAATATTTTTATATTTTTAATTTGGGTTTCAAGTTGTTCAAGTTGTTCAATATCTTTGCCTAAGCCCATCCAAATTTAATTCAGGCTTTTGAATTTTTGTCAATACCTGTACAAAATTTAAAAATATTTTGTCTAAACCCTAAAAAAATTCGGGCTAAGCTTGAGTTACTCGGGTTGAACCCGCTTATGTTGCACCCCTAGCTATTATGGCCTTTGGTTACAATGTTTTACTGATTAGTGGATGTTTCAGATTTGCATTTTTTTTTGACTTATTGACTTTTTATGTAAAGATATGAAAAAAAATAGAGAAATTATGTGACAACTTATAACAAATAAGCAGCTTATTTAGCAACTTTCCAAACTTTTACTATATGAAATGGTATAATATGACAATTTTTTAAAAATATTTAGTTTATGTTTTATTCACTCAAAAAATAGTAAGAACAAAGGCATGTGAACATTTTTGTTCGGATTTTTATTTATTTTAAATGATTTTTTTAAAATTTAATTAATTTTTCCGGTTTTTAAATGTATCACTTGCAGATGACATTTTAAATGGAATACCGTAAATTATATTATGAATTTGTTTAGTTTGCTTTTTAAAAAAGTATTTAAGAGTTTTTAAAATTTTTATGAACTTATTTCATATTTAAAAAAAAATGATAGGTACTTTTGGTTAAGGTTTAAATTGGAAAAATAAAAAAGGGGAAAAAAAAAAGATAATGAGAGTTAACTGCTATAATTTTTAGTTTGAGATAGTAAAATAATAGCTAAGTGATTAAAATATAATTTGTCAAAATTTATATTAAAATACAATTTGTCAAAATTTTTACTTTGCTAATCTGTATATATGAATAAAAATTTAAAAAATTTAAAAAATAATATAAAATAAAACTAGCCAGAATAAGTAAAAAAATCAACTTTTTTTTGGAATATTTTTGTCTATTCTAGACTTACTTTTAATTTTTTTTAAAATATTTTTCTGATTGCTCTAGTTGAGTAGAACTCTATTTTTTTTTTTTTTTTGAAAAATCAGTTCACCAAAGCAAAATAAGTCAAATATATATATACATATATATATAAACTAATATATGAAAAACCAGCCTTTTTCGTGTAGATGAATAAAAAAAAGTTGAAAAATTACAATAAAATAAAATAAGTCAAAATAAGTCAAAAGAGTCAAATTTTTTTAAATTATTTGTCTTTTTTGGACTTGTTTGCTTGCTTGCTTGAATTTTTTTTAAAAAAATTATTTTTCTAATTGCTCTAGTTCAGTAGAATCTAGCAAAAAATCTACTAAAAGCAAAGTAAAGCAACAAAAAAATCATCAAAAAACTAAATCCCAAACACCTTCTAAACATGGAAAATTTAGGATATATATTTATTTATTTATTTATTTATGGATCTATGTAAAGAATATTAAAATCTTTGAGTTTTCATTTTCCTTCACTTTTTCACCAACCAAACAACAAAAGAATAACACAACTTATAAGAGAATTTTAGAAATTTAATCCAAGGCTCAAGAAAAATTTAGGATTTAAACTTTAAATCTTAAACCCTAAACCAAGCGCAGATTGCAACTGTTAGATTCAACCTCAGCCTATAGAATTCACATTGAAAATTAAAATTTCATGGGAATAGCTCTATCAAGAATAGATTCAAAGCGTGAGATGTATGAAAATCAAATTGAAAAGTACCTGAAAATACAAATTTATGTTGCCGTAGATTGAACTCTGATGAAAGTTCTTAAACTCTGAAGTTTTCCACTGCAACACGAAGCTTCTTGAACTCCAAATGCAAGTCAAACTTCTTGAACTCCAAATGTAAGTCTTGCCCTGCAACACCACTATCTTCACACTCCACGAGGCATTAAACCAACGCAACGACTTTTTGATTTTACAATACATTGAAATTATCTAGATGCAATGATAATACCTAAATGTAGATTGATAGGTATGACATAAATTGATGATGAAAACTAATTAGAATGGAACTAATCAAATTAAAATAGAACTAAATTAATGATGTGTTTGGTTTGTGTTTTAAGATAAATTTATAATAAAAAAAATAAAAAAAAAATTGAAGGGAAAGTTTAGGGCCTTGTTTAGTTTCGTTTTGGGAGATAAATTTTTAAAAAAAAATTGGAGAAAGACTTTAAATTTTTTTTTGGTTTGTTTGGTTATATATTTTGGAAATAGTTTTAAAGTATGGGAGTTTAAGATGATTTGATATTTTGTTATAATTGAAATGTGTGTAAGAAAAAAAGTGATTGATTAATATGCAGGAGATAAAAAGTGATTTTGAATTCCTTTTTTTTAAATCACTAAACCAAACAAAATTTTAGTAAATTTTCTCAAAAATTATTTTTTTGGTTTGTTTGATTGTATATTTTGAAAATAGTTTTAGAGTTTGGAATGATTTGATATTTTATTATAGTTGAGTAGATATGTGTGTGTATGAAAAAAAAAGTGATTGAAAAGGAAAACGAACAGGAAAAAAATGATTGATTCATATATAGGAGAAAGAAAGTGATTTTGAAAAAAAAATTCAAAAAATTTGAACCAAACAAAATTTTTAAAACAAAATTTCAAAAATTATATTTTTCTGAAAAATTATATCTTAAAATATAAACCAAATAGTCCAAAATATTATTTGTTAAGCAACCTACATATATATGTATAACATAATAAAAAATCAAAACAATATACAATAGAATTAAAGTATTGGTTTTTTAACCAAACCATATATATTATACATCTATATCTCTAACAGGATTTATATATATATATATATATATCTAACAGCAAAAATTTGGAGAAAGACTAATTTTTTTTTTTGGTTTGTTTAGTTATATATTTTGGAAATAGTTCTAGAGTACGAGAGTTTAGGAGGATTTGATATTTTGTTATAATTAAGATGTGTGTGAGAGAAAAAGTGATTGATTGATGTATAGGAGATAAAAAGTGATTTTGAATTTTTTTTTTTCAAAATCACTAAACCAAACAAAATTTTAGTAAATTTTCTCAAAAATTATTTTTTTGGTTTGTTTGATTATATATTTTGAAAATAGTTTTGGAGTTTGGAATGATTTGATATTTTGTTATAGTTGAGTAGATATGTGTGAAAAAAAAGTGATTGAAAAAGAAAAAGAATAGGAAAAAAATGATTGATTGCTATATAAGAGAAAGCAAGTGATTTTGAAAAAAAAAATAAAAAAATTTGAACTAAACAAAATTTTTAAAACAAATTTCAAAAATTATATTTTTCTGAAAAATTATATCTTAAAATATAAACCAAATAAGTCCAAAATATTATTTGTTAAGCAATATATATATATATATATATATATGTATAACAGAATAAAAAATCAAAACAATATACAATAGAATTAAAGTATTGGTTTTTTAACCAAACCATACATAGCAGGACTTATATATATATATATCTATATATCTAACAGGACAAAAAGTAAAAGAGAGGAGTTATATATATATATATATATATCTAACAGGAAGGGAAAAAAAAGAGAGGTTTAAAATGGGAAAGGAAAAAAGAGAGCCACGTACTGTAGCAGTACATAACTGCCTCTTATTTATAATAGTAAGATATATATATATATATATATATAAATATATATGTATAGATATAGGATAGTGTTTGAGTGTGCAACCCTTAAGGATTGGGAAAATGGGAGAGACCCCCACTGGGAAGACCCCCAGAACCCTTATTGGGTGCTCTCCAGCACCCAGTTCCCTCACTGGGTGCTGATTGACTCAATTTTTTATTTTTATTTTTTTAGTTTCATCATCTCCCTACCCTCTATGTGTATGTGGAGGTGGTAGGGTCTGCCCCAACTGAGGATCTAAGGGTTGCATACTTTATGCAATTTAGGTATAAATTATTCAATCAAAACAAATTCATCTTGACCTTTCAATATTTTAATGATTTAAAAAGGGTTACCTGTATAACTAGTTACCCTCTGATGGATCAGTGCAAGAGGGAGCTCTTTCGTAAAATCCTTTTTTTTTTTTTTTTGCAATATGGTCCTTAAATTACTTTGTTATTTACACAAGTTTTTTGGTTCACAATTTTATATTATTTTTTATTTTAGTTTAAATATATATTATTTAATTATTTATTATTATTTTTATGCTTGAGATAGTAAACCTAGCGGTTGTTGATAATATATAATTTCTTGATTTATTCTATCAACTCTCTTTTAAGTAAATTCTATGTCTCTAATAACACTAGTATTTAATAAATTTTGTTAAAAAATATGATGTTGTTGATAATTTGTGATTAATACTACTAATTGATTACGATCTAAATATGTTTATAAAATATGCTATGCAATTTTGAAGCAATAGCTACATAATTATTATTTACAATATAATTATTCATAAGATAATAAATTAATTTGAAAGAATAGAAACTAAATTAAAATTTGAATCAAATTATAGAAGTGAAAAGTATAATTTATCTAAAATATTAAGTGAAAATACAACAAAGCGATACATGGACAATTCAATTTGAAGTGAATTTGATTAGAAGTGACATTGGAATCAAATGAATGATGAATTAGATGATTTAGACACCATTAATTGATTATTGATTGAATCACTTCGCCACCACTAATTGATTCGGCAATTGACTAATTGATTAGATTACTTGTACACGACCAAATGATTTCCCAATCAATTGCCTACGTGCCAGTTGCTTAAAAAATTGATTGAGTAATCGATTAAAAGGGTTGGTCACACCACCAATAGTTTTTAGAATCGATTGAGAAAGCAAAATTGATTTGCCTCTTATGTGCGTGATTTAAAGATTGAGGAAATTTAATTTTACTTCTCAAATTGTCACTTATTTTGCAATCTATCTCATGTTATTTTACACTTAAACTATTGGTTATGGTATTAATTTTATCTCTACATGAAAATTGCTAAGTATAAAATATAATTATATATAAATATAAATAATTAATAATTAAGAGTTGATCTAAAATATAATTAAATTAAAATTAGATTTGACATGTTAGGAATTACAATAAATAATAAAGAATTTAGAATTAATTGTGATCTAATATATAATTAAATTAAAATTAGATTAAAAAGTTAGAAATTATGAAAAATTATTAAATATTTAGGATTAATTGTGATATAAAATATAATTAAATTAAAATTAGAGTAAAAAGTCAATAATTACAATAAATAATTAAGAATTTATAATTAATTGTGATTTAATTGAATTAATGTTAGACATTATAAATTATGTGTATAAGAGAGGAGAGACAAAGAAAAAAAAGTTTGAAAGTATTGCAGTCATTTCATATCTATAGTTAATGGTATTAATGGTTGCATTTTGGTCCAAAATCACAGGAGCTTTCTGGTTATATTTGAACCACAAGAGGGGTAGAATACTCTGACCTCAAACCACAAACAGTAAAATGACTTTTACTCAATATATATGTATAGTATAAAATTTATTTTATCGCTTGTGGTATGACCTAATAGCACTTTACCTTCCTATTTTTTTAAACATAATTACATACCTCCCATATGATTTTAAACTAAAATACTGTAGTTACATCATAAAAATAGCCCCACTCCCCCACCCCCCATATATATAAAATTAAATCATAAATTAACTTAAGGAACTTAATTTATTAGCATCAAATTAAATCATGAAAGTATCTTAATCTAATTTTTAATTTTTAACTCAATTTATTATTTAATAACATTTTAAATGAAACATGTACATATATATATATATTAAAAAAATGATTCATAAATTAATTAAAATTAAAAATTAAGTTTATTAAAAAAATATTTAGGAAACTATAGTTTCATAAATTAGTTTTGTGTTGTGTTTTTAATTTTTTTTTTATTTAATCGTGGAGATAAATTTATTTATTTATTTACAAAGAGAGCCAAAAATAGAAGAAGACATAAAAGGTATAATTATCTTTTTATTATTAACATTAACGGTGTTAATGTTGCATTTTGGTCGAAAATCACATGAGTATATAGATATTTTTAAAAGACAAAGAGATAAAATGCTATTTGTTTAGATATTTTATTTGTATTTTCAATTAAAAAAGAGTTTAAATATTCTCTTATATTCTGTTGAAAAAAAGTTTTCAACTTGAATATATTTTTTGAATTAAAAAAATAAATGTATTATTTATCTATATTTTTTTGATTTTTAAATCTAACTCTAAAAATAATAAATAAAAAAAAATGATATATGTTGGTTGGTTTTTGTTTTCAAAAACAGATATAGATATAATAATACAAAAACACACAATTTCTACAACTGCTCTGTTCATGGTTTTGGTGGTTTGAATTGTTTTTATATTTTAAGAACCACAAATTGCAATACTTTATGTGGATGAGGTATGTTGTGATTGTAATATGTTGATGATGCATGTAGTAATTGTAATATTCTAAAGTTTCAAACTTTCTTTCTTTGGATGAAGAATGCAGTGATTGTAATATTTTTTTAAGTCATTGACTATAATATTTTTTTTTTTTTTTTTTTGAGGAAGTGCACAAGTTAAATTATGTTAAAAATTTATAAAATTTTAAACCGCCAAACCGATTTACATTCATCCGCCAATCTGTTAAATCCACATCCACCGGATTGGCACATGAATGCAGATTGATTTTCTCTAATCTGCCAATCTGACTGACGGATGGCGAATTAAAAGTTTCGTAACTGCAATCGACCCGCACCCACCCCAACGTAAGGAGGTAAAATGAATGTTACCCATACATATTTATATATATGTACAACAAAAGTTATGAAATTTTTGAAGTTTAATATACAAAAAAAATCAAAAATAATTCAAATTAGCGTACATCATAAGGGCAAACAAGATTGCTAGGAGTTCAAAAATGAAATGAGATTTTTTACTAAATTAAAGTTTATGAAATATTATTTTTTATTTTATTTTTTTATCCCGTGAATCAAATGGTTAACTGCTAATAATATGATAAAATAAATAAATAAATAATGTAGTTATATCGTGGTGGTTAGGACTTTGATATGGAAACTCCAACTTTAAGCCTATGTTTGGGAAGTGGGTTTTGTGATTTTTTTGGTTAAAATAGTCACAAAAAATAAAATATGTTTTTTAGTCAAATAAGACAAAAACATCACATCTAACCCATAATCATTATATTCTTTCTCTCACAAAAAGTGAAAAAAGCTAAAAGCTCTTCCTAAATCAGGCTTTTTAACCCCAGGCTAAAATAGTTAAAAAACTCAAAAAGTCAAAAAGCCAACCTACTTCCCAAACAAAGCCTAAATGGATTTGGTTTCAGTGGCGGTCCAATTATAGATGCATTTTGTGTAGTATGAAACCAGATGAAATTGGGAATGAATTTAGTAGTATTAAAGTGGAGTTTGGATTTGTAAACCTCTCAATATATTATATATAGATAGATAGAGATACATCTATACTATATATCTCTTAAAAAACTCTAAATTCTCAATCTTAACATCTCATTAAATTTTTTTTTAGGTGGCACATCTATTCTTCTCTCATTCTATTTTCCTCTTTTTTAATATATTTTATTTCACTTTTTAATTACTTAGGCAAGGGATATATATAATATCATATGGATAAATTTTTTTTGAAAATATTTATAGATAAAAAATGAGTTTGACTCTAATTCAAATTCCTTCATCCAATTTATATCCTACTTAAAGATATTTCAAAAAAATAAATTAATTAAACTATAAATCTCAAAACCTTACTTCCATGACAATATGAAATTAGGAAAAAATATTGAAGAACACAAGATCCCTGCAGAGAAATTAAATAGGTGATTTAACCAATTTTACAAGATTTTTCCTATGTGAAAAGAAATATATATTTGAAATCTCATATTATGTTTTTTGCTCTATTTTTTCTTTTGCATATTTTTTTTGTTTGTTTTAGTTTTGGTTTATTTTGTGTATTTAATTTTTTTTTCTTCATAATCTAAGTTAGTTGTTAAAATTATAACAATGTAATAGATGGGCTTATGCCTCCAAAATTTATTATTCATTTTTTAAAAAAATTTCAACTACAAAGTACAAAGAGTGATATTTTGTGATATAGTTGGAGTTGACCAATTTTTTTTGAGAAAAATTGTACCAATCGAGAAAATTATTTGGAACACATTCATGAGTTTGAAAGAAGTTTTTATTCAATCTCATTTATTTTTTATTATAATTTGTTCTTCAATTATATTAATTTATGTGTTCGATTTTGTTGTAATATATAAGGAGGGCACTCAATTTAAATTCAAACATAAATAAACTTAATTATGTATTAGCTCTAAAATATTTTTGCTTATATTCTTATTTTTTTATTTGAGATCTTCATGAGTTTAAATTTGTTTTTTTGCATATACATAGTGAGTAAGATTGAGTTTTTAAATGATAAATTTCTCATTTGCAGTAAAAAATCAACTGCACAAAGGAATATTTGAAGCACAAGATTGGATTTTAAAATCCTTAATGAATCTACAAATAAATTATTTCATTTTCAACTCATAATACTCTTTATATATATATATATATATATATATGTAACGAAAACCAATTGTAGATAAGGTCATTTGGATCCATTCGAAGAGCAAAACCTCAATATACATATTTTTTACTTAATTAATATTTAATAGTTAATTTCAATTACATTAGTGAATGTTATGTAATTTTTAAACAGATTGGATTCAATATATGAATACTTCAATAAAAGTTTGGTTAATTTCTTATAAATAAAATTATTATTCAACTATGTTTGTGTTGAAATTATAAACACATTACATATTAATGATCAAAATTTTAAAATTTAATTTGAATAAATATGTTTTATGTATTTAGACAAAAATCATAGGTAAGAAATTTTTTAAAAATTTATAGGTGGCATTTTACTCTTATCTAATTTTTAAACTACTATTCTCTCCAGTTCTTCTATTATTAAAGTTATATTAGATGTTGTTTTTCTTATCAAGTTTATCTTATCTTATTTTTGAATTTTTAAATTTCAACTTTGATTTTTTTTTTTTCTATCTTCATTTGATATTTACTAAATTTCTCTCTTTCTCATTTTTCTAGGATTTATCTAAATTTCTCTTTCTATATTTTTATAATTTATCTTCACATTTACACTTTATTTTTATTTTTTTAATCTTTATCTTATATTTATAGGATCTACTCTTAATCTTGATTTTTCAATTAAGTTTATTCTTTTTCTTATCTAAATTTCACTTTCTATATTCTTATAGTTTATCTTCAAATTCAAACTTAATTTATTTTTATTTTTATCTTATATTTGTAGAATCTCACTCTGACTTTTCTTTTTTAGTTGAGATCAATCAAATCTATTATTTAAGTACCTATCTAAATTAATATCATAGAATTTTGTTATTGATTTTTAACATATTTAGTATTGTTTACTATATTTTGTTACTTGCCCGTGCATAGCACGGGTTACCAGTAGTAGACGAATATGCAATTGTAGAGTAGGAAGATCAGTAGCAAACGCAACCAGGACAGGAGGAAAATCAGGATCAGGATCAGATCATCAAAAGCTCTGACTTTCAAAGAAAATCACTGCCTTCTTTCTCTTTCTACTACTTCACAACCCAACCATGGTCATGGTATCCTTCAACTCAGAAGAACTAGATAAGAAGAGAAGAAGATTCGGAGCAGGCACCGTGATCATGGCAGGCTCCTCATTGGAATACTCTTCAGATTGGGTTGAGCTACCAAATGACATTCTCAATTTCATATTGGAAAAATTAATCCTATTGGCCAACTACGACAGGTTTGGTGCTGTTACGTAAGATGGCATAATGCTTCCCTCGATCTTTGCAATCACAATTGCATATTCGAAACCCAACTCAGAAAAAAAGTTCCACTGCTTCTATTACCTCCTCCTTTTCCTCCTCCTCCTTCTTCTTCTTCGTTTTCTTCTTCTTCTTCTTCTTCTTCTTCTGATGATTCCCCACAACAATAATGGAAATGCCACTTATATGACCTTGTCCAAGGAAAGATTGTGGTACATGACTTGAATTTACCGGCTTTGCCTAATTCTTAGAGAAGGTGTTGTGGTTCATCCCATGGTTCGTCGATCATGGCTGACGATTCTCTATCTATAACGCTTCTACATCCTTTTTACATCGGAGGAACAGTAGTAGGATGTGGTATTATTCGTCTTCCATCTATTAAGACATATCGTCCAGAACATCGTTTTCTTATTGTTAAGTGTATCAGACATGTATTTTGATCGGCCTTAAGAATTGGGTGCTTCCTTCCAAACACCCGATGATAAAAGTTAGAATGTACTATATCACAAATTCCTCAGCAGGAGAGCCGGGTTCAAGTTTTAATTCCAACCTAGTACCTGTTTTAGCCAAACTACTTTAGACTTATTCAAAACCCTTTTCCAGAATGTTTTGGTTGTGTAGTTCCAAACATCTCCCCATTGTTTTGAAGCTTGCATTTTAAACTTCAAGTGTCATACTTTTTCAGTAAATCAAACAAAGACAAACTGGACATGAATGGAAGGGAGGAGAACTATCTAGAAAAAAAAAAAAAAAAAAAAAAAAAAAAAAAAAAAAAAAAAAAAAAAAAATTGTTTTCCCCTTCAAAAAATTGATCTAGCCATAGAGTTTTCATCTGGTTGTACAAAAACGTGCTAACCAAATGAATAATTTGCTAGCCGGATGAGTTGTCCAGGAAATAGAGCAGTTTTAGAAAATTAGCTTCTTACGTAAGTATTACACAAATATTTCAGATATTTTGCCTCAAAAGTCTATAAATACATCTCTTCACCTCATTCTTGAGGGTGGAGATTTTTTGGCTTCATTTGAAAGGGAGGAGAATTGTTTTTGAGAAGCTAGAGCTCTATTCCACTTGTCTTGGCCAACACGTAGAGCTCTATTCCACTTGCCTTGGCTAACACACCACCTCAACTCAAAGCCTTTTATCTCTTCCATCTCTCTCTTGATTGATACATAGCCCAAACACCATTAAAGCTTGTTCTTGGAGCTTGTTGTTGAGGGTTCAACCATCTCTAAGAGCCTTGAGGGTGTTAAGAGGAGAATTTGATAATCAAAAACTCTTCATTGCTTTGAAGGGTAAACTTTGAAACTTTCTTATCTTTTTCTCTTTTCTTTCTCCACAGTTTTTGTTGTCCTAGAATGTGATTTTCCTTGGGTTGTGGCGAGTTTGGCCACCCACTCATAGAATTGTAGTGTAATCTCTTCTTATTTTCATGTGATTCTTCTGGCATGTAATTATCTTAGCTTTAGGATGTGGAGGGCTTTACCACCAATCCATAGAATGGTAGTGTAATCTCTTTACTTTCATGTAATTCTATTAGCGTTGGGATATTGAGGGCTTTGCCACCCATCCATAGAATTGTAGTGTAACTTCTCTTTACTATCACGCAATTTTCTCATCTCTTTTTCATCATCCAAGTGTTTTGGTTCATATGATTCAATCCATAATCAATCTTAATGAGTATTTGTGGTTGTTTCACAGAATCCCTTGGATGATCCTTTGTTATCTTTCTCTCTCTCCGTGCTTTCTTTTAAGTCTAAGTGAAAGATTCCTTATCAAAAGTGTTAGAAACTCTCATCTTAATCAACTTTGAGCATGGAAATGGATGTTGAATCTATATTCCATGGGTAAGAGGATAAGTTTTCAATTACTTTTGATGATGTAATCTCTCACTTAAGCTTCTCCCTTAGAAGTGATGGCAATCTGCTCTCTCCAATTAATAGCATGGAATTGGGTATTAATTTACCTTGTCCACAAAGAGATGAATGCAAGTTTCCATCTATTTCTTTGGGCTTGACTTTCTTTTAGTTTCAATTCATGCACATATTAGTTTTTGTTCATCTAACAGCCTTTGTGCATATTATGTAGCATCTTTTGTTGCAGTGTGATGGATGAAACTATCTACATCTTCCTTTATCATTCCCATAATAGAAAGGAGTAGAAAGAATGAACATCTTTTGGATATGTTTTGTTTGCTCTATTTTGGCTTTGTTGCACAAGAATAGGGTTTTCTAGATCTTCTATCTAGTCAGCCAGATAAAAGGTACGGCCCGTAGATCTTTCATATGGTCAGACCATTTATTCGTTCTGCCAGATGACTTTTCCAAGCAAAACAGAGTAGAACAGGGAAATTTTCGATAGATGATCTCATGGGCACCTGCGGCTTCTGTTATACTTTTCTCCCTATGTTAGAGGGAGAACCTCGAATTTTTTATGAAGCTGTGACTTCACCTGAAAGTCCTCTATGGAAAGAAGCAATTAAGAGTAAGATTGACTCCATCTTACAAAACCATACCTGGGAGTTGGTTGATCTACCCCTAGGCAGTAAGGCCTTGTGGAGTAAGTGGATCTATAGAAGAAAGATGAAAGCTGATGGGTCAATTGATAAGTATAAAGCTAGGTTAGTTATCAAATGATACAAGCAGCGAGAATGCCTAGATTATTTTGATACGTGTTCACCTGTAACAAGGATAACATCCATTTGCATAGTAATTGCAATAACCGCTTTACGTGGTCTAGAAATACATCAGATGGATGTAAAAACAGATTTCTTAAATGGAGATTTAGATGAAGAAATCTACATGGAGCAACCCAAAGGGGTATTCAGCTCCAGGGCAAAATAAGAAAGTCTGTAAACTTGTCAAGTCATTATATGGTTTGAAGTAAGCTCCTTAGTAATGCCATGAGAAGTTTGATAATGCTATGTTGTCAAATGGATTTAGAATCAATGAGTGTGACAAATGCATATATATTAAAGACACTGACAGAGGTTATGTCATTGTGTCTATACGTCGATGACATACTCATTGTTGGTAGTAATGATGAAATGATTAGAACTACCAAGAGATTGTTAAACTCTAAGCTTGACATGAAAGATATGAGTCTTATAGATGTAATTCTACTAGGTATTAAGATTACCAGAACATCTGGTGGTATTGTACTTTCTCAATCTCATTACGTTGAGAAAATACTTGAGAAATTTAGTAAATCAGATACGAGTGTGTTTAGAACACCGGTAGACTTGAGTCTACACCTGATCAAGAATAATGGTGAGAGAGTCTCTTAGTTAGAATATTATCAGGTCATTGGAAGTTTGATATATCTAATGAGTTGTACAAGGCCAAATATAGCCTACTTTGTTAGCAGGCTTAATAGATACACGAGTAATCATAATGCTACTCATTGAAGGGGCATTATACGGGTGTTGGGTTATCTCCGCTACACCTAGGATTATGGGCTACATTATGCTAGATACCCAGTAGTACTTGAAGGGTATAGTGACACTAATTGAATATCTGATATAAAGGACTCCAAATTTACTAGTAGTTATGTGTTTACCCTCGAAGGGGTAGCTGTGTCTTCAAAATTTTCCAATTAAACATTGTATATCGAGATTAACAATGGAATCTGATTTTATTACTTTGGATAAAGAAACTAAAGAAGCTGAATGGCTTCACTAGTTCATTAAAGATATTCCACCTTAGCCGAAACCTATGCCTGCTATCTGTATTCATTGTGATAACCAATTGGCGATTAGTCGGGTACAAAGTAATATGTATAATGGAAAGTCTAGACATATCTATCATAGACATAATTCCATACGACAATTACTCTCTAATGGAATTGTCTCTAGACTATGTAACGTCTAAGGACAACATTGTGGATCAGCTAACCAAAGGGTTAACTCGAGAGTTTATAGAAACGTTGTCAAAAGGAATGAGGTTAAGACCTTTAGTAAATATTACCAAAACGGAAAACCCAACCTAGTTGACTAAAGATCCCAAGATCTAGGTTCAAATGGACAACCTAACTATGTGTAACTGGTGAGTCACTGAAGAGGTAAATCCTCTTGTCTATTCCTTTATGCAGTGATACCCTGTGGGGCAGAAGGTTAAGGCAATGCTTTTAATGACCTATGTAATATGAATAATCAACTGTGATAAAATAAAATATGTTATATAGGTCACCTATGTGAGTGCGATGTGGGGCCGCTTATTTAAGAATTGACAATGCTAAATTCTTTAAAAACACTCACTAAACCAAGCTAGTATTCCAGGGCCATACCAGACACACCAGTGAGTATAAGAACAATGGTTGGACTAACTCCTGTGTGAGGTCTATTGTCTCGGTTTACAAAAACGGCAAAACAGTTCATGACGTCATGTTCACTGGTCAGCCAGTAAATCCGATAGGCTTTCACTACGAAAGGTTTAAGGCAAACAACTACCTTTTCTAATACATTGTTCATCTATGTGCTCTCTCTCCGAGTCCTTGTTGTTAAACATTGTTCGTTTTCTTTATTCGGTCAATTTTTATTCATGTGGGGGACTGTTGGAAAAAATGATTTTATGGTGACTTTAATGTGAAATTAAAGTAGGTCCCAACCACTAGTTGAGGTGTGATTAAATAAGTTTAGATTCTTTGTAACAAGATCTTTACACCACAAAAAAGAATGGCCAAAAATTATTAGGAATTGAATGAAAACCTGTCTCATAAAGTTAGCCTCATGAATGAGGTATTGGAAAATATTGTATAGCTATATATGCCATATTGATTGTAGAGGAAAGCATTGATAGGTATTGAAACCTCAATATTTTGATAAGGGCATGAGCCCTTTAGGGCATCTAAATTTTCAGAATGGAGTTATGGATGCTTCAAGGATAGTCTTAGGCCAAAACTATAATCCAAGTTGGTTATGCAAAAATTGCCACAAGCACGCGCATACAAGCCGTTTGCCCGCCCAAGCCGAGTTCGGGTCCGGGGTTTGTGGTCCGTGTGTCGTGGATTGTGGATTGTGGATCTTGAATCTTGGGACTTGGGCTTAGGCTTGGGGATTAGGGCTTGAGGCTTGTTGGAATAGGTTAGGTTTTGGCTGGGCCGGATTGGTGGTCCACCAATCTAATCTTTTTGGGCCAAGTTTGTTTGGTGGCTACAGATATACATACATATGTATATAAAGTGTGTAACTCACACACTTAAATCCCATCAGTTTCGCTGCATTAGTTAGGCAGTTTTGAAGAACTTGAATTATGCTTTTGTTCCAGGAAGACTCCTCATCGTTTCCCCTTTGTGTATAAATAAAGACCAATTTCTTTGGTTGTCAACGCAAAATTTTTGGCTTCCATAATATATAGTCAGTTTGTTCCTATATTCTTCTTTCTGTGTGAGAGAGTCCTGCCATTATTGGTTCGCCAAAGCTAAACAGAAGGTGTTTCTGTGTTAGTGCATTTTAACCGTCGTATCTTGGGAAACAAATGCCAACAAACCTACAGCACCCACGGTGTGGTGGTGAATCTGTTTTAAGGAGACTATGGTATCGCACAGGCTTTGGTTTGCTTTCTTTTCTTGTCTTGTTATATATTTCTATTCATCTAACTATAATTTCTTGCAAGACTTCTTGTTGTATAATTTAAATTATTAAATATGAATCTATTTGTTTTTATTTAATTACACAATTTGCACAACATAATTTTCACCAGCTTAAGCGGTAAAACATGTTTTGCAGAAGTTCTGTTTGCAGGCAAAGATACTGGATGCTCCTATTCACCGCTCGAGCGCACAAATGACCGCTCGTGCGGCCAAACAATTTTGGCTTAGATTCACATAGTCAACGAAGTGGCAAACAGTCAACTCGATCCCGGTACATAATCAGCGAAGTGGCAAATATGGAAGCGTCAAGATCACAAACTCTTTTGCATAGGCATAATTTGGGTTGGATTCGCATCTAAACACTCACATCGTCACTGAAACATAAGAGCGAATAAAATTACAACTGAACTGAGTTTTGTCGAACAGGATTGTCAATTACAAAAGCCTAACAAGCTTAATGATCGGTTATGTACTTTAATGATTTTGTTTTTAATTTTTTTTTTATAACTATTATGCATATTAATGGTGACGTTATGCATTTCTGTGGATTCGTTACGCAATTTTGTAGTTCTTTTACACCACAGCTAGCGGTTTTTTGAGTTAAAAGACAAAAGTTATGCCAAAGTATAGTTAATTATTTATGCTTATGGTATGTTATGACATTTAATGATTCGTTACATATTTTAATGATTTTTCTAATTTTTTTTTTAACTTTTAGGCTTATTAATGGTAGCGTTATGTTTTTTTTTGTTGATTCATTACACAATTTCATAGTTCTTTTACGCCATAGCTAGTGGTTTTTTGACTTAAAACACATAAGTTATGCCAAAGTATAGTTCATTATTTATGATTATGGTGAGTTACGATACTTAATGATCTGTCATGCACTTTAATAATTTTTTTCTAAATTTTTTAACTTTTACGCATTTTAATGGTGGCGTTAGGTATTTTTATGAATTCGCTATGCAATTTCGTAATTCTTTTATGTCATAACTAGTGGTTTTAGAGTTAAAAACACATAAGTTATGACAAAGTATAGTTCATTATTTATTATTATATTGAGTTACGCTACTTAATAATCCATTACGTACTTTAATGATTTGTTTTCTAATTTTTTATATTTTATTTTTACACATTTTAATGGTGGCACTATGTGTTTTGTAGATTTGTTATGCAATTTTGTAGTTCTTTTATGCCACAACTAGTGGTGTTTTTAGTCAAACAACACAAGTTACGCCAAAGTATAGTTCATTATTTATGATTATGTTGAGTTACGACATTTAATGAACCGCTACGTATTTTAATGATTTTTTCTACTATTTGGTTGTTTTTACGCATGTTAGTGGTACTACTACGTTTTTTTTTATGGATTCGTTACACAATTTTGTAGCTCTATTATGCCATAACTAGTGATTTTTTTTGAGTTAAAATATACAAGTTATGCCAAAATATAGTTCAATATTTATGATTACGATGAGTTACGACACTTAATGATCCGTTACATACATAATTGATTTTTACTATTTTTTTTTTTTTTTAAACTCTCACTCATATTAATGGTAACGTTATGCATTTTTTGGGAATTCGTTACAACATTTTATAGTTCTATTATGTTGTAACTAGTGGTGTTTTAGTTAAAACACACAAATTATGCCAACATATAGTTCATTATTTATGATTATGGTCAATTATGATTTGTTACGTATTTTATTGATTTTTTTTTTTTAAATTTAAAAAGTCAAAAATTATGACTGCACAACTCGCAATCCTAATTTTCCCCTACACACTAACTTATACAATTTTTTGATACACATTTTTCCATAAAAAGTTTAAAAATTAACCCAAACATTTATATTTTTTTTCTCAACTTTTTAGTCCAAAAAGACAAAAAGTGCACTTATTTAGGGCACCTCAAACAACCCCTAAAGGTGGCGTTATGCATTTTTGTAGATTTGTTACGTAATTTCGTAATTCTTTTACGCCATAGTTAGTGGGTTTTTTTAGTTAAAACACACAAGTTATGCCAAAGTATAGTTCATTATGTATGATTATGCTGAGTTATGACACTTAATGATCTGGCACGTACTTTAATGATGTTTTTCTAAATTTTTTTTTTAACTTTTACGCATTTTAATGGTGGCGTTATGTATTTTTATGGATTCGTTACACAATTTCATAGTCTTCTATGCCAAAGCTAGTAGTTTTTCGAGTTAAAACACACAAGTTATGCCAAAGTATGGTTTATTATTTATGATTATGCTGAGTTATGACACTTAATGATCCGCTATGTACTTTATTGATTTTTTCTAATTTTTTTAAACTTCTACGCATATTGATGATAATGTTATGCATTTTTTGTGGATTTGTTACAAAATTTTATAGTTCTATTATGTCGTACTTAGTAATTTTTTTAGTTAAAACACGCAAGTTATGCTAAAATGTAGTTCATTATTTATGATTATGGTGAATTACGACAGTTAATGATTCGTTATGTACTTTAATGATTTTTTTTCTAATTTTTTTTTTAATTTTTACGCATTTTGATGGTGGCGTTATGCATTTTTGTAGATTCATTACACAATTTCGTAATTATTTTACACCATAGTTAGTATTTTTTTGAGTTAAAATACACAATTCATGCCAAAGTATAGTTCATTATTTATGATTATGGTGAGTTACGACACTTAATAATCTGTTACCTACTTTAATAATTTTTTTCTAATTTTTTTTTAAAACTTTTAAGCATTTTAATGGTGGCATTATGAATTTTTATTGATTCGTTATGCAATTAAGTAGTTCTTTTACGCCATAGCTAGTGGTTTTTCGAGTTAAAATACACAAGTTATGCCAAAGTATAGTTTATTATTTGTGATGATGTTGAGTTATGACACTTAATGATCCGTTACACACTTTATTGAATTTATTGAATTTTTTTAACTTTTTTTCGAGTTAAAACACACAAGCTAGTAGTTTTTTCAAGTTAAAACACACAATTTTAGCATATACACAAGCTAGTAGTTTTTTCAAGTTAAAACACACAATTTTAGCATATTAATGGTAATGTTATGCTTTTTTTTTTTTTTTTTTTTTTGCGAAATTTCATAGTTCTATTATGCCGTACCTAGTGGTTGTTTTAGTTAAAACACGCACGTTATGCTAAAATATAATTCATTATTTATGATTATAGTGAATTACGATAGTTAATGATTTGTTACGTACTTTAATAAAAAAAAATTAACTTTTACTCATATTAATGGTAGGATTATGTATTTTTTGTGAATTCATTACGAAAATTTATAGTTCTATTATACCGTACTTAGTGGTTTTTTTGGTTAAAACACACAAATTATGCTGCAGTATAGTTCATTACGACATTTAATGATTTGTTACATAATTAAATGAAATCATAATTAAATGGTTTTGTTCTTCCTTTTTTTTTTATTTTTTTAAATTTTTACGCGTATTAATGGTAGTGTTACGTATTTTTATAGATTAGTTACGAAATTTTGTAATTCTATTACGCTATAACTAATAGAATTTATTATTTTAATATTGGTGACCTGCTTAGTAACCTTCTAAACATTTTATCTTCAAAATAATTTATGTACTAGAACCACATATATATATATATAATAAAAACCGTAAAATTACATAATTAGTATCACAAATATATATATATAAGCATTGCATACCATATGCATTACACACTTAAGAAAAATCCATATATATATGAACCTAATTTATCTTTGAGTAAGTTAACTCTTTGAGTTGATGGAGATATGAGGAAATTCACAAGTTTGCTCTTGAAAACATGCCATGTGCATCACTTGCGAATTTTTTATGCAATTCCTTAACTCTTTTTATTAATTAGACTAAATTGAGATAATATAAAAATTTAAAGATAAAATCAAAAGGCATTAGAATGTAATTTTCCCTATGGAAATATGTTTAATTTGATAGCATGCTTGTGGGGAGGCTTCATAAGAAACTTAGTTCAACAAAAAAATTCGGATATTCATGACAAGCATAGAAAGCTATGCTACTTTGACCAAATATTCACATAAATATCTAAAAACATAATTATATTGAGAATATAAATAATAAAATTATTCTTAACTTATTATTTATATCCTTTACGTGGATTATAATATATTTTAGTGGTTTCAAGTTAAGCGGTTCATTAGAAATCAACTGGTAAGAATGTTTTAATGTCAAAAATCAATACCAATGGGGAAAAAAATGCATTGGTACTAAGCTTAGGTTTCTTCATTGTGGTTCATGTGTGTTATTCTCATCAAACTTCAGACATATGAAACTTTTTATGCCGTTGCAAAGGAAAGATTCGAAATCTGCAAAACATGAGAAGAATGGTGATAAAAATAAGAAAAAAAATTGGTCATAAGTTCACTTTTATGGGTGGATATGACACTGTTGGTTTGTTATGGTTTTAAAGATATAGTTAATGAAATACATTGGTGAGAAGTATAAGTCATTATTTCAAAGGATGTTTTTTCTTCCATTTCTATTCGTGTACTTTTTATATCTCTACTTTCTCTTTATATTCTCACACACTACTTGTTATCATCCATCGTCGCAACTAAGTCACCGGAAAGTTGTTATCACTAGAAAAGTCATTGGCTATTGACGACGATGGTGAATAAATAAGTGAACAACTAAACAGATAGATAGACAGATAGGCAGATAAATAAAAATAATATGATATTTTAAATTGTTGTTTTGCTTTTAGACAAAAAAGAATAGACCAAAAGTTTTAAATTCAACAGCTAACCCAAGTACCCTTAAAAAAAAATAAAAAAAATAAAAAAAAAAACTTAAAAAAAAAAGGGTCACTATCTCTCAGACCAAATGAACAAATTATCGTCATGCAAGCAAAATAAATAAATAATAAATAACAAATAAAAATCTGAAAACAAATGTTAATGAATGTACATGTTGTTATGGTCCCAAACTAAATAATGGAGTGTAAAATTTTTTTGAATAATTTATATTCTGTTTTTGTATATTATTTAGTATTTTATCTATTTATGAGCTGTCCATTTCGTTTTCATCCTCTGCTGGTGGTGGTGGGGACAAGCGAAGGTTGATATTTGATATACTCAATTATATCCAAATCATTGTCTTTCATGATTGATTCATCAAATCTGATATGCATGTGGTCCGACCTTGATCCTTGTATGTATATTAGGGTCTCCTATAAATAATGTAATGTTTATGTTTATTTTAGTTATAGCATGATTGTAACATCACACACACACACACACACATATATATATAGTATTTTTCGTTTTTTTATGTGAAACATTTTAAAAGTTTATTTTTTTAAAAAATTCATATCAGCATGTCTTTTTTATTTACGTATAAAGTTCTACACAAATTTAATTTTAATTATAATAAATAATTTTATATGGATTTTGGACGGAGAGTTAATATTCTTTACTTCCATACTCCTTGCGACCAAGCTCTGTATTGCTCCAAACCCTTCTGGTGGTCAAGTTAGTACCCTTAGAAAGAGAAGAAAAGGACTAAAGCAAGGATAACTCAGAGTATGGAAAAATTGCAGATCTTTTGCATGGCATCACAGGGTTTATATAGTTTGTGCGTGCACTACCTTGCTCATCATTTCTTGGACGCGTGGATGTACTATCCTCTCTTTTCTTTACACATGTGCGTGTCAATACTGTCAAACAACATTAGCTAAATCTCCAAACGGTATTGACGTGTACGATTGGCGGGTTTTCCTCCTCACTCTCCAATTGGGCAACGTAGTTCTTGCCCACCGAGATAACCTTAGCTCGGTTCAACTTCAACATTCCCAGAGTCAAACTCTTCCTTGCAAGGTCACAACGCAGGGCTCAATGTTCCTTAGTTCGCCACGTGAGCTTGTAGCTTGGCTACACTACATTTGGCCCTTCATAGTGTGAACTTATTGCTCGTTTGAGCTACGCGTAACCCTTCACGACGAAACTCATTGCCCGACCAAGAATCCTTTCTTGGCCATGCCTTCAAACTGGTCTGACCTTTGGGCACCGATCTGACTTACCCGCGATCTCTTCCTCGGTTTAAGATCGCGCTATCTAACCCGGCCCACGATTCAAGGCCACCATTAATCTTGGCTTCAACTTCTGTGATTCTCGTAGCCCGATTGGTCCATTGAGAACATGGCCCATGTTAGATTCTGCTCCGCTTAATTGTTCAACACAAATTCCCCTCCCAATTGTCCCTTAATTCTGTCTGCTTTGAGAACATGGCCCAAAGCTCACCACAACCTGACCCTTTCACCTACCTTGCTGACACCCCGTCATTTCAATGCCACATGACACATCCTCAATGGATCCGTACGACCACTCATCTGTCATGCACAAATCCATAAAATTCAAATTATGTCATCTCTTCATTCACAACATAAATATATATATATATAACCAATACATATGAGCTGTCCCACATTGTTCATCTTCCTCTTCAGGCAAAACCCTTGTATCTGAAGCACCATCCCCTCGATTTCTAACATATTCCCCCCAAACTAAAGCCTTTATTTACAGTATTCGAGTCGTGTTCTTTGTCAAAGCGTCTCCACCGACTGGACCTGCGATCGTCGTCCCAAATCGTGAGTTATTCTAACCTTAAAACCTCCTTCATTATAGTTCATGATGTTCTTCATGTTTTTGGGCCTCAAGCTTGACATTTATGCACTAAAATGGGGCAGTTTGCACAGCTTAATCCTTAATGTTTGAATGAGACACGATCTAAAACTGATTTAGGAGGTTAAACGGCCCTTAATCTTCCATCTCGGTGTGCACAATCACTTTCCAATATGAACACCATAAGACTTGAGAAAAATTGGGCGGAAACCCAATTTTGATATAAAATTTGAATTCAACCAAGTAAACTTTGTGTTTGTGACTTTGTAAGGAGCAGACCGAGCAATAAATATCGATCTAGAATTCATTTAACCACACAACTGAGCTAATGGTCAGCATAGTCACACAACTGAACTAAAACGTCTAACCGAGCTATAATCCAGCTCTGTTCGGGTGATCGAGCTAATATCCAGCTCTGTTCGGGTGATCGAGCTAATATCCAGCTCTATTTTGGGCGACTGAGCTAATATCCAACTTGCTTGCATTTAACCATGCAAATCCCACGCGTCTACATGACTGAGCTAAAATCCAACTTAACTGCACTTATTAGAGTAACTGTGCTAACACTTGTACAGGCATTTAACCTTGGTTTTTCACCGTACAAAATTTTAGGAGACCAGGCACACCAACACAACTAGCGTCCTCAAAGGCTGAGCAGTCGATGTTCATAACTAGGCCAACACGTTCTGTTGAGCAAATCACACCGAGCTCTATTGGGCGTTATCGCTTCCTGGTAAACATGTCGGGTGGACTAGCCAAGTTTTGCATGGATTACAGCGTTTTGGTGGACGTTCACTTCGAATTAGGCAAGGAAGATATTCTCACCTAGACAGGGAGGATACATACCCCTTCACCATGCTGTAAAATAGTAGAGTGGGGGCTCCGCTTCCCAGTGCAACCCTTAATTCGTAAGTTCCTAAAATGGACCATGTTGTGCCCCACACAAGTATCCACAAACACTTTTCGGATACTATATGTAGTTGCCGAGCTAAACCATCGGCTAAACTTGAATCTCAGCTAGTTCGAGATATTACGCCAATACACGCTCGGCCACACAAGCGATGCCTTTAAATGGTACTTAAAAATAAGGATTGGCCGCGAACGCTTAGTGACTGGTACACCGAACAAAGACTTGCACAACAATGACTTTTTCTAGGCAACCAGCAACTATGAGACCGCCAATGTGCCCAATTGGTACGTAAGTAAAGATAACGGCACAACAAGTAAGCTGAACTCAATAGCTGATCAAACTATTTTCACTTGTTGTTCTGAGCTAACTAATCCTTTTCCACAAATATCGCTAAGCTACAAGCCTGGTATCCTTATCCAAATGAAGATGCAGTGAAGGTCGTGCTAAGATGCAAGAAAAGTGATTGCCACAATCTCCTCAGTTATGAACCAACCTACTTATATTCGGCAAAGTGCAAAAGCAAAGTCATTGATTTCCTAGCAGAACCGTCCCCTTCACCAAATCCAACCCTTCCAAACGTTCCCCTAATCTTCTTAACCGAGGAGGAAGAGACGGCGAAGAGGAACAAGATCAAGAATCTCATTGATGCTACCTCTTCTAAGATGGCATCCAGCCCATCACCATCCATGCAAGCAACCAGGCAAAGTTCAAGGACAATGTTAGCCTTGGCTACCATCGTCATCCAATCCACCAGTTCATAATCACACTGGACTAGCAAGAGGGCTTGTGCAACTGACCCCTCTGCTAAATTGGTAACCGAGCCAAGTACTAAATAGTCGGTCGAAGAAGTCAAGCCCGCGTCCGCCTGGCAGCCCAAGTTGAAGCACTAAGGAAAAGTTATCCCAACAAATGCCTCTATCAATGAGGACAAAGAACATCTCATTACCTTTGATCTATTAAAGGCACTATTATTTCCAGCCGACATGACACAAAGCGACCACATTTCAGATACCCAAATGGTCAAATCCGTGATGAAGTCGATGGCCAGGGTAAGTGTTTACTCTCAAAGTTGAAATTTTTTCACGATTTTAGCTGCTAATTATTTTTGCAATTTTGGCAAGCGATCTAGAAGTCCCATATTGTCATGGATCGGGTTGTCAAGCTTTGTCAGAAGGTGACTGATAGGACCGTGCAAGGAAATTTCTGGAGACAGAGCTGGGGCGAGCTAAGGCTTTGTTAGAGATGGGTAACGTTGACAATGCCAAACTCCTCGGTCAACTTGCTAGCGCCAAGCAAGATAGGCAGGCAGCACCGACCAAGCTAAAGAAGTTGATGAAAAGAAATTCGATGTTGAGCAAATTGCTGAAGACAAGGGCTTCAAAGAAGCCGATGAGAGCTACACCAAGCAAGTTGATGCCCCCAAGGACATCTTTTTCCAGTCCACCTGGAAAGAGGCACATGAGAAGCTTGGCCATGAGCCAAACACCAAGATACTCACCACTCCTCTCCCCCACTTCTTGCCAAACTACATCACCTCTTATGCCGAAGAGATCTTCAAGGAATTACAAGAGGAAGATGAGGAAACCGAGGAGGAGGATGAAGCTGCACAGAAAGAGCTTGGTGGGGACAAGGAGACAGCGGCTGAACAAGAGAACTTTGTGACCAGAGACAATTTTGCTAACGATCTATCTCCATTAGTTTAACTATTTTTTCTTTTTTCTTTTTTCCAATCATGTAACCGGGCTAGCTACCCCTACTCTTGTACTTGGATATTCAATCAATGAAACTTCACAAACTTTTTGCTATCTGTGATTCCAAAGTCGTGCGTGCTTTACCTTAAGTTGAGCAAAAATAGTTCAGCATAAGCTCGTATAATGAATTAAGCACTTAACGTAAATTGGTAAAGCAGAAATAGCTCAGCAAGAATCTTTTAAGATGAACGAACACCTTAATCTCGCCAAGCAAAAAATAGCTTGGCAAAAAGCTATTGAGTTGGACCATCAACTCATCTTGCTAAGCAAAACCAACTCAACAAAGGACTTTGAGTTGAACAAAACATCAACTTGTCTTACCGACCAAAACCAGCTCAGTTAGGAACTTGAGTTGAACATCAACTCATCTGGTCGAACAAAACCAACACAACAAGGAACTTTGAGTTAAACAAAACATCAACTCATCTTGCCAAGCAAAACCAGCTCAGTAAGGAACTTTGAGTTGAACAAAGCATTAACTCATCTTGCCAAGCTTACCAAGCAAAACCAAATCGACAAGGAACTTCGAGTTGAACAAAACATCAACTCGTCTTGCTGAGCAAAACTAGCTCGATTAGGAACTTTGAGTTGAACAAAACATCAACTCATCTTGCCGAGCAAAACCAACTTAGCACAAAACTTTGAGTTGAACAAAACATCAACTCGTCTTGTCAAATAAAACCAACTTGGCGAGGAACTTTGAGTTGAGCAAAACATCAACTCGTCTTGCTGAGCAAAATCAGCCTAGCAAGAAGTGGTTTGGTAAGTTATTACCCCTTGATCGTAGTATTACGCTAGACAAAACAATGTGAAAATACGATAGTTTCCACGTGAAATGAATTGTTATTTCCATTACATTGATAGACTTGCATCAATAGTTGGGGAAATTACATCATAAAATGGGGGGGATTACATTAAGACTGGAACTAAAAGTAAAATAACTTCATATTCGTTGTGTTCCTGTAATGACCCAAAAAGTCATCCTTATTTAATAAGAGGTTAATGTGCTTTAATTCAACCATATCTATTGGCATTGACAATGTTTTTATCTTATTTTGGGGTATTGATTGAGGTGGTGGTATGATGGTAAAGTAAGATTGGACAAAAGAATATAATTCGGATAGTTGATCTACGATCAGCCGTCATTCATTTGCCCTTTTCTTTTTCCACACTTTGAATTTAGATGTGAGGTTAGAACCATTGGAAAGCTTGTTTCCGGGGCTTCAATTTGGACACAAGAACGACCTAAAACGGAGTCCGGATGGAAGAGTTATACCTGTTCAAAGTTTCGGGATCTATCTTTGGCAGTCCGCTCGAGCGGGAATTTCTCCGCTCGGCAGGAATTACGGGACAGCGCTTAAAACATGATTTTTTGGATCATTTCTCACACTTTCCTTTTCATTCTTCATCTCCTCCCTAGGTCCGAAAACCCTAGGTCCTTGATCTCCAAAACCTTCCATTTCCTTAGTTTAGATCAAGATCACCCATCAAGAAGTGAAGAAGTTTGAAGATTATTAAGTTTTACCGATTGGAATTTCGATTTTGAAGGATTCTCCTCAATCTTGCTCCTTTGTTGTTCTTCGAGGTAGGGTTCTAGATCTCCTCAATACTTACATCTATGACTTGATTTATGGTAACTCGGTATATTAATGAAAAAATCTTCATTGTTATCATCTAGGGCATATTATGGGATTTGGGGATTTTCTTGATGATCTTATGCCCTAGAGATGTAAGGAAAGTCTTGTGTGTTTGTGATGAAAAATTGATAAGATCATTCTATCATTTAATTGTTTTGCTCTTTGATTTGTCATGTTTGAACTCAAGTATGGAAATATTGGCTTTGTATATATATAGTATGTGTATATCATGTGTTGTGTTATAAGAACATGAAGAATTTGAATCCAAGAATGGAAATTAAGAGAGATGGCTTGTTTAAGCTCCTAATCTTGTTTAATTTGTCATGTTTAGGTAGAATCCATAATATAGTGATGTTGGGTTGAAAGATAGTCTTGATTTCATTTGGAATTGCATGAAAAATGGAATGATGTTGCCTAATCCAAATCTGAAATTTTAGAATTCGCTTGGTCCGCTCGAGCGGAGGAAAGCCCTTCGGCGGGAAAATCGCCTTCAGATCGATGGATTTCTGATCCGCTCGAGCGGCCAAAGTGGCGCTCGAGCGGGGAGGCTTATTTTTCGGAAAAAAAAAAAATGTGTTGTTCAGTTTTGTGTGCTTGACTCTCTGGTATTTTCAGAATATTTTTCTGATGATTTTAAGATGGCTATAAATTCATATGAAGTGTAATGACACAGGGGCTAGTTTTCAATGATTTATGAGGAAAGAGAACCAATTTGCAAGTTATGGTTGTGTGCGAGGACACATTAGGAGGGACAAGCACTCCATTGTAGCACTTGTGAGTAATAGTACTACAATTGTAAATCAACCACTGTTAATGATTATTGGTATTAATATTCTGTTCTTTGTGGGTAACTATGATAACGTATGAGTGGATTGAGGCGTATGTGAGTAATGAAGGATCTGACATGCATCAATATGGCTCTGAACTACTTACATTTCGAGTGTGTTCAGTGGTTAACGGTAATGTATCGATAATGTGTTACAACCTGTAAGTTACCATGATTCTACACAGATATGATATGAGAACTATTAATGCTATGGAGTGAGTAATAGTACTTCAATGTACCTCTAACCGTTAATAATTATCATTATTATCGTTCGGATCTTTGTTGTAAATGTTACATTGATATGAAGTTATGTATTGACGTTATGATTCTTGTGGTAAAAATCATGTTGGTATGAAGTTATATATGTTATATGAGGAACACTATGAAACTATGGAAACATTGAAGAGGTTACGCAATTATGTACACTTTGTGTGAAACCTTGTGAACTATGGAACGTATCAAAGAAATTGTGAAGTTGTGAACTTCTGTGGCCAAGGGCCATTTGTGAATTAAGAAATTATGAGGCCAAGGGCCTACTTGTGAAAATTGTGAATTTGTGAAACTATGTGGCCGAAGGCCATTTGTGAAGTATAAATTCCCAAGTTGTGAAATTATTAAATGATGCGGCCGAAGGCCATCTGTGAAGTATGAAGTGTGAACCTCTGTGGCTGAGGGCCATTTGTGAAATATGAAACCATGAGGCCAAGGGCCTACTTGTGAAATTGTGAAATATGAAATTATGAGGCTGAAAGCCAAATTGTGAAATATGAAATTATGAGGCTGGAAGCCAACTTGTGAATATGAAGTTATGAGGCCGAGGGCCAATTTGTGATATTGTGCAACATTCTGTGTAACATTCTGGGCCGAGGGCCATTTTGTGACATTCAGTAACGTTCTGTGTAACATTCTGGGCCGAGGGCCATTTTGTGACGTTCTATGTAACATTCTGGGCCGAGGGCCATTTTGTGACATTCTCAGATCATTACGGGCGAGGGCGCTCTATGTATATTTACGGACTCATATGCATTGAGATATAATTACAGATATAGTTAATCATGTGCTTTGCGGTTATATACTTTATTATTTACATTTGTACTTTACATTATTTATGTACTATTATTCACCGAATTTTACTCATTACGTATTATATGCATTTACAGAGGTCATCGGTAGAAGCCAGTCATAACCCTTAAGATTCGTCTCCCTCTTGTCAACCTCGGTGTGTCCAGGCACTACTAAAGCCTCTGTAATTTGTACAGTGTGGTTATATTTTTGGGATTTATGCTTGGTTGTCTTTCCTTAAAATGTTTTGTTCTATGCCCAATTGTGGGCTGATTCGATGTATATGTGTGTATGTTTTCTGTACATTATTTACTTGATATGATGTTGTGATCCTGGCATGTCAATAGTAGCTCAATGGATATGTTTTGATGTTGTTTTTTTTTTATGTTAAATGCTTCCGTTCAGGCCCCATATGTTATGTATGTCAGGTTAAGAGTCCGGTTACGAATAGGTCATGCCCAAACTTTTAGGGGCGAGTTTGGGGTGTGACAGTTCCACATTTAGGGTATGGCTTGGTCATTCAAATCTTCCAAGTAGTATGCCCTTTTGCCTGCTAGACAGGTGATCTGGGAAGGTCCTTCCCAGTTTGCCCCTAGTTTTCCTTTGCCTGGCACATGGGTGTTGCCCATCACTTTGCACAAGACCCAATTCCCAATTTTGAATTATCTGGGATGAAACGTCTTGTTATACTTCCTAGACAACTCTTATCGATATACCACAATGTGAACTAGTGCCTTTTCTATCTGCTCTTCCATGATGTCCAATTCTAGAGCAATGGTTTTCCCATTTAAGTCCAGTTCAAAATTCTCGCTTCTGATGGTTGACATGCCAATTTTGAGCGGGATGACTGCCTTCATGCCATAAGCTAAGGCAAAAAGTGTCTCCCATGTTGATCATCTTTGCATTGTTTAGTAAGCCCAAAAGACATTAGGAAGCTCATCGGCCCATTTTCCCTTTGTTTTCTCTAGCCTTTTCTTTAAACAATCAAGAATGGTCTTGTTTGATGCTTCGACTTGGTCATTTAACTAGGGGTACGCCGGCGTGGAATTGTAAAATTCTATCGTCAATTCTTCGTAAAATCCTCTGAAGAGCTTCCTATCAAACTGTGTACCATTGTCCGAGATCAAGGCTTTTGGAACCCCGAGCCACATTATCACATTTTGCCAAATAAACCTCTTCACATATTTTTCTTTGATGGAAGCTAAGGGTTCAGCTTCCATCCATTTGGTGAAATAGTCTGTGGCTATAATGAAAAACTTGAGGTTGCCTAGTGTTATTGGAAGAGGGCCCAAGGCTTGTCAATGAAAGGAGTTCTCTAGCTAGTTGGTGGATTTGGTGTGCAAGTTTCTGGCACATACATAGCCACTAGTATCCTTGAGAAATTGCACAAATTTTTGGCACATATATAGCCACTAGTATCCTTAAGAAATTGCATGGTATGCCACCGATTTTCCTCCTATTGTCACTGTCGCAAATTCCTTCATGGATTCCAAACAAAAATGTATCAACCTTACTAGGGTGGATTGCATTTAAGGAACGGCCCGTGAAAGATTTTTTGTATGACGCCCTGGATGGAGAGAGCCAAAACCGTTAAGACTTAGCCCAGATTTTGTTTATTTCTTTCTTATTAGTTGGCAAAATTCTGTCCTTCAAAAAGATTGTTATGAAGCCCATCTAAGAAGGCCCTAACTTGGCACAAATCACTTCTTCTTCTTCTGGTTCTTCGATGTTGGGCCTATGCAGGAATTCTATTAGTAAAGGACTAGGCATGGACTTGTCTACCATGAAAGCCAAACTGGCCAGCTCATCTGCTCGACTGTTCCCTTCGCGACCAATTTGTTCAACTCTAATTGCTTGAAACTTCTTGAGTTCCTCCCTCACCAAGGTCTGGTACTTGGCCATTATGTTGTCCTTGGCCTCATATTCTCCAGATAGTTGGTTAACAACGAGCTTGGAATTGCTATAAACCAACAGCTTTTAGCCAGAGTGCACTCTTTAGCCTGGCTAGCAAGGCCTCGTACTCAGCCATGTTGTTTGACGTTGGGAACACAACTGTGATTGAATGTTCAATGGTCAAACTATCTGGCAAGATCAAAACAATACCCAGTCTGGCACCATGTCTATTTGAAGTGCCATCGATAAAAAGTTTCCACATTTTCCCTACAAACAATTTCTAGCATTCTAAGGGGTCTTGAGATCTTTGAAGTTCCAAACTCTTTTTATCTTTATTGTTCGGTGTACCTAGCTGCGCGGCTGTATCTTTGCTCGGCGGCCCTACTATTTCCGTTTCAGGTGTGCTGTCATTAACTGTAACTCACATGGTTGCCTCACCTCCCTCCCCCAACGATGGGTCATTGGGTCCAATAGGTTGTCCTGTTATTTCCAAACCCACCAATGCATTGTTGTGTTCTAGTTACGGTCACTTTTCAATTAGTAGACTAGTTGTCAGGCATGCAACTTCTACAACGCTTACCCCGCTTTGTTCAACTGGTTGGGTGGGATTGGTGAAAGGGGTAATAGGTTGTGCAATTTTCGCAACACCCACCCCTCTTTGTCCAGTTGCATCGGTAAGATCCATCGAGAAAATTGGATGAGTCCCCGATGTGAATTCTGTGATAAAGTCAGCCAACGCTTGGGCTTTTATGGCGGTTCTACGTTGAAACTTAATGTCAAACTACCCTAATTCAATTGACCGGAGAAGTCTACCCTCTCAAATAAGGCCTTCAACGGGAATTCTGTTAGCATAATGATTATGTGGGCGTGAAAATAATGCGTCAATTTTCTAGAAGCCATCATTAGTGCCAAGGCAAGCTTTTCCAATGGCAAGTATCTTGACTCTGCTAGGAGCATTGTTTTTCTCAAATAGAAGATGGGGAGGTGTTGTATGCTTTCGGTCCTAACGAGCACTGCACTAATGGTGTGCTAAGAGACAGCCAGATAAAGGAAAAGCTCTTCATTTGGCTTCGATGTTACAAGGAGTGGAGAAGATAATAAGTATGCTTTCAGATCCTCTAATGCTCGATCGCACTCCTCATCCGATGAAATTTTTGATCTTATGACTTAAAAGAAAAGGCGGCAATAATCTAATGACCAATTTATGAATCTATTAAGCGAGGTTGCCATTCCGGCAAGATATTGCACATCATTTGCTAAGTTTGGCCGTTTCAACTCTTGTATGTCCTTGATTTGGGATGGGTCTACCTCAATTCCACGATTAGTGACTAAAAAGCCCAGAAACTTTCCAAATCTCGCACCAAAAGTGCACTTTGATGCGTTAAGTCACAATTTGTGCCACTTAAGAATGGAAAACATCTCAGGTAGGTCAGTTAAGTGATCAGCCTTACATTTTCTTTTGACCACCATATCGTCAATGTTGCCTCCATAGTTCAGCCAAGTAGAGGGGTGAACATCTTGGTAATCATTCTCTGGAAAGTGGCCCTAGCGTTCTTCAGCCTAAATGGCATGACCTTGTAACAGAATAACCCCCTTGGAGTTGTGAAAAAGGTAACTTCTCAGTCTCGCATATACATGGCAATCTGGTGATAGCCGCGGTAAGCATCTAGGAAACTGAGTCTCTTGTGCCCGGCTATAAGGTCTACCAATTGATCAATTTTTGATAATGGGAAGCTATCTTTGGGGCAAGCTCTGTTGACGATCTTGTAATCAACACAGACTCGTCATTTTTCATTCCTCTTGAGCAATACTATCGTGTTGGAAATATTAGACATCCCATTTTTAACCGCCCTTAAGACTTGGGCGCCACTGATTGATCACTCGATGATGAAAGTTGTGCTATGCAAATGTTCGATTTCTTCAGCAAGAAGAGCTCTAAATCCCAACCTTACACCCCATTTTTTACCAAAACTATTCTGACCAAAATAATTTTAGACCTTAAAACCCTCTCTTTCAAAATATTTTGGAAAGGCTTCTACGATGTTCCGAGGCTCGTATTTTGTTTAAGAGTTGCACTTTTCGATAAAACGAGTAAGGATAAAGTGGAAATAAATGTAAGAGATGTGAACTCTTTCAAAAATCTTTTAAAACATTTTATTTAGAGGTTTGGAGTTGAAGAAAATAAGAGTGGAGGGAAGAAAATTAGTTAGGGAAGTGGTTGAGCTTGAAACTGTTAAGGGAAAATCGGGCAGCCTCACCAAATCAGGCCTATCCTTTTGTACATTTGGACTTTAGTTATGAGGCCACCACCATTGGAAAGTGGACTTCTGGGGATTCATTTTAGACTCAAGAATCTCCTAAAGCCTAGTCTGGATGAGGGAGATATGGCTATTTGAAGTTAGGCATCAATCTGATTAAGCCAAAACTTAGCAACCTTCACCAAAATAAGCATATCTCTTTGCACACTTATAATTTAGATATGAGGCTGCCACTATTGGAAAGTATACTTCCAAGGCTTCAATTTAGACTCAAGAATGACCTAAAATTGAGTCCAGATAAGAGAGATATACCCATTTGAATTCGGGCCTAGAAGCAGATTTTTCTTGTGGCCGGCAGGTAGTTGGTAATCACCATTTGTGGACGGCCAGCTACCACTTATGGCCTGCTGGCCACCTGCCGGTCACTAATGTCAATGTCGGCCACAAGCCGGCCACTGGTGACCAAAAACAGATTTTTTACAGATATTTTCCTCCAACTGTTTCCACACTGCTCCAACTGTTTCTGAATAGATATTTTCGACCAAAGCTCATGTTTTCTATATGTACATGACCTAGCTCTCATATTTCAAGGTTAGAAAAGTTTTGGAGTTAAAATTCTCTCTCTCTCTCTATAATTTCCCTATCTCTACAATTCTCTCTCTCTCTCTCTCTCTCTCTCTCTCTCTCTTTTGCAATTTGCATAGCCTATATCGAAACCTCTAAACCAACCTAGAGAACTTCTTACTGAGATTATTTGAGTTTGAATTTGAGCTCTTGAAGCACTTGAGACTGTGAAATGGATGTTTTTTCACTTAAGGGCTCATTCCTCTTCAAGAGGTATAATTTTTCTTGCCTTTGTACCATCTTTACACCACTTGTTTTCCATATTTTCTTTCTATTTTTAAGCTCTTTAAAACCTATTTTTATGGGCTGAAGCTTGTGGTTTGAGGCTATTAAAGGTAAAGGGGTTAACCACCCTTCTTTACACCTTGTTTCCTAAGCCTTTCCATTTGTGTTTCACATTCTTTCATCAACTTTGTTTAAGCTTTTTACCACTGATTTTTAGAGGTTTTCAGAGGATAAAAAAAGTGGTTTTCAAGTCCTAAAAATGGAGGGGTTAGCCACCCCTCCTTTGGCTTGTTTACTTGCTTGAATTGCTCCATGTTTTTGTCTTCATTCTACCACATTTTTTGTACTATTTTTGGTCTGTTTTTGGACTGTAAAAATTCTGCTTTTTTGGGCTAAAAGTTGGGTTTTAAGGCCATTAAAGGTTGAGGGATGGTTCACCTTTCTTTGTACCTTGTTTTGGAGGCCTTTACCCTTGTGTTTCCCATCCTTTTACTATCTGTTTTTGGGCTTTTAAACACTAAATTTTAGAGTTATTTTAGTAGCTAGAAACACTTTCTGAAGTCCAAAATTAGAGGGGTAAGCCTCCCCTCCTTGTATCTTGCTTACTAGCCTAGTTAGGGCTATGCTTTTGCATGTTAATCTAGCTTTTTTTGGATCAAATCTAGCATGTTTTAGGTCATATTTTGAATTGTTTTAACTCTATTTTGGGTTGGTTATTGCATTTGAGTCTTATATTCATAGTTGTAGTGTAATAGTCCACACATTCTTGGTGTTTTAGGCCTTTAGACACCACTTGTTTGAGTTGATTGCATGTTTTTAGTACTTTTTACACTTAATTTCAGCACTAATCATCTCTCCAACCTCCATCCTTTCTTGGCTTTTCATTTTTCTTTGAAAGTGGTTTCAAGTCATTTGTGTGCTTAAGTGTGAAATTTAGGTTTCATGCTTAATGGTTTAATCCCCTAGGGGGTTCATTACCAACGGTATGATGCTTCTTTCATACCCAAAGCAACTTGTGTCTTTAGCCTTCTTTCTATTGGAGGACTTTATTCACCTTTGGACTTAATTGGATTAAAAAATGATCGGTAAGTTAAAATGAGTAACTAAAACTTGGGACTAAAAGTGAGCAAGATAATAACTTGTGTGTTATGTGTTCAATCAAACATTAATTGAACGCAAGGAAAATTGGGACATTTCATACTCAAAATGATGAAATGTGTCAAGTTTCCTAGGTCTCCATTACCTTCGATCATGCATGATAGGGTGATGGTTCTTGTGTGTCTTGTGTTGCATTTATTGAACTTGCACATCTTGAATCACAAGCCATCATGCAATGAAATTGCTTGAGTTGGTGGTTTGCGGCTTAAGTTCACCATTTCTTGGATTTGTTCATGAAAATGAGAGGTGAGCTATGCAAACAATCTTATGAGAATACCCTTTTTTGCTCTGTTTGTCCTCTATTGTAACAAGATGAACCAGTGCATCGATTGCCCTCTGAGCCGATATCTATGGCGGCGGTGGCATGAGACCACTATCCTTGGCGTGAGCCACTTTGAGACACCCCATTTTTGACCGACCTTAAGACTCAGACGTCACCGATTGAGCGCTGGGTGATGTTGCATGCTGTGCTCGTTCAGAAGTCTCAGAGTCGCGGCCGTGCGCCCTGCCTCCGGACTATCGAACTCTCTTCTGTGCCCTGTCTCGGTTTGCGAACCAGGCTCGATTTTTCTCTGTTTTCTTTCCTGAGGGGAGGGAGTGGTCCGTAGACTATCTCTCGGCCGTGGGCTACTTTTTCGTGGCCGTAGGCCATTTTTCCCATTCGGAGCCGTTCGGTTTTGAACCGTTAGGCCGTGTGCCTCGGTTGGGACGCCCAACCATCTCCGATTTCTCCGGTTTTTGGCATGCATCTCATTTACTCCCATTTAAGGGACACCGGGGCTCGAAACCCACTTGCCAGCCGAACACCACTTAGGTGCGGCGGCCCATTTTCGGGATCGAACCACGCGGTTTTGGCCCGAGCATTCATTTTGCATCGATGTCTGTTCATTTTGGCGAGACACCTCTGTTTGGTCCTTCAGGGACACTTGGGGTCTCGAAACCCACCAGCGGCGAACACCACTTAGGTGCCGGCGACCCATTCGGGACCCAGCTGCGGTTTTGGTCGAGCATTCATTTCGCATCCGTTTTCTCCGGTTTTGGCGAGACCTCTATTTTAGCATTCGAGGAACACGGGGTCTCGAAACCCACTTAGCACGAACACCACTTCGGTGCCGGCGACCCATTTTCGGGCGGTTTTGGTCCCCGAGCTTTCGTTTTGCATTAGTTTTTGTTCAATTTTGGAGGTACCTCTGTTTCATCATTCCGAGAAACAACTGCGGTCTCGGATGCCCGCCATTGGCGAACAAAATCTTTTCTTTTTGCCCTCAAAATATCTAGATATTTTGCCCTCAAAATATCTAGATATTTGAGGCAAGATATTTCAACCCTTTTAAGCCCTCTCTCTTGTCCATTCCAGCAGCTGGCCGGACCTCATTTTGGGAGGAGAAAAAAATCCTTCAAGAACACTTAAGCTAAAACCTCCATTTTCATAGCAAAAAAAGCTCCAAATTTCTTCAAGTCTTGCATTATTTCTTCACCAACACCAAGCCTCACCATCTCAACTTTGATTCCAGCAGCTAGGAAGTGAATTTCAGAGGTTGAGAAGCTACAAATCAAAGCCAAGAAGCAAAGAAAGACAAGTCTTCAAGGGTAAGTATTCAAATCCATCTTTTTGAGCACTTTCTTGATTCATTTTTCTACTCTAATTTCTTGAGAATTGGGGCTCCGACCCCTACTGGTTTTGTGCTCATATTGAGCCCCTCTACAACTTTGTAGAAGGGCTCAACTTCATTTGGTATTTCTATATACTAGTTCCTTCAATATACACCTTGTATGTCACAATCTTGAAGGCTAGTTTTAGCCTCTTTGCATTTGTTTTTGGGGCTCCGACCCCTACTGGTTTTGGGTCTATTTTGAGCCCCTCTACAACATTGTAGAAGGGCTCAACCTCATTTGGCCATTCTATATACCACCTCTCTTGGAAATTCACTTTAGGCCCTAAATCTTGCTCATTTTGTAGCCTTTTGTGCTTATGGTTTTGGCTCTTGGTCAGAGCTAAGAGGGGTCTTATTTTGACCCCCTTTACATGTCTCATGAAGAAGGTTTGGTCATTTGATGTATAGATTGCATGTCTTATGTTATACCCTTTTGTGGCTCCATTTTGCCTTCCATTTCTAGCATGTTTGTCTTATGATTTAGAGGCTGCCATAAACTGCATATATGCTTATTTTTGGGCCCTCTTTCATGTTGTAGAAGAAAGTTTGTCCGTTTGGTGTTTGTATATACCACCTCCCATTGTAATGCTTTTTTGGCCATTAATCTTGTATGATTTTGTTGCCATATCTATTTCTCCTTTTTGGCCATGATTGTTACTGAAATATGCTGTATTTGGGACTGCCTTGCTACTGTTCTTGCTTCCATAATCATATTTTGCATGTATAGCATGGCTATAGGCCATTTCGGGGCTTAATTTCACATTTTCGGGATGATTGCATGCTTCGGGTGTCATTTCGAATTGTTTCAGGGCTGTTTTCCCCTTTGTTTAGGTGCTGAAATTTGCTTTGCATGCTTGCATATCATTTCCCATGTCATTTCGTGCATTTTTGCATTGCCTCGGTTTGCGTGCCCGTGTGCACGCATTTCGAGGCACTTCGTTTTTATCCGACGGCCTCCTATGTGAGTGAGCTGAGGCTCTCCCATGTTGGTGTAAGCCCATCGTTGCATTTCGTATGCCATTTGTATCATTTTTGCATTGCCTCGGTTTGCGTGCCCGTGTGCACGCATTTCGAGGCACTTCGTTTTTATCCGACGGCCTCCTATGTGAGTGAGCTGAGGCTCTCCCATGTTGGTGTAAGCCCATCGTGGCATTCCTATGCCATTTCACTGCATTTTATCATCGCCTCGGTTTGCGTGCCCGTGTGCACGCATTTGCACTTCGGTTTATCCGATTTGCACTTCATATCGCCGCCTCGGTTTGCGTGCGGGTGAGCACGCATTTCGAAACTTTTTTATCCGATTTGCATTTCATATCATTGCCTCGGTTTGCGTGCCGTGACACGCATTTTGGCACTGCCGGTTTATCCGATTTGCATTTCATATCATTGCCTCGGTTTTGCGTGCGCGTGTGCGCATTTGGCACCGGTTTTATCCGATTTGCACTTCATATCATCGCCTCGGTTTGCGTGCGCGTGTACGCATTTCGAGGCTTCGGTTTTATCCGATTTGCATTTCATATCTTCGCCTCGGTTTTGCGTGCCGTGTACGCATTGCGCATTTCGTTTGCCCGCTGTTTTATCGCTTGGCATTGCGTATGCCGCCTCGGTTTGCGTGCGTGTGTGCCGCATTTGAGACATTCCGTTTTATCCGGTTTGCATTGCGTATGCCTCGCCTCGGTTTGCGTGCGCGTGCGCATTTGGTTTTTACTTTTATCGTTACATTTCATCATTGCCTCGGTTTGCGTGCGGTGGGCACGCATTTGAGCACCTCATTCTTATCATCCGGCATCCTATGTGAGTGTGGTGAGGCCCTTCATGTTGGTATAAGCCCATCGTTACATTTCGCATGTCATTCGGCATATTGCATTTCATGTCATCGCCTCGGTTTGCGTGCCTATGGGCACGCATTTGGACATCTCATTTTCATAGCATTGAGCATGCTAGATTGTATATTAGTTGCATTTCATGCATATCATGCATATCGCACGGAAGCGAGGTACATTCCGTACTCGGTGGCGAGTGTGTCTCAATTCCCGATTCCGCAACTCCGGGATTACCCATGATGGAGTTAGGTTTTTGTTGTAGCATTCATCGCATTCATCCGATATTGAGTTGTGCAATTCGGTTCCTCGGCCATCATGCATCGATCGATGCGTGATTGGTGTACGAGGATCGAGGCATGCATATATTTGTGAAATACATTGCTATGCCCTTTTCACGCTCTCTGTTGCGGCAAAATCGAGTTAGCAACTTTTGAATCGTGGCGCATTTAGAAATATTGCAGCGAGGCTAATCGGGGCATCGGTGGATTCCGCGCGACAGCGATGACATCTATCGAAGCAAAGGCGATCCACGGCTTTTGCCCGATTCTGCTTTTATTAATTTGTCAATTAATTAGAAATTTGTATATTTATTTCGGATTGTATATTCTTTCATTTGGATGTATTATTTATTCGGACCCTCTGTGCGAGGCATAAATGTAATAAGGGTGTGTGAGTGTGATGTATGTCTTCCAACCCCATTTCTTTCTCCTTTTATTTATCCGCTTGATGGTTAGATATAGGGCATATTTCAATTAGCATCTGATGTAATGACATGTTTGCATCATTCATCATTTTTGCATGCCGGACTCGGCGCATCATACAAGCGCATCTGTATTTCAATTCCAAATTGAATACTTGATATTGTTGCATTTCATATGCCATCTTTAGAATAGCCGAGCTTTGCTATAGTTGCATTTTTGCATGTGTTGCATTAGGCATTACGTATATTTTAGGATCATGCATGATTTCTAATCGCTTTTGTTTTGGCTTGGAGTACTAGGTGAGTTTTATGCTTTAGCATCCTTGCATCGTGTGAGTGTTGCCATGATAGCATGCTTACCATGAGGCTATATGCTTATGTGATATAAGCGCCTTGAATGCACTGTGGGTGGAGGTTGAGTTATCGAATTGGGACAATTCATCAATTGTTTGTTAAGCCCACTAGATAGTGGCAAAATCATGTTTTCTAAGCCCACGAGGGTGGCAAATCCGCATTTAGCCTACTGCGGGTAGCACCATCAAACCATTTTCAAACAAACAAACATGAAATGTTTTGTTCCAATTGACGGCCCGATCTATACTTGTTTCTTTGCGAGCATCACATAGTAACCTAGGCTAATAAGGAATAAGAGCATACAATGTTTTCAAAAGCAGATATCATGGTTAGTAGAGGCGGTCTTTGGCCGGCGAGAGAAGTGCTCACGATGTGACCTTCCCTAATCGTACCCAAGTTCGAGCCAACTTTGGTGATAGCGGACACGTGGCCTTTTGGCACCGAGTCGGGGTTTCCTAAATTTCCCATTTTAAAATATTTAGGTGGCGACTACATTATCGGCAGCGATCCATGTTTGGCACTTCTTTCAAAAAATCTGTTTTTTTTCTCAAAAGCGATTTGCGGATTTGGACTCTTTGGTTCAAGATTTGGAACCATAACAAAATCGAGTCGAAGTATGGCGAGGTCCCTCAGGCGTTATTCTGATTCTGGCGACTCTATTTGAGGATTTAGAGAACTTGACTCGAACTCGTGATATCTGGTTTTGACTACACTTGTGTGTTTCTTTGCATTGCATTTGCATTAGTGCGCCTAGGACACCGTGTTTGCCATATGCCATTCGAGCGATTCTTGGGAGGCTTGTCTTGTCAAGTCATGTCCATAAAGGTTGATCGGCTCTGAGCTCTGACGACATGGGAACACAAACCCGGTTTCTGGGGCACCCTTTGACCATTCGACCTAGTGCATATTCGGATCCATAGTGACCATTCCAAACTAGGGCGGGTTGCTTACCCGTTTATAGGTTGTTTGAAGCATTGCGTGCGTGGTGAAACCCTAGTTCTGACAAAATAGGGCGAAACCCTACCAACATAGGGGTGTTTGGCTCTCACTTATCTGTTATGTGCTTGTTAGAGTGTGCCTCTGAGGAATGCATGTATCGGTTGAGTTTGGGCATCGAACTGCGGGCATCGGTTTATGATTTTGGGCATCGAACTGCGGGCATCGATTTGGTGGAATCGATTTTACACGAGGTATCGGTTCTGAGGCGAAATTTTGGGCGGATTCGATGAGGCACACTCATTCAACTATGCTCGTATCTGTTCGGATGAAATCGGTGAGATCTTTGTCTGTTTTCTCTTTTGCTAGGTAGTCTTGGGAACCATAGCTTGAAGGCTCAATATCCCCGAGGATCATTAGACTTGTCTTGATAGACTTTGTCGGGTCGAAATTGAGTTCAAGGGCAATTAGTGTTGCTTTACGGGCGGGGTAAAAGACCGGTCGAGCCTGATCGCCCGATTCGGATTACGGATCGATGGCCCTTATCCGCCCCACCGATGCTTGATCGGTGAGGTCTCGATTTTCTTGTAGGATAGACATACCGGTCGATTGGATGGATCGGCCGAGAATCGTCGAGGATGGAGGCAATGATCGTCGGATGCAAGAAAGTATGAAACTCATGCGGCGGAGACCACGGCCGTCAGCGGAATTTGCCAAAAGCGGGCGAGATTATAGCCCAGCGGCGAAGACAATTGCGAGCTAGAGCAACAAAGCGGGGTATCTACTTCACCAAGCTCCTCCCGCCCGAGTTAGGCGCTCGGAGGCGGCTAATGTCCAGAAGATCTGAACATTACGACAAGGCCACCTCGCCCGCGATTCTACCCGACTATCCAAATCACCGATCAACACCAAGTTTACCCTTGAGTTCAAGGCGGACCCCTGACATTGAAAGTGAGCAAGCTTGAGAAGTTGTTCAAAAAGTCTCGGGGGCCCATTCCATTCACGATATAGAGGATGGTTATACCAACTCGATGGTGACATTACGGATCGGTTCAAGATGCATATATCGATCGATTTGATGGCTCTGGAGACCCAATGGTGTACCTTCAATTGTTTTACGATATCACGAGACCAATGGGTTTGACCACGGCCGAAACTATCACTATTCGGCGAACCACATCGGGATAGCGTAACTTTGGTATGCAAAGTTGGAGAACTCTGTGAAGCAGGCGGGAAGAGGCTGGTGAGGCCTTTATTGATCAATACTCCTATAACACCGGATCGAGGTCACAACTCGTGATCTCGAAGTCACCCGTCAAGAACCAAAGGAGGGTTTCTCGAGTTCATGGCGAGATGGAGAGCAAAAGCCTCAATGATGACCACTAGGCCGGTGACAAAGATCGATTCGGATGATTGTGCAATCTCGGTGAGCTCATCACGAAGATGATTGTTATCCCTTCCCTACCTTTTGATTTGCATGAGATGGGGGTTCAAATCGAGGATGCCATCGGACAAGGGATCTTTGCGAGAAGATAATGAGCCTTTGAAGAGGAATGTTGCTCGTGGTTCAATGCTACTCTTGATGGTAGCACAAGCTGCGAAATGCTTTCGAAGTAGGCACTATCACCACTTCCCTCAATGGCCAAAAACCAACCACTTCAACTTGGCCCCAAGCTAGAAAATTCCATCCCCTTTACATGAGTCTCTCCCAAGCTTTGAAAAAGCTGCAAGAAGAAGGGCACCTAGAACTCCTAGAACCCCAACCGCTCCCAAATCCTCTTCCACCAAGGTATGACCCAGCTAAATACTGTGCCTACCATCAACAGCACGGTCATGATACGAACCGTTGCTTCCGCCTTCGTCATAAGATTCAGGATCTTATTGACGAAGAGACCCTAGCTCCACCAAAAGGACCTCGGGTTAATCTTGACCCATCACCTCTACATCTCAACCTCATCCATATATTACCATCCACCTTCGACCCCAGCATATACATCACCCCGGCCCATCTACCTAAGCCTGAGGTGTTTATCCCGGAAAGCATGGACATATGCATGATGGGTGCATCTGGACCCCGGTCATCCCAAACCCATGAACCCACTATACGGTGATGAGGATGATTGAAGATCTTGAAGCTGTGGCGGATTTAACCTTTGGAGTTTGCCTCCATCATCGACCACACCACATCTTTGGGAATTTCTTGTCAAAAGGCTCCCTAGTCTTGGTAGGCTGCATTTGAGGAAGGCCAATCCCTTGGCAAAGTGGAGGCGAGTGGAAAAAGAACAAGGTAGGCGGACATGGATCCCCATGAGCATCTTCATTGGGCTGTTGAGGCTTTGAAAGCGAAGGTGAACAAAAACAAGTCCTCGCGGTTGTTGCAAAAGCGTGGATGACACTTTTGCCGCTCAAGTTGAGGCGGTTTGAATCAAAGGCAAGCGGGAGAAGAGCGTTATACCAGAATGTTCCTTTCAACTCTAATCCCGTGCTTGGAAGAGATCGACAAACCCGGCCGGCCTGCCAAGCCTCTTTGTTGGCGCATCTTCTTCAAACCCGAACCGGACTATCTACCTCGAGGCGGAGGGTATTCACCCCACTGTACATGTCTCTATCAGTGGCCTTGAGGGTCCTGATTAGAAAGGGGTATCTGAAGCCCCTGGAGCCACAACCATTACCAAAGAAACCCCCTCCCTCACATAACCCAACTGCCTACTGTGCCTTCCATCAACGAGCTGGCCATGACACTGACAAGTGCCTTCGTCTTTGTCACGAAATACAAAATCTGATCGACAACAAGATCATCGACGTACCAGTCTTGCAAAGTCTATCGGCACTTGATCAGTGAACTTGGGGGGATAATGTGATTATGTGATCGAGGGATGAACCACTGCGGGCGGCAATCGGATTACTCGGGCGTGGGAATGGCATGCCTTTGTTTTGAGCAATGTACAAGTCTTTGTTAATTTTGCATTTCGACTTGGGTATTGAGTCTGTCTTTTTGTTTTGAGTCGATCTCTTTTGTTTTGGAGTCTGTCTTGTTGTATCGAGTTAGTCTGTTGTATAAGTCGGGTGATTTAGGGGTGTTACCTCGGGCGTCACCATTTTGTTTTGTTTTGTGTTTGTCTTTTGTTTTGTTTTGAGTCTGTTTTACGCGAGAGCAGATTATGCCATGATTTTGAATGAAAGCAATGATGATTTCACGCTCACGTTTTATACCGTGTGCTAGTTATGCGGGATTTGAATGAAATGGCGGTGCATTCCACTGCTCTCTTGTGCCTTGAAGTCATTGTATTGACCTAAGTTTTTCAAAACCTTTTTGAACAACTGCGGTGAAAACAAAGAGGAGGAATTCCTCGGGATTTGCAAAACTTTGATCAAATGAGAGAGAAAGAGGCGTGCTAAGCCCTTAATGAATGAAATCATGCTTGTTAGTGTAGTCTTGAGAAGGACCACGGCTTTGATCGGTGGTTTCACACTATCTTCATGTGACGATTTGTCGCTTTCTTAAAAACTTTCAAAAACAAAATGTTTTTGTGATCCTTGAAGACATGTGGAATCGCTCTTGAGATTGTGCGACTTAGGATCGCTCTCGGCCTCGTGACTCGACCCCCTTGGCTTTCAAACCTTGAACGGCATTGAGAATGTTCAGCGGTCAACCACAATGTAAGGCACGTGTGGCGGTTGAAGCGACCCTCGAACAAGAGGCACCAAAGTCAGATCAAGAGGTCAGACCTCATCAGAAGAAGCTTGCACAGCTAGATCAGAAGCACCCCTCGAACTAGGGGCAAAAATGTCCGATGTGCTCGAAGAGCCAAAAGGTGGATCCTTCTGCAAATCAATACAACAGCCACTCTCCTGGATACAGAGGGCTTCAATCTCAAAACCATTTGGCATGGACTTGTTACACTTTTACCCTTTGAGAGGCTCATTTGGGCGAAAACCGGAAAAGGCGACCGAGCAAAAGTTAGAGCGAAGAAAAGAACAAAGAAAAAAAAAATTTCAAATAGAAAAAAAATGAAATAAAAAAAAGGAAAAAAAGAAAAAAGAAATGAAAAGAAAAGATTGAAAAGAAAAGAAGAACAAAGCTCGCAAGGTCGAAAACACCTTGATATGGCAAAAGTTAGAGCATAAAAGGAGGTTAAATACCGAGTGTACCTTAACCCCGAACTACGTAAGGCTTGATTCCCATCTTTGGGATCGTAGGCAACTTCATTACGAAGTCGGTAGTAAAACACTTCAAATTCATTGTGTCCATGCAATGGTTTTGATCATCTTTGCCTTCTCTGTATCGAGAGTCTGGTTGTGTTCATCACTCGAGGGTGACTACAATGTCTTTCTGCGCCATCCAAACAAGGGCAACTTTCCGTTGCCATTCAATGCAGCCTTGTGCCTTTCAAACAAGGGCAACTTTCGTTGCCATGCGACCCTCTTCAAGCAAGGGCAATTTTCCTCCGGATCGAGGTTGTGCATCTCAAGAGTGGGTTCTATGCTCGTTGAGCAAGTGGCGTTTGCAAAAATAGCTTTTGAGAATTTTTACTAAGGTGACTAATTCTCTCGAAAATTATCCCATTTTTCCAAAAACTGGACCATTTCTTGGACCCGAAAAAGGAAAATTTTCAGTACTCATAGCCTGACTTGCATGATTTCAAATCAAAAATCGAACAAGCATGTTAATTTAACTCTCATTTTTGGTCAAATTTTTTTTTTAGAAAGCCAAAAACAAAAATGGTCAAAATGATGAACTAGGGGCACAGTTGAGTCAGGTGTTCTGTCTTTCCCCTATTATCAACATACTTGCCAGAAAAGGCACCATACTCGCCAAGAAGGGCACTCTACCTGCTAGAAAAGGGCACCACTGAAGTTAACAACAAAAGGCTGAAAGCTCTCTCACATCCTCCGAGCAACGAGGTATCAAGCCAAGTGCGAAGCACGAACTGGAATGGGCCAAGACATTCCACTCCATCATCTGGACAGATCTTATCACGTCCAAACTCCCCAGCAAAGCATCATCAATCGATGTCAGCTACAGATTTGCTACACACCCAGTTGTAGCGCAACCCCTCTGTGGGAGAAACTCGCTAGCCACATGTAGAAGAAGAAGAATCTAGCAGAATGCTAGGGGCACGAGCCCACAACTTGCTGTTTATCTATCAACCACCCAGGGGAGGGATTGAAAAATGAGAGATTTAAGAATAGAGAGATGTGCGATGAGAGGAAAAGTGAGAAAAGGTTTTTTTCAGAAAAAAAAAAAACCGAGCTTGAGGGCCGAGTGATGTGAGAATCACAAATAAGAAATGGTGGGACATATACCCGGTGAAACAGGCTCCCTGTGCACGTCTAAGTGTCGTGTCTTTTTGTTTTATCTCGATTTTGTTTTGGGTCGTTTCGAGTGTTACTCAATGTGTCTAGGTTGTGTGCCTTTTATTTCCTTGTTGAGTCGTTTTGCTGTGTTCAGTTGTAGGCTCAATACCCGGTTGAGGATCCTTTTCTCATTTTCAAAAATAAAATCATTTTGTGCTCCGAGTGCCGTGCCGTTCTCCACATTTGTGCAAAAGCAATTTGTTCTTTCATAAAACGCGAGGTTCAACCCAGTCATGTGAGAACAGTGAAATCGGGACCTATCTGAAGCTATGAGTTTGGTTGCAAAGCAAAAGCAAAGAGGAAAATGTCGGGCATCTGAGTTTGTTCCAACTTGATGAGTTCGAGACTATATTCGTGTGTACCTCTTGAGTCTTGCCAATGTTCAAGTATGAGTGTGCCTCTACCTCAAGCTCAAGATCAAGTCTACTTCAAGCGAGAATGGCGATCAAGTGCTCTCCCACAGTACCATTCCTGCCAGAGGCATCTTGGGCGTGTTTGCGATGAGTTCCTAGGAGACCAAGCTGACGGTGGAAACTAGAGTTCGAATGGCCGTGGCCTAGAAGCATAAGGTTGGGATTTCGAGACTAGAGTCTGGTTTAAATACCCAGGCATGTCCTCGGCTTGAAATCTGTATGGCAGCCCCATAGATTGAGATAGCATGTGTATGCGCCTCAGTTCTGGATACTGAACCAACCTAGTCTGTCACCCCGTTGGAGAATAGGGAAAGTTGTGAGTATGATCAGGAAAACAAGCGGCAGCCGTGGCTCCCACATGCGAGATATTGTTACTTGTCGAGCATTTGAGAACCTTTGTCTTTGTGAGTTGAAGGTAAGTGTTGAAGAGCACGAGGAGATCCCCATCGAGTAAGCGGTTCACCGCCACTCACCTCATGAGGTGCTTTCTAAAAGCGCCGCTTTGTCTATTATTGCTTTCCGTAAGCATCATGCCTTGTATTGCATTGTAGCTATCAAGATTCTTTCTCATTTCACCCAATATATCAATCATACTTGTTCACTAAGTGCATCTGTCACACTTCGTGTTTGCCTTTAGTATATCTATCATACTTGTTCACATAGTGTATCTATCACACATTCGCTTTGTCTATTTTGCGTATCAATCACACACACTCACACCTTTGTTTCCCCGGTTAAAACCTTCCCTCTCTCGTATGAAAATCGTTGAGATATGCTTGTTGGTTACACCTTTGTTCCCCGGTTAAAACCTTCCCTCTCTCCGTATGAAATACGTTGAGATATGCTTGTTGGTTACACCTTTGTTCCCGGTTAAAACCTTCCCTCTCTCCGTATGAAATCGTTGAGATATGCTTGTTGGTTACACCTTTGTTCCCCGGTTAAAACCTTCCCTCTCTCCGTATGAAATACGTTGAGATATGCTTGTTGGTTACACCTTTGTTCACCCGGTTAAAACCTTCCCTCTCTCCGTATGAAATACGTTGAGATATGCTTGTTGGTTATACCTTTGTTCCCCGGTTAAAACCTTCCCTCTCTGCGTATGAAATACGTTGAGATATGCTTGTTGGTTACACCTTTGTTCCCCGGTTAAAACCTTCCCTCTCTCCGTATGAAATACGTTGAGATATGCTTGTTGGTTACACCTTTGTTCACCCGGTTAAAACCTTCCCTCTCTCCGTATGAAATACGTTGAGATATGCTTGTTGGTTACACCTTTGTTCCCCGGTTAAAACCTTCACTCTCTCCGTATGAAATACGTTGAGATATGCTTGTTGGTTACACTTTTGTTCCCCGGTTAAAACCTTCCCTCTCTCCGTATGAAATACGTTGAGATATGCTTGTTGGTTACACCTTTGTTCCCCGGTTAAAACCTTCCCTCTCTCCGTATGAAATACGTTGAGATATGCTTGTTGGTTACACCTTTGTTCCCCGGTTAAAACCTTCACTCTCTCCGTATGAAATACGTTGAGATATGCTTGTTGGTTACACCTTTGTTCACCCGGTTAAAACCTTCCCTCTCCGTATGAAATACGTTGAGATATGCTTGTTGGTTACACCTTTGTTCCCCGGTTAAAACCTTCCCTCTCTCCGTATGAAATCGTTGAGATATCCTTATTGGTTACACCATTGTTCCCGGTTAAAACCTTCCCTCTCCGTATGAAATCGTTGAGATATCGTCTGTTGGTTACACCATTTGTTTTTCTCCTCGGTTATAACCTCTATCCGAGTTGCGTTGTGGGCCTTTTGGCGGTTGTTGTTTGGACCTCCTCTCACGATTTGGCGTGGTTTCGGTGTCCGTTTCTCTTCTCACGATTTCGGCGTGGTTAGAGTGTTTCTTTCCTTACGCGATTTCAGCGTGTTCGAAATTTATCTCACATTGCATTTTAGCCACTACATTACAATGCATTGCATGAAAGTCCAATTTTCAAACAGGCTTCGCGTAGCGTGTAAGTCCAATTATCAAAATCTTCCTGCATATCATTTTGCATCTTGCGCACCTCACCTGCACTTGTTAGTGCATTACATCGCGCTATCCTGCGCACCTTACATATCACATTGCGATGCATTCACTTTCGCCCGAAACCTTTGCGTGTGTCGAACTTTCGGAATCACGGGAATCGCATTGAATATATGTTGTTAGCATATTGTTCTTGTTGAATTTCTCTATTTTGCAGGCACGATATTGTATGTACGGTTCATTTGAAATTTGTGCGACGCATCGAATCAGCGCAGTATTGTATCTTCTCCGTGTGAGACGCGACGAGAATTGAATAATTCTCCGCATTCCTAACTGCAAGAGATGTAGTTGTTGCTTTGGATTCTTGCTTAAAACCGATGCATCTATTTGTCAATACCTGCTTCATTAAAGCTTGCTGCATTCGCATGATCACCTGGCTCTATGCATATCATTTGCATTTTGCCCCCGCCTCAGCACACATACCTATTCATCTTGTATGTTTGTCTAAGTCTTGACCTTGTCAAAAATGGGTCGTCTCTAGGCTTTGACATTCACTCCGTCATTGTTATGACTTCCGAGTTACACAAAGAGGGCAATCAGAGACACCCATTTTTGACCGACCTTAAGACTCAGCTGTCACCGATTGAGCGCTCGGTGATGTTGCATACTGTGCTCGTTCAGAAGTCTCAGAGTCGCGGCCGTGCGCCCTGCCTCCGGACTACCGAACTCTCTTCTGTGCCTTGTCTCGGTTTGCGAACCAGGCTCGATTTTTCTCTGTTTTCTTTCCTGAGGGGAGGGAGTGGTCCCGTAGACTATCTCTCAGTGGCCGTGGGCTACTTTTCGTGGCCGTAGGCCATTTTTCCCATTTCGGAGCCCGGTTCCCGGTTTTCGGAGCCGTTAGGCCGTGTGCCTCGGTTCGGGACCGCCCAACCATCTCCGATTTCTCCGGTTTTTGGCATGCATCTCATTTACTCCCATTTAAGGGACACTGGGGGCTCAGAAACCCACTTCGCAGCCGAACACCACTTCCGGTGCCCGGCAGCCCATTTTCGGGATCCCGAACCGCGCGGTTTTGGCCCCGAGCATTCATTTTGCATCGATGTCTGTTCATTTTTGGCAGACACCTCTGTTTGGTCCTTTCGAGGGACACTGGGGTCTCAGAAACCCACTTCGCAGCCGAACACCACTTCCGGTGCCCGGCAGCCCATTTTCGGGACCCCAAACTGCGCGGTTTTGGTCCCGAGCATTCATTTCGCATCCGTTTTCTCCGGTTTTTGGCAGAGACCTCTATTTTAGCATTCCGAGGAACACTGGGGTCTCTGAAACCCACTTCGCACCGAACACCACTTCGTGCCGTGACCCATTTTTTGACCCCGGTTTTGGTCCCCCCGAGCTTTTCGTTTGCATTAGTTTTGTTCAATTTTGGCAGGTACCTCTGTTTCATCATTCCGAGGAACACTGCGGTCTCAGATGCCCACTTCGTGGCCGAACAAAATCTTTTCTTTTTGCCCTCAAAATATCTAGATATTTTGCCCTCAAAATATCTAGATATTTGAGGCAAGATATTTCAACCCTTTTAAGCCCTCTCTCTTGTCCATTCCAGCAGCTGGCCGAACCTCATTTTGGGAGGAGAAAAAAATCCTTCAAGAACACTTAAGCTTAAACCTCCATTTTCTTAGCAAAAAGCTCCAAATTTCTTCAAGTCTTGCTTGATTCCTTCACCAACACCTAGCCTCACCATGCCAACTTCGATTCCAGCAGCTAGGAAGTGAATTTCAGAGGTTGAGAAGCTACAAATCAAAGCCAAGAAGCAAAGAAAGACAAGTCTTCAAGGGTAAGTATTCAAAACCAACTTTTTGAGCATAATCTTGATTCAAATTTCTACTCTAATTTCTTGAGAATTGGGGCTCCGACCCCTACTGGTTTTAGGCTTATTTTGAGCCCCTCTACAACTTTGTAGAAGGGCTCAACTTCATTTGGTGTTTCTATATACTAGTTCCTTCAATATACACCTTGTATGTCACAATCTTGAATGCTAGTTTTAGCCTCTTTGCATTTGTTTTGGGGCTCCGACCCCTACTGGTTTTGTCTATTTTGAGCCCCTCTACAACATTGTAGAAGGGCTCAACCTCATTTGGCCATTCTATATACCACCTCTCTTGGAAATTCACTTTAGGCCCTAAATCTTGCTCATTTTGTAGCCTCTTGTGCTTTTGGTTTTGGCCTTTGGTCAGAACTGAAATCGGTCTTATTTTGACCCCCTTTACATGTTTCATGAAGAAGGTTTGGTCATTTGATGTATAGATTGCATGTCTTATGTTATACCCTTTTGTGGCTCCATTTTGCATGCCATTTCTAGCATGTTTGTCTTCTGATTTTGAGGCTGCCATAAACTGAATATATGCTTATTTTGGGCTCCTCTTTCATGTTGTAGAAGAAAGTTTGTCCGTTTGGTGTTTGTATATACTACTTGCCATTGTAATGCTTTTTTGGCCATTAATCTTGCATGCTTTTGTTGCCATATCTATTGATCATAATTTGGCCATGATTGTTACTGAAATATGCTGTATTTGGGACTGCCTTGCTACTGTTCTTGCTGCCATAATCATATTTTGCATGTATAGCATGGCTATAGGCCATTTCGGGGCTTAATTTCACATTTTCGGGATGATTGCATGCTTCGGGTGTCATTTCGAATTGTTTCGGGGCTGTTTCCCCCTTCATTTAGGTGCTGAAATATGGTTTGCATGCTTGCATATCATTTCCCATGTCATTTCATGCCTTAATGCATTGCCTCGATTTGCGTGCCCGTGTGCACGCATTTCGAGGCACTTCGTTTTTATCCGACGGCCTCCTATGTGAGTGTGGTTGAGGCCCTCTCATGTTGGCGTAAGCCCAATTTGCATTTTCATGCCATTTGTATCATTTTTGCATTGCTCGGTTTGCGTGCGTGTGCACGATTTCGAGACACTTCGCTTTTATCCGACGGCCTCCTATGTGAGTGTGGTTGAGGCTCTCCCATGTTGGCGTAAGTCCATCGTGGCATTCCGTATGCCGCTTCATTGCATTTTATCATCGCCTCGGTTTGCGTGCCGGGCACGATTTCGAGGCACTTCGGTTTTATCCGACGCACTTCATATCATCGCTGACGGCGTGCGTGGCACGATTTCGAGGCACTTCGGTTTATCCGATTTGCATTTCATATCATTGCCTCGGTTTGCGTGCGTGCGCGTGACACGATTTCGAGGCACTTCGGTTTTATCCAATTTGTATTTCATATCATCGCCTCAGTTTGCGTGCCCGTGTGCACGCATTTCGAGGCACTTCGTTTATCCGACGGCATTTCATATCATTGCCTCGGTTTGCGTGCGTGTGCACGCATTTCGAGGCACTTCGATTTATCCGATTTGCACTTCATATCATCGCCTCGGTTTGCGTGTGTGCAGCATTTTTCGGCCCTTCGTTTTGTCCGATTTGCACTTTATATCATCGCCTCGGTTTGCGTGCGTGCAGCACGCATTTCGAGGCCCTTCGGTTTATCCGATTTGCATTTCACATCATCGCTCGGTTTGCGTGCGTGTACACGATTTCGAGGCACTCTGCTTTATCCGCTTGGCATTGCGTATCGCCGCCTCGGTTTGCGTGCCAGTGCACGCATTTCGAGGCACTCGCTTTATCCGCTTGGCATTGCGTATGCCTCCACCTCGGTTTGCGTGCGCGTGTACGCATTTGAGACATTCCGCTTTATCCGGTTTGCATTATGTATGCCTCGCCTCGGTATGCGTGCAGCGTGCACGCATTTTGAGGCACTCGCTTTTATCCGATTTACATTTCATCATTGCCTCGGTTTTGCGTGCGATGGGCACGCATTTTGGCACCTCATTCTTATCATCCCCGGCATCCTATGTGAGTGTGGCGAGGCCCCTTCATGTTGGTATAAGCCCATCGTTACATTTCGCATGTCATTATCCCACTCATGTTGGTGTAAGCCCATCATTGCATTTTTATGTCATCGCGGTTTGCGTGCCTATGGGCACGCATTTCGAGACATCTCATTTTCATAGCATTGAGCATGCTAGATTGTATATTAGTTGCATTTCATGCATATCATGCATATCGCACGGGAAACGAGGTACATTCCGTACTCCGAGTGACGGAGTGTGTCTCAATTCCCCAGTTACCGACACTCCGGATTACCCATGATGGAGTTAGGTTTTTGTTGTAGCATTCATCTGCATTCATCCTATATTGAGTTGTGCAATTCGGCTCCTCGGCCATCATGCATCGATATGCGTGATTGGTGGCACGAGGATCGAGGCATGCATATATTTGTGAAATACACTGCTGTGCCCTTTTCCTGCTCTCTGTTGCAGCAAAATCCAGAGTTAGCAACTTTTCGGAATCCGGCGCGCATTTCGAGAAATATTGCAAACAGAGGCTAATCGGGGCATCCCAGTGGATTTCCGTGCCAGGCAGCCCAACAGGCAGCATCTATCAGAAGCGAGGCAGTCCCTGGCTTGCACGCCAGTTTTACCGCTTTTATTAATTTGTCAATTAATTAGGAATTTGTATATTTATTTCGGACTGTAATATTCTTTCATTTGGGTCTGTATTATTATTTATTCGGACCCTCTGCGCGAGGGCATAAATGTAATAAGGGTGGGTGAGTGTGGTGTATGTCTTCCAACCCCACGTCTTTCTCCTTTTTATTTACCTGCCTTGATGGTTAGATATAGGGCATATTTCAATTAGCATACAGTATGACAGCATGTTTGCATCATTCATCTGTTTTGCACGCACCGGGCTCGGCGCATCATACAAACTGCATCTGTATTTCAATTCCAAATTGAATACTTGATAGCTGTTGCATTTCACATGCCATCTTTAGAATAGCCGAGCCTGCTATAGTTTGCATTTTTGTATGTGTTGCATTAGGCATTCTGTATATTTTAGGATCATGCATGATTTCTAATCAGCTTTTGTTTTGGCTTGGAGTACTAGGTAAGTTTTTATGCTTTAGCATCCTTGCATGCGTGTGAGTGTTGCCATGATAGCATGCTTACCATGAGGCTATATGCTTATGTGATATAACTGCCTTGAATGCCTGTGGGTGGAGGTTGAGTTATCTGAATTGGAGCAATTCATCAATTGTTTGTTAAGCCCACTAGATAGTGGCAAAATCATGTTTTCTAAGCCCACCTGAGGGTGGCAAATCCGCATTTTAGCCTACCTGCGGGTAGCACTATCAAACCATTTTCAAACAAACAAACATGAAATGTTTTGTTCCAATTCAGACGGCCCAGTCTATACTTGTTTGCTGCGAGCATCACATAGTAACCTAGGCTAATAACCGGAATAAGAGCATACAATGTTTTCAAAATCAGATATCATGATTAGTAGAGGCCGGTCTTTGACCGGGCGAGAGGGGGTGCTCACGATGTGACCTTCCCTAATCGTACCCAAGTTCCCGAGCCAACTTTGGTGATGACGGACACGTGGCCTTTTGGCACCGAGTCAGGGTTTCCTAAATTTCCCATTTTAAAATATTTAGGTGGCGACTCTGTTATCTGGCAAAGCAGTCCATGTTTGGCACTTCTTTCAAAAAATCTGTTTTTTCTCAAAACGATTTGCCGGATTTGGACTCTTTGGTTCGAGATTTGGAACCGCAACAAAATCGAGTCCGAACTGTAGCGAGGTCCCTCGCGGGCGTTGTTACAGCCACTTTCATGGCCGGCAGGTAGCCGACAAGCTTTACCGATGGTCGGCTGGCCACTGATGCAAATCTCAGCAGAGTGTTGGTAAGGTGCGGCAAAATTGTTCTGGAAGTGTTCAATTGTGCAAACATAGGCTTTTAGGAGCGAAACAGAGGTCTTTTCGAGAGATATCCGAGCATGTGCATGCAAATCTTCCATTTCCCGGGGTAGAGTAGTGGCAGAATAGTTGAATACTTTAATTACCTACATTTTTGCATTTGTGTTGTAATTATTTAATTAGTTAGCTTACTGCCTAGTTAGTTAAATTTAAAGTGTTGCAATAATTAGTTAATTAATTTAGCTATTTATTTGGTTTGTAATAATTAGCTTGATTAGCTTAGCTTTAATTAGTTGTTAGTTACCTTAGCTTTATTCATTTGGACTCTCCTTTGTGAGAGTGTATTGTAATAATGTGTTTGCCTTCTAACTCCATGTCTTTCTTCCTTCTATTTAATTGCTTTTGATGGTTAGATTAGGGACATATTTCAATTACCATACCTTATGCTTGCATCCATTCATCTTATATGGCATGCACCAAGGCTCGGTTCATCATTCTAAGTGCATTGTTGTTTAAATACATTCATTGAATACGTGCTTAGACCGCATGCTATTTAAATTAATTCATATGCCATGCTTAGTAGCCGAGCCTAGTAATTGCATGTCGCATGCGTTACATTAGATATTTTGTATAGTTAGGAATCATGCATTTTTTCTAACTCTTTTGTTTATCTTAGCTTGGAGTGCTAGGTGAGTTTTTAATGCTTTAGCATACTTGCATGAGTGTAAATGATTGCATGTCCAGCATGCTTGCCATAAGACTAAGTGCTTAATTGCTATAACTGCTTGAATGCCTGTGGATGAAAGCTTATTGCTTGAATTGGAATAATTCAATAAATGTACTTTTAAGCCCACTATGTCTAGTGGCAAATTCCCAAACTTTAGGCCCACTTGAAATGGCAAAATCAAACCCTTTCTAAAAAAAAAAAAAAAAACAAACAAACAAACAAACATGAAATTGAATTGTTTCAATTCGGGTAGACTAGTCTATACTGACTTGTGCGCATCACATAGTAATGCCATCCTAAAAATCGGAACAAGAGCATATAATGTTGATGAAAATCATATCATGATTAATAGAGGCTGATCTTTGATCGGGTTAGCGGGGGTGCTCAATTCATGACATTTCCCTCTCGTACCTAAGTTCCCGAGCCAAGGCAACTTTGGTGATGACAGACATGTGGCCTTTGGCACGAGTCATGGGTTTCCTAAATTTCTCCAAAATAAAATATTTAAGTAGTGACTCTATATCTGGCAAAGTAGTCCAATTTTGACATTTTTGATTCAAAATCGATTTTCCAAAAGACTTGCCGGATTTGGACTCTTTGGTGTTTATCAATTTCATATTGCACTTGTGAGATTATATTCAGAACCACAGGAGTCCGAACTGTAGGGCTTCTTTCAAACTTTCGAAAGGGGACGCAAAAAAGTCAAGACACATTTTCTGGTGACTCTGCTGGGGATTTAGAGAACTTGACTCGAACTCATGATATGAAATTTTATTTACACTTATATGTGTAGACTCGACTTTCTTCGCGAGCCCCCCTTTCGGAGAGGCGCGAATTGGTCTCCTACAGTTCAGACTCCTGTCACGGTTCTGAATCTAATCTCACAAAGTGCAATGTGAGACTGATAAACACCAAAGAGTCCAATCCGGCAAATCATTTTGGAAAATCAGCTTTTGAATCAAATAATGCCAAAACTGGACTACTTTGCCAGATTACAAAGTCGCCACCTAAATGTTTTATTTTTGGGAACTTTAGAAAACCCTGACTCGTGCCAAAAGCCACGTATCCGTCATTACCAAAGTTGCCTCAGCTCGGGAACTTTTGTTCGAGAGGGGCAGGTCCTGAAATGAGCACCCCCGCTCGCCCGATCAAAGGATCGGCCTCTACTAAGCATGATACGTTGTTTTTATAAACACATGTGTTCTTATTCGGTTATTAGCTAACTTTACTATGTGACGCACACATACAAGTATAGACTAAGTCGCAAGACTTGGAACAAAACAATTCATGTTTGCTTTCGAAAATGGTTTGAAAGTGCCACTCTCAAGTAGGCTAAAGCGCGGATTTGCCACCCTTAAGTGGGCTTAAAACATGATTTGCCACTTTGCAAAGCGGGCTTAAAACTCACAATCATTGATTTTTCCAATTCAAGCAACCAAGCCTTCGTTCACAGGCATTTATGCAGTTAAGCATTTAAGCATATAGCCTCATGGCAAACATGCTATCATGGAAACACTCACACTCATGCAAGTATGCTAAAGCGTAAAACTTACAGTGTACTCCGAGTCAAAACAAAAAGCTAGTTAGAAATATGCATGATCCTAACTATGCAAAATGACTAATGCAACACATGCAAAATGCAATTAATTGGCTCGACTATCTAAGATGACATATGAATGCAACTTTGATAACATGTATTCAAATAAGCATTGAAATACGATGTAGTTTGAATGATGCACAGAGCCCAGTGCATGCAAGACAAATGAATGATGCAAACATGCAAGCATAAGGTATGCTAATCAAAACGTGCCCTAAATTAACCATCGAAAGCGGTTAAATAAAAGGGAGAAAGAAATGGGGTTGGAAGACATGCACACACACACGCACACTTATTACAACATTGTGCCCTCTCGAAGGAGGGTCCGAATAAATAAGCTAAGCTACACTAAGTTAAGCTAGTTATTACAAACCAACTAATTAACTATTCTAGCTAATTAATTATTACAACACAAATTAACTAGTTATGCTAAGCTAAGCTAATTAAAATATAAAATGAATTGAATGATTAATTACAGCACATGTAATATTCAACTACAACTAGCTATTAAGCAATGAATTGGCCTCATAAGCGAGGGAGGCATGCATGCTCGGTTGGTTCTCTCCCGAAAATCCATCGCCTTGCCATCGGTTGCCTCTGTTTGCACTCGCCTTGATTGCTAAACATTGAACCAACATTCCAGACTGCTTTTGCTCCAAGACAGGGACACTTGGCACCAAAAATGGACTGGTGGTCGATCGGCTACAAAAGGTGGCTGTCGGCCACAAACACTGGCCGGTCGGCTACCTCAAGTGGCCAGTCAGCCACCCCTTTTTCCAAAATTCTGTTTTTACTGCAACAGAGGCAAAGCAATGTATTTGCAAGGAAATGTGTGTATTGCCACCCTCCTTATCATATCTCAAGCTCAAAGGAGTGTGGAACTTGGCTCTCAAGCCACCAATCAAGCATGTTCATGCATGATAGCAAAAGAACCAAGCTTGTACAAGCTTAATGAATGCACACATAAGACTCAAATGGCCATTACCCTATCATGCACGATCAAGGGTGACGGCGACCAAGAAACGTGACACGTTTCATCACTTTGAGTATAAAACATCCAACATTTCTTGCATTTGGATTAACGTTCGATCCAAACACATGCAATGCAACACACATGCTTATCTTGGTCATGTTTTACATGGTTCATTTTGTTTACGCATTTTAGCATTACGAAGCCATTCTTTAATCGGTTAAGTCCAATGTGAAAGTCCTCTAATGAGAGAGGGGTCAACCAAAGGATGGTTTAAGGCATGAGAGAGACCATGCCTTTGGCTAGTAGAAACCCTCAAAAGAGAGTTAAAGCCATTGAGCACAAGCTCCATCTCAAGCTTAAACACAACCTTGAGGTTAACCAACCCTCAAAACAAATAGAAAAATGAAGAAATGAGGGAGGTCACAGAAATTCAGTACTGAAATGGCATGCTAAAGACATTAAATCATGCAAGCAATGCACGCAAGACAAGTTCAAAAGCCATAAACACCAAACTAGTGAAGTATAATACACTAGAGGCATGCAATATCAAACTTGAATGACCAAACCAACTCCGGATAGAGCTTAAACATGCCAAAATAGTGGTTAAATCATGCTAGAATTGAAGCACAAAAAGCTATAAAATCATGCGCAGATGTTGACTCACAAGCTAGGTTCAAAACACAACTCTCAAAATCAATAAAAGAGTGGAATATGTGAGAGTGTAGCAGAGATATATGGACTGAAATCACATGCTAAATTATGTCATATCATGCAATCATCTAAAGCAAAGCATGTTAGAGGCCTTAAAACACAAAGCAAGTGTAGACGTCCCCGAACGCATCCCGGGCGAGGAGTGCGAGTCCCCTCCCCCCCCCCGGTTTTGGTTCGATATCGGGTCTACTACAGTTTAAGGACTCAAATGTCACGGTTCTTAATCTTGAACCAAAGAGTCCAAATCCAGCAAATCGATTTTGAAAACAGATTTTTGAAAGAAGTGCCAAACATGGACTGCTTTGCTAGATACGGAGTCGCCACCTAAATGTTTTTTTTTTAATGGGAAATTTAGGAAACCCTGACTCGGTGCCAAAGGCCACGTGTCTGTCATCACCAAAGTTGCCTCGGCTCGGGAACTTAGGTACGATTGGGGAAGGTCACTTCGTGAGCAGCCCCCCCTCGCCCGGTCAAAGACCGGCCTCTACTAATCATGATATATGTCTTTGAAAACATTGTGCGTTCTTATTCGGTTATTAGCCTAGGTTACTATGTGATGCGCACAGTATACAAGTATAGACTGAGCCGCCTGAATTGGAACAAAACACTTCATGTTTGTTTTTTAAAATGGTTTGATGGTGCTACCCGCAGGTAGGGTAAGACGTGGATTTGCCACCCTCGGGTGGGCTTAGAAAAACGTGATTTTGCCACTATCTAGTGGGCTTAAAACAAACATTTGATGAATTGTCCAATCCAAGTAACCCAACCTCCACCCACACGCATTCAAGACAGTTATATCACATAAGCAGTTAGCCTCATGGTAAGCATGCTATTCATGGCAGTCACTCACACGCATGCAAGGATGCTAAAGCATAAAAACTTACCGAGTACTCCAAGCCAAAACCGAAACTCATTAGAAATCCATGCATGATCCTAGATACACATAATTGCCTAATGCAACACATGCAAAGATGTAAACTATAGCAGGCTCGGCTATTCTAAACATGGCATGTGGAATGCTACAACTAACACATATTCAATTTGGAATTGAAATACAAATACAGTTTGTATGATGATGCGCCGAGTCTATGCAAAACAGATGAATGATGCAAACATACTGTCATATTGTATGCTAATTGAAATATGCCCTAATCTAACCATCATAAGCATGTAAATAAAAGGGAAGAAAGACGTGGGGTTGGAAGACATACATCACACTCACCCACACTTATTACAATTATGCCCTCGCACAGAGGGTCCGAATAAATATACAGTCCCGAATAAAAGAATAGTACAGTCCAAATAAATACAGTCCAAATAATGTACAAATATCCTAATTAATTTACAAATTAACTAAGAAAGCTGTAAAGCTGGCATGCAAGCCAGGGACTGCCTTGATTCTGCTTCGGATAATGGAATGATGCATGTTTGGGCTGCTTTGCACAGAAATCCACTGCAATGCCCCAATTAGCCTCTGTTTTGCAATGATTCTTGAAAAGCGCGCCAAGCCTCGGAAGACCGCTAATTCTTGATATGCTGCAACAGAGAGCAGGAAAGGGGCAAAGCAATGTATTTTCACAAATGTATGCATGCCTCGATCCTTGTGCCACCAATCACGCATATCGATGCATGATGGTCGAGGAGCCGAATTGCACAACTCAATATGAAATGAATGCATATGAAAACTACAACAAAACCTAACTCCATCATGGATAATCCGGAGTGTCGGTGACTTGGAAATTGAGACACGTTCCGTCACTCGGAGTACGGAACGCACCTTGTTTCCCGTGCCCCGACTAACTCCTATCCCGAACACGATGCAATATGCATGATATGCGTGAAATGCAACTAAGATACAATCCTAACATACACAATGTTATGGAATGGCATACACGCTATACGAGATAATACACAACCGAGCATACACAATGCTATGGATGAAATGGAATACGCAATGCGATAATGGGCTTACACCAACATGAGAGAGCCTCAGCCACACTCACATAGGAGGCCATTAGATGAAAACAAGACAACTCGAAATGCGTGCACGCGTGCACGCAAACCGAGGACCGACCCTCAGGTACCGAAAATGCCACTCTAATGAGACATGGCAAAGACATGGGATATGATATGCAAACATGCAAAAAACCAGTAGCAAAACGAGGGGTAAAACAGCCCTGAAACCCGGTAAAATGGAACCCGATGCATGGAATGACCCCGAAACATGGATTTTGGTGCATGAAATGGCCTACAGCTATACAAAGCATGCATAATTTGTACATGAAATGTGAAGACAGAAGCTAGGCAGCCCCAAAAAAAGTATTTTTACAGTTTAAAGCATGGCCAAACAGCAAGCACAAGTAGGGCTAAAATGGCATACAAAAATGGGGGGGCAAGAGAGGTAATGAAGCAAGTGGTAGATGCAAAGCCCAAACAGGAAAATACCCTTCTACAAAACTGAAGCGGAACCAAAAATATGAACATTTACAGTAGATAAAAAGCCCCAAATCAGTATAAAAACATGATCAAAATGCAATGCAAGATATAGGCCAACAAAGGGGTATAACATGAAGTATACAAAACATTCCTCAAACAGCCAAAGACCCTTAATGAAACATGCCAAGAAGGTAAAAATATGGCCACTTTCAGTTCTGATCATGGCCTAAAAACAGAAGCAAGGTGAGCTAACAAAGCATGCAAAAATAGGGACCAAAGAGGGGTGATTAAGCAAGTGATACATGGAGGTCTAGAAAAAGGTTGAGCCCTTCTTCAATGTTGAAGAGGGGATCAAAATAGGCCTAACTACAGTTTACATCATGCTCAAAAACAGATTAAACACATGCTAAAAATACCATGCAAAACAATGGCATACAAGAGGGTATTGAAACAAGTGCACAATGGGGGGCTCAAACAGGGTTGAGCCCTTAAAAAAACATGAAGAATGACTCAAAAAAATGACCCTTTCAGTTAGGGTCGGAGCCCAAAACAGTAAGCAAGATGGATAAAAAAATGAGGCAAAATAGAGCTAGAAAGGAGGGAAAATGGACTTACCCTTGTAGATCAACCCTTTTGTTGCTTCTTGGACCAAATTTGCAGCTCCCTAGGCCTTTGAAAAACTCCTCCAAGCTGTTGAGATAGAGTAGTGGTGGTGGTGCTTGGTGGTGATGAAGAAATGAGGTGGAACTTGGGATTTTTGAGAGAGATAGAGGGAGATATGTATGTATATGCTCAAAACAATTTTTCCAACCCTTGGCGAAGTCATGTTGTACAGATTTGACGGTGGAATGTTCATACGATTTGCATGAATCTAACATTTGTGGCATCGCCGGACGAAACCAATACAGTCCTCCTCCATGGTGGACCAGTAATAACCCTGTCTGAGGATCTTCCGTGCCAACATTACCCCATTCATGTGCACACCACATTCTCCCCTGTGGATGGCTTCCATCAGACGCTTGGACTCTTCGGCATCAACGCACAGTTTATGCATTCCCAGATAACCCCGTTTATATAGTTTATCCCCGCAGATGATGAACTGAACTGCCATTCTCCTTATTGCCCTTTTGTCTTTGGCATTTACCCTTGGCGGGTATGCTTCTTTCTCCAAGAAGTTCCAGATGTCGTAGTACCAGGGATGTTCGTCCTGAACTTCATCTATGGCTGCAATCGACTCATAGGCAGGTGCAAATTTCTGGTCAATGATAACTGGACGCATTCGGACTCCACACATGATGTCTATCATAGAAGATAGAGTTGCTAAAGAATCTGCGAACCTGTTGTTCTCTCTTAGTAGATAAGTAAAACTTAGCTTCTCAAACCGAGGAATCAGCAAATCCAAGGTTTGGTGATACATCATCATCTTTTCCTCTTTTACTTTCCAGTCTCCTTTAGCTTGAGACACAACAAGGTTCGAGTCCCCAATGACGTCCAGCCGTCTTGCCCCTAGTTTTAGGGCTGCTTCTAGACCAGCGATGCACGCCTCATATTCTGCTTCATTATTCGAGACTTTGAATTGGAGTTTGAAGGCGAGAGGGATACGGGAATTGTCGGGTGCTATCAGCAACACTCCTATCCCATACCCATGTTGATTTGACGTTCCGTCAAAGTACATCGTCCAAGTTTCATCGTCGATATGCAGAATTGATTCATCCGGGAACAGGTACTCAACTGCTTCATCCCCCTCAACCGGGTGGTCGGCAAGGAACTCTGCCACTGCTCTTCCTTTCACTGACTTGCGTGTCACGTACATGAGATCAAATTCGGAGAGCAACAGCAACCAACGAGCTAGCCTACCTGTAAGTGCTAGTTTCTCGAAAAGATATTTCATGGGATCAAGTCGTGAAACCAACATTACAGAGTGAGCTAACAGGTAGTGTCGCAGCTTCCTAGTAGCCCATACCAAAGCTAAGCAAGCCTTTTCCAGCGGTGTATATCGGGTTTCGTACTCCAGTATCTTCGTGCTGAGATAGTAGATGGCTTTCTCCACCTTGTCTTCTGATTCTTGTGCAAGCATGCAGCCCATCGCGGTCTCAGTCAGTGACAGATACAACATCAACGGTTTCCTCGGTTCTGGTGGCGATAAAACGGGCGGGTTCTGTAGATATTCTTTAATCTGTTCAAATGTAGCTTGACATCGGCCATCCCATTGAAACTTTTTTCCTTTCTTGAGGAGGCCAAAAAGTGGTTCACAAGTCAAGGTTAATTTTGAAATAAACCGTCTTATGAATTGCACTTTACCCAGAAAGCCTCGCACTTCCTTTTCAGTCCTTGGTGGTGGCATTTCTAGGATGGCCTTGATTTTGGAAGGGTCGACCTCGATGCCCCTTTGTGTAATCGAAACCCAGATTTTTCCCGTAACACCAAATGTACATTTTGAGGATTCAACAACCTAATTCTCGATCCTTTGAAAAAACTTGTGCAAGGCGGTGTAGTGGCCCTCTCTTTCTTTGGACTTGACAATCATGTTGTCTACATACACCTCAACCTCTTTGTGGATCATATCATGTAGTATTGTGGTCGCGGCCCGTTGATAAGTAGCTCCAGCGTTCTTCAACCCGAACGGCATTACCCTGTAGCAGTATGTCCCCTACGGGGTGGTGAATGCAGTCTTTTCCCGATCTTCTGGTGCCATCACTATCTGGTTATAACCTGAGAAGCCATCCATGAATGAGAGCAAAGCATGCCCCGTTGTGAAATCCACCAACTCATCGATGTGCGGTAGGGGAAAGTCGTCCTTCGAACTAGCTCTGTTCAAATCCCTGAAATCCACACATACCCGGATCCTGCCATCCTTCTTCGGTACCGGAACAATGTTAGCCAACCAAGTCGGATATTCAGATACCAGCAAGAAGCCTGCGTCGATTTGCTTGGTGACCTCTTTCTTAATCTTAAGAGCCCAGTCCAGGCGGATCCTCCTCAGTTTTTGCTTGACAGGTCGGCCCTCGGGGTCAAGGGGGATCCAATACTGTACAATCTCAAGATCGATTCCAGGCATGTCTTCGTAGGACCACGCGAAAACATCTTTGAAATCTTTTAATAAAGAGACTAAGCGCTCGCGTTCCTCTGAAGACAATGTGGACCCGATCTGGACCAGTCGCGGGTCCTCCTCAGTACCAATGTTCACGGTAATGATTTCATCCATCAATGGTTTGACAAATCTCTCTTACTCTTGCTCAATTAAACGTTGTAAAACCGGAGGAACTTCGTCCTCTTCGTTTTCATCAAAATTTTGAAAGTCTAAATTAATGCAATAAATTAAGGGCACAGAAAAGTACTCGAAAACCACAGATAGTTCATTCTCATTAGGCACGTCCAAATCGTCCGATTCATTTACAACAGACTCAAATGAAAAGGAAAAAGACGACCTAGACAGGACTGTGGCATCCGGGTTAACATCCCCAGGAGTACCAGACTTCGAGACTTCGGTCGATTTGGAACTCACAGACTCGGTGGAATCAGATTCCGGCTCACTACCTGACCCGGTGCTGCTAGACAAAAATCCCTCCTCGTATTGCCAAATGAGAGAGGGTGCGATAGATGCATCCAAGATAGCTGCTGGTTGGCTCGCAGCCGTTTCATCCCCAATCATGGAAACCGCGAAGTTATCCCCCAAGCACTTATGGTTGATCGGAGGATCAGAAAGTAGACATGCCAGCGCTACCCCCATTTCAAATTCTGTGCCCTCAGGATCCACTGCCTTCCACTGCTCAACCTTGGCTGATGGGTCTGTCTGCTCTGTGGCAACGTCATCCCCGGATAGTTACAGGTCGAAGAAGATCTCGAAGCCTGGCACGCGCTTCTTCTCCGCGTTTAGCCACGGCTCTAGGAAGCCGCAAAATGGAAAGTCCTCCCCCTCCCGGACGAAGCGTCCGTTCAGGGTACCCTGGATGGGCCTGTGCATTAATTCAAAAGGCTTCCCAGCCTGCTTCGCTCTGGCCCTACCAACCATTTCTTTTCATTTCCTCACCCAGTCCTCTTTGGTGGGCAGATAACCCAATCCAAAGGTATGCGGGTTGTGTGGCACTTTGGCCAATGTCGCGACTCCTTTCCTGTCGCTCCTTCCTAATCCCATCCCGGGGATATGTTGTAGCTTGTTCATGAGGTAGACGGATTGAGCACTGACGTACACACCTTCATTCACAGCCATAATATTTTGTACTACCCGGGCCTCTGCCAAAGTGAACCCTGACAAGAACACATCCTCCGTGCTATGCTCAATTTCCAAAACTGGGGTAGACACTTCCGGCGGCGGATGGATGGATGAGTTTCCAAAAACAATAGCAACCCCCTTCCCGTGAGGGTATTTCAACATTTGGTGTAGAGTGGAAGAGACTGCTTTTACTTGGTGCAACCACGTCGCCCAAAAGTAAGTTGAAGGTTGCGAACGCCCAAGACATGAAATTCAATGTTGTGTTGTCCCGACCAACTGAGTCAATTTTGACATCCCCATCACTTCTCGACTGGTATTATTGTATGCTCTGATCACTTGAGTTGTCGGGACGAAGTCCGCGGGCTTGAACCCGCTTGCATACTGCTCGACCGGGCAGACATTGATGGCGCACCGGATCAACAAGTACCACCGGTATCCACTTGTCTCTACACTCCACGGAGACATAGGGGTTTGTTATGATTTGTGCCCTCAAAGCGTAGTTCTTGTCCGAAAAGGTTAATGCCGGAACCTCCTCCTGAAAACCAAAACCAACCAAATTTCGTGTAGTATCGATGGAGAGTTTGGCCTTGTCCATAGCAGATAGGACAGCCTATCTATGTACCCGTGAAGCCATAAGCAGTCCCCAGATAGAGATGTCTGCTTGTATCTTCTTTAACTGTCTCAATACAGCTTCTTCTTCAATTTGCTTCTCTCTCTGTTTCTCAGCCTCTTTGTCTTTCCCAGATGTTTCGGGGTAGTCAAGGTGTGGGGGTTTAATCGCCCACCCACTCTGGTCATGTGGTCCACCTCATCGAGGTACCAAGTATCATCTGGTTGAGCACTTGTCCAATCTTCGTCTGTGTGGGCAAGACATAAGTCATCGTCTTCCCACCACATCCCATTAGCGTTCATCAGACACCTATCTGGTTCTGGCAAGTTTGTACTCTCGGTACTTTCATCCCACATACTCACAGCATGTCCTGCTCTCATGCTCGCAGCACTTTCAACCTCTTCATGGTTCTTGGCTTTCCGGATTCTCTCAGAATCCCACTTCTTCTCTTGCTCCTAGCGCGTTAGCACGATTTGTTGTTCAGTTTTCACAATATCTTGATCTCGAGCGAAATTCTTTGTACCGGCACTCTCCGGCAATTCATTCTAACTCTCGGCCCTTCCGGCCACCATTGACACCCTTGCCCCCGCCGGGCCTTGTTCTGGCTGAAATTCCACAACGTCTGGCTGATCATCTAACCATCCGATGACTTCTGCCGACTCCTCATATTCAAACCAGTTGATTGTTGCATCCCCTGATTCTTGGTCGTTGAAGAACTGGAGGTTAGTAAAGTCCTCTTCCACTGTTGTCAGATCATCTGCCCCTTGTTCAAGTCCGTCCCCCTGAATCATGCATAGTTCAGCTTTCTCTGGCAAATTCCACACTCATTTCGGCTCGGTCGATAAGATGTATTCGCTTGGATCATAGGCTCCTCCAAAGATAATTCCCAGGTGTTCCATCCTGCACTCAACAATTCGCTTTCCTCTGAAACCGCCTGCTCCATCTTCGGAGGTCACCACCTTTGGCTCGATTGGGTTGTGAAGGTGTCCAACATGCACAAGTCAAGGTCAACAGAAGGATCACCTCGGCTTGGGTAGGTGGGAGGAAGTAATATAGATACTAGGATCGTAGGACACGACCCCAGTTTGGATGAAATTGACTCTTTTGGGTGGTGGATCTTGGTTATGTGCGGGGAGTGGGTTGGTTGTGACGTTGGGTCTTTCGGGAGATAGAATAATATTTTTGTCAACGAGGTCCTGAATCTCGTGACGCAGCCGGAAACATTGGTGCAGATCGTGGCTATGCTTCTTTGGTGACAACGATGCTTGGTCGGGTTGTGGGAAGGGGGGAGTGGATTTGGTAGTGGCCTCGGCTCTAGGGGTTTCAGATGCCCCTTTTTGATTAGAACCCCGAGAGCCTTGGACAAAGGCATGTATAGTGGAGTGAAGGTTCTTTGGCCTCTGGACTGGTATCTCGGGGCTTGGGTACTGCTCCCGGATGTATTGGAAAAGGGTGTGGCCGCTGCGGGCCTTGGATGGGGAGGGGGAGTGGTGGTGACCATACTGACCTCCGAAGCTCTTGTATTTGCAGCGCCGCTCGGGCCTGCGTTGTTGTTACGGTTGAATGTCCTCCGGGGCTGCTCCCGGTCCTGGTCGATCAGACCTTGCTTCATCGCATCCTCGATTTGTACCCCCATCTCGTGTAAGTCTGAGAAGGTGGGAAAGGGGAGTACAATCATCTTTTGCATGAGTTTCGGTTGGAGATTGCGCACAATCATCCGGATTTGATCTTTGTCCGTAGGCCTCAAGGTCATCATCGATGCCTTTGCCCTCCATCGAGTTACAAAATCGGAGAAAGACTCCTTGGTTTCCTGCCTCGTTGTTTCGAGATCACGGGTTGTAATCTCGATCTGTGTATTGTACGAGTACTGTGCAACGAAGGCCTCAGCCATCTCATCCCAGCTTCTCTTTACCTCATCTTCTAACTTTGCGTACCAGATGGCTGCCACACCCGACAAAGTTCGGCCAAACAGGGAAAGCTTTTGTGGTCGGGTTAGACCCATCGGTCGCAGGATGTTTGAAAATAGCCGGAGGTGGACCATAGGATCCCTGGACCCATCAAAACGATCAATCTGTGGCATCTTGAATCTGTCTGGCAATGTTACGGCCACATCGGTATACCCATCTTCGATGTCTGGGATGGCCTTCACTCCTTGTGATTTCTTGAAAAGCTTCTCCAACTTACTCAGTTTTAGAGCAGTATGGTCTACCTCGAACTCGAATGGAGAGTCCAGGTGGTTGGGTGTAAGATTCTTGGACAGTTGAGGTGGAAGTGGAGGCGGAGTCAGCCCCGTTGGAAGGCCTGTGTCCTCTTGAGTATTCTGGACATTGGGTAGGGTATTCTGGGTGTTCGGGAAGGTATTCTGACCAGTAGGTGCCTGCTCGGGTAATGGAGCCCCGGGTGGAGGAGGAGCCTGATGTGAAGCAGATGCCGCATTCTGCTGTTGCAGCCTAGTGATCAGCTCGGCCTATTGGGCCATGATAGCGGCTCTTTGCTTGGAGAACTCGCTTGGCGGCAAAGATCCTCTTGCATCTGTTTCATGCTCATGCATTTGGCGCATCCTCGCCTCCATCCCTGTTGTATTCTGTTGTTCCATCTGAATGACCGGTAAATGTATCTCTATAGCGGAAACAGAAACCTCAGTCCGACTGTTTGCTACTAAAGTAGACTGTTGCCCCGGTAATCCTCGCTCGACACCTAATCGCCTCCTTGGCCTTCTTCTGATGACTGGGGGTAGCGAGTGGAACACTGGATGTCCGTCAACCAGATCCTCGGATCGATTGAGTCGGCGACCTCGTGTCCAAAGTGCTTGGGGAATATCTCTTCGTTCGAAGCAATCGTATAAACCGCCCTAGCAAAAAGATAAATAAAGCGAAAAGGAAATAAATAACCAGATAAACGGGCAGCATAACAGCTTAAATTAAACACACAACACACAGTCGGGCATACAACACACGGTTGATAAAATTTGGATATACATCATCCTCAATCATTGATTATCGCCCTCAGACATCGTTCCCCACAATCATCGATATCCGCAGATAATCGATTCTCGATATCGACCGATGCCCGCAGTTCGATGCCCAAACTCAACTGATACATACATTCCTTGTAGAGACGCACTCTAACAAGCACATAGCAGATAAGTGAGAGCCAAAACATTCCCATGTTGGGGTAGGGTTTCCCTGTCCTATTTTGTCAGGAGCTAGGGTTCACTACGCGCGCAGCGGCTTCAAACAACCTATAAACGGGTAAGCAACCTGTCCTAGTTTGGAATGGTCACTATGGATCCGAATATGCACTAGGTCGAATGGTCAAAAAGGGTGCCCCGGTAAAACCGGGGTTTGTGTTCCCATGCTGTCAGAGCCCAGAGCCGATCAGCCTTATGGTCATGACTTGACAAGACAAGCCTCCGGCAAATCGTTCGGGAATGGCATATGGCAAACACGGTGTCCTAGGCGCACCAATGCAAATGCAATGCAAAGAAACACACAAATGTAGTCAAAACCAGATATCATGAGTTCGATCCCAAAAGAGTCGCCAGAAATCAGACGCCCCCGAACGCATCCCGCAAGGAGAGTGCGAGTCCCCCTGCTGGTTCGATATCGGGTCTACTACAGTTCAAGGACTCAAATGTCACGGTTCTTAATCTTGAACCAAAGAGTCCAAATCCGGCAAATCGATTTTGAAAACAGATTTTTGAAAGAAGTGCCAAACATGGACTGCTTTGCCAGATACAGAGTCGCCACCTAAATGTTTTTTTAATGGGAAATTTAGGAAACCCTGACTCGGTGCCAAAGGCCACGTGTCCGTCATCACCAAAGTTGCCTCGGCTCGGGAACTTGGGTACGATTGGGGAAGGTCACTTCGTGAGCACCCCCGCTCGCCCGGTCAAAGACCGGCCTCTACTAATCATGATATCTGTTTTTGAAAACATTGTGCGTTCTTATTCCGGTTATTAGCCTAGGTTACTATGTGATGCGCACAGCATACAAGTATAGACTGAGCCGCCTGAATTGGAACAAAACACTTCATGTTTGTTTTTGAAAATGGTTTGATGGTGCTACCCGCAGGTAGGCTAAGACGTGGATTTGCCACCCTCGGGTGGGCTTAGAAAAACGTGATTTTGCCACTATCTAGTGGGCTTAAAACAAACATTTGATGAATTGTCCAATCCAAGTAACCCAACCTCCACCCACAGGCATTCAAGGCAGTTATATCACATAAGCACGTAGCCTCATGGTAAGCATGCTATTCATGGCAACACTCACACGCATGCAAGGATGCTAAAGCATAAAACTCACCGAGTACTCCAAGCCAAAACAGAAACTCATTAGAAATCCATGCATGATCCTAGATACACAGAATTGCCTAATGCAACACATGCAAAGATGCAACTATAGCAGGGTCGCCTATTGTAAACATGGCATAAGGAATGCTACAACTAACACGTATTCAATTTGGAATTGAAATACAAATGCAGTTTGTATGATGCGCCGAGTCGTGCAAAAACAGATGAATGATGCAAACATGTCATTACATCAGATGCTAATTGAAATATGCCCTAATCTAACCATCATAAGGTGTAAATAAAAGGAAGAAAGACGGGGTTGGAAGACATACATCACACTCACCCACACTTATTACAATTATGCCTCGCAGAGGGTCCAAATAAATATACAATTCCAATAAAAGAATAGTACAGTCCAAATAATACATCCAAATAATGTACAAATTCCTAATTAATTTACAAATTAACTAAGAAAGTCAGAAATCGCATGCAAGCCGTGGACCCGCCTTGATTTCGCTTCGGATGATGGAATGATGCATGTTTGGCTTGGCGCGGAAATCCACCGAATGCCCCAATTAGCCTCTCGCTTTGCAATGATTCTTGAAAAGCGCCAAGCCTCTAAGACCGCCGATTCTTGATATGCCGCAACAGAGAGCAGAAAGGGCATAGCAATGTATTTTCACAAATGTATGCATGCCTCGATCCTCGTGCCACCAATCACGATCTCGATGCATGATCGCCGAGGAGACGAATTACAAAACTCAATATAGAATGAATGCATATGAAAACTACAACAAAACCTAACTCCATCATGGATAAACCGGGGTGTCGGTGACTTGGGAATTGAGACACGCCCGGCCACTGAGTACGGAACGCACCTCGTTTCCCGTGCCCGGGCTAACTCCTATCCCGGACACGATGCAATATGCATGATATGCGTGAAATGCAACTAAGATACAATCTTAACATACACAATGTTGTGGAATGGCATACACGCTATACGAGGTAATACACAACCAAGCATACACAATGCTATGGATGAAATGGCATACGCAATGCAATAATGGGCTTACACCAACCTGAGAGAGCCTCAGCCACACTCACATAGGAGGCCATCAGATGAAAACAAGACAACTCGAAATGCGTGCCCGCGTGCACGCAAAACCGAGGACCGACCTCAGCAATCAAATGCCACTCTAATGAGACATGGCAAAGACATGGAATATGATATGCAAACATGCAAAAATCAGTAGCAAAATGAGGGCAAAACAGCCCTAAACATGGCGAAATGGAACCCGACGCATGGAATGACCCCGAAACATGGATTTTGGTGCATGAAATGGCCTACAGCTATACAAAGCATGCATAATTTGTACATGGAATGTGAAGACAGAAGCTAGGAAGCCCCAAAACAAGCATTTTTACAGTTTAAAGCATGGCCAAACAGTAAGCGCAAGTAGGGCTAAAATGACATACAAAAATGGCTCCGCGAGGGAGGCAATGAAGTAAGTGGTAGATGCAAAGCCCAAACAGGAAAATACCCTTCTAAAACACTAAAGGGGGACCAAAAATATGAACATTTATAGTAGATGACAAGCCCCAAATCAGTATACGAACATGATCAAAATGCAATGCAAGATATAGGCCAACAAAGGGGTATAACATGAAGTATACAAAAAATTCCTCAAAAAGCCAAAGACCCTTAATAAAACATGCCAAGAAGGTCAAAATATGGCCACTTTCAGTTCTGATCATGGCCTAAAAACATAAGCAAGGTGAGCTAACAAAGCATGCAAAAATAGGGACCAAAGAGGGGTGATGAAGCAAGTGATACATGGAGGTCCCAAACAAGGTTGAGCCCTTCTTCAATATTGAACAGGGGCTTAGAATAGGCCTAACTATAGTTTACATCATGCTCAAAAACAGATTACACACATGCTAAAAATACCATGCAAAACAATGGCATACAAGAGGGTATTGAAACAAGTGCACAATGGGGGGCTCAAACAGGGTTGAGCCCTTAAACAAACATGAAGAATGACTCAAAAAAATGACCATTTCAGTTAGGGTCGGAGCCCAAAATAGTAAGAAACATGGCTAAAAAAATGAGGCAAAATAGAGCTAGAAATGTGGGAAAATGGACTTACCCTTGTAGATCAACCCTTTTGTTGCTTCTTGGACCAAATTTGCAGCTCCCTTAACCTCTGAAAAACTCCTCCAAGCTGCTGAGATGGAGTAGTGGTGGTGGTGCTTGGTGGTGATGAAGAAATGAGGTGGAACTTGGGATTTTTGAGAGAGATAGAGGGAGATATGTATGTATATGCTCAAAACAATTTTTCCAACCCTTGAGAGAGAGCTAGGAGGCCAGCTATATGGACAAGAATGGGGGAGAAATGGAGGGAAAAAAGTGGAGGGAATTGGCATCAATTTTCCCTCCAAAAGAGTTCCCTCCGGATGTAGTTTTTGGAGGGAAAACAATGCACAGCTGTAATGTACTCCCTGTAAGGAAGCTGGCCGGCCAGTTATCAAAGCTGCAGGTGGCCGGCCGGCCACCCCCTATGGCCGGCCGGCCAAGGGGCAAAATGGTCCAGAGGAATTTTTGGCCGGCCACCACAAAAAGGTGTCCTCCCATGTGTCCTCAACAAAACCCTGTGGTTGGAAATTGGCAACTGTAAGACAGGAGAGACAACAAGCCACTTTTAGGAGGGGTTCAAAAGGTCCAAGTTGAATTACTGGCCGGCCATAAACTTTTAGGGTCCTCCCATGTGTGTACAACACAAATATGTGGTTTGGGGTTGAAGATAGTGGCCCTAGGGTGGTCAACATTGGCTCGGAAGAAAATAGGCGTCGGAGGGCGCCGGAGGAATATAACTGGTTGCTGAGACAATTACTAGCCTCCCGCCCTTCTGTGACCTTCCTGGTGATAAAACAGAGGTACCTGCCAAAAATGAACGAAAACCGATGCAAAACGAATGTTCGGGGGCCAAAACACGCAGTTCGGGGTCCCGAAAACAGGCTGTTAAGCACCGAAAGTGGCATTCGACCACGAAGTGGGTCTCTCAGGCCTCAATGTCCCTCAAAAGGGAGTAAATGAGATGCATGCCAAAAATCGGAGCAGCCGGAGATGGTTAGGCGGTCCCGAACCGAGGCACACGGCCTGACGGCTCCGAAAACCGGGAACCGGGCTCCGAAATGGGCAAAATGGCCTACGGCCACGAAATGTAGCCCACGGCCACTGAGAGATGGTCTACGGGACCTCTCCCTCCCCTCAGGAAAAGAAACAGAGAAAACCGAGTCTGGTTCGCAAACCGAGGCAAGGTACAGAAGAGGGTTCGGAAGTTCGGAGGTAGGGCTCACGGCTGCAACTCTGAGACTTCTGAACGAGCACAATATGCAACATCACCGAGCGCTCAATCGGTGACATCTGAGTCTTAAGGTCGGTCAAAAATGGGGTGTCTACAGCTAGTAAAGGCCTTTTACACTACAACCATAGAAGGCAAGACTCATATGACCAAGGAGGCTCAAAATAGAGCTGAAGCATGCTAAATCAGTAGCAAAAACAAGCTGAGATCAAGCCACAAAATGACAGAAAAACATGCTCACATGCTAGGCCATCTACACATGCAAACAAGATACAAGGAGGGGAGGCCACCCCCTCCTATTTTGGACCTCAAAACCAACTTTTTACCACTGAAATTCCCCTGGAATTCAGTAGTTAAAATGCCAAAAAAAGGTTGTTTCAAAAGCTTTGAAAGATGGCTCAAAAGGCTTTACAATCCAAAGAGCAAAGGGAGGAAACCACCCCCTAACTAAACAAGACTCAAACCATCATTTTGAAACCTTAAAAATAGAATTTTTAGAGGTTAAAACCAGCCTCAAAGTTCCATGCCAAGGTGGTCAAACAAGTAACTAAAGCAAAGCTTAAAAGGAACAAGTCCTTACCCTTTAAGCACAGCAACAAAACAGCAAAGATTCTGAGCTAAAACCAAGCTTAAGACCTCAAACCAAGCTTTAAGGAACCTCAGCTCCAAGGTCAAGGTGTTTAGCTAAGGGTGCTAGTGCAAATATGTAGAGAAAACTCACTTTCAAGCACTAAATAGGAAGAGAGAGAAGATTCTAGAAAGAGAGAGTGAAATTTTTCTCACAAATTTTCTGAACCCCAAAAACGGGGGAGAAACCTCCCCTTATATAGAAAAACAAGCCAAAAGCTTGGCTTCATCCCTCCATACACGTGTGTGTATGGAGGATACACTCAGGGATCAACAGCTGGCACATAAAATATCTGAAAAATGAGAAAAATGGCCGTCGGCCATCAGTAGTGGCTGACCGGCCACACATGTAGCCATGGCCAATGGACACTGGGGATGGCCAACAAGCCACATTCTCCTCCAGATTCAAAGCAACAAGTTCTTGGTCCACCACCAAGCAGAAAACAGACAAGTTGAGAGACTCCAAGGCAAGGTGCTCAGCCGAGACCTTCAGAGACTCAGAATGAACACGAGCATGCACAATCATCGGGTGTTCAAACAATGACGTCCAAGTCTTGAGGACGGTCAAAAACGGGGTATTTACAATATGTTTCTTTGCATTGCATTTGCATTGGTGCGCTTAAGTCACTGTGTTTGCCATCTACTATTCCTAGACGGTTTGCCGAAGGCTTGCCTGAAAAACTTGCCAAAAGGCTAACCGGCCACGGGCTCTGCCACGATGGGAACACAACCCTTAGATCTGGACTACCGCTATACCGTTTGATCCTTCTTTCACTTCTCGGTGTTAGGTGTGAGAGATATATTAGGTAGTCTTGTTGAGGTACCCTTTTGACCATTCAAGCTAGTTGCATATCAAAAAGCCATAGAGACTGTTCCAAACTAGAACAGGATGCTCTCCCATGTACAGGATGATGTGACACTACTTGTTTCAATTGTAAAGCCGTAGATCACTCCAAAGCTAGGACAAGGAAACCCTAAACCTCTCATAGGGGTGTTTTGAATGCTTTTGTGCAAAATGTGAACTCTTTGGGAATGTATGATGCAATCCTGGGAGAGAATCTTGAGGCGATTCCTTTCAACCTTGAGGGTCATATCAGAATCAGAATTTGGGTCAAAATCTAGGGGTCTGTGTTTGATATGGTGGAAATATACCAGAACCAGAACCAGGGCTAAATTGTATCTTGCTTTGTTTTGACAAGCATATCCGGTATCCTGATCTGATGGGGCATTTTGTTTTTAATGCCAAGTTTGTTTAAGCTAGAGAAAGAGCAGTACCCAACTCAGCAAAGGCCAAGCCCAATCCAACCTGGAAAGCCTTAACCCAACACAATCCATCCAATCCCAGAAAAAATAAATAAATAAAATAAATTATTCAGCAAAGGTCCAGTCTATCTGACCCCTAAAAGGCCAGCACAGAAAAGATCCACCCACTACTAAAAGCCCAATCTAGTCAAACCCATCTAGACTAACCCAGTTCAGATACATCAAGTGTAACCGGGTCAAAATCAGTCAGCTCTCAACTTACACCCATCCATTTCCCGATTGCCAACTTAGTAGACCCATGATGGCTCAGAGTCCGGAAGAAGTTGTGGCCATGATAGTGGCGTTAAACCAGGAAATTGCCATACAAGATGAGACCAATGCTAAAATGCAACGCCCATCTGGGGCATCTACTACACAAATAATCTTGGGCCCCCAGTCAAACTTTGACCCATCTCCGTCAGCTGAAGATTTGCAGGGTCCAGATCATTGAGAAGGGTTGGCTCAAGATCAAGTTTTCAAACACCTGGTGTAGCCTAACGAGGGGCTTTATCCTCTTGATATTAATGAGCTTAACCCAACCTTGGTAAAACTTGCTAACCTTGAAAAGCAATTCAAAAAGGCACAGGGCCTTAATTTTATTCCCGACATTGAAGATGGGTACACTGAGGCTATTGTAAGACTCCCAGACAGATTCAAAATGCCACATATTGACTGTTTCGACGGGTCTGGAGATCCTATGGTACATATCCAGCTTTTCTTGGACATCCTGAAACCAATGCATCTGACTAAGCCTTAGAAACTCTCTCTGTATGGAAGAATCCTGTCAGGCATAGTAGCCACTTAGTACGCCAAGTTGGAGGATACAGTGAAACAGAACTGGGTAGAGTTGGCTAAGGCGTTTGTCAATCAATACTCTTACAATACCCAACTTGAAATAACCACTCAAGACCTTGAAACAACCTACCAGAATCCTGAAGAGCCTTTTGTATAATTTGTTGCAAGATGGAAAGCAAAGGCAGCACAGATGAAATATCGCCCTTCTAAAAGGGACCAAGGGCGAATAGTGGTGCAGAACCTTGAGCCTGATATGCTACAAAAGTTAATAGTTGCTCCATTATTCACTTTCAAAACTTTGCATGACTTAGGGTTTCAGATTGAGAGCGCATTCAACAAAGGGATTATTCCCAGAACAAGCGAACTAACCAGGAGGGTGTTTTTTAGAAGTACCAATGCTAGCAATAGCACTATTCCCAAACCCTCTAAAATCAATATCGTTACCACCACTAATCCTAAAACTGCCAACACTTTTGCCAATGCCAACCCATAAACAGCCAGCCCAGCTCGAGCTCAGGGCAGAACTTTCACCCCCCTTCATATGAGCTTAACTAGCGCACTAAAAATCCTGACGAAAAGAGGGTATCTCAAAGCCCTTGATTCTCAACCTCTGCCTGACCCACTCCCTACTAGACATAATGTGATATCCATGTTCCGTAATATGTTAATTGGTCCCTAATATGAGCATGATTATGTGTTTAATCTGATTTTGTATGCCATTATGTGAAAAATATGTGGTTTTGAATTTCTATCTGTTCACCGTAGGAATATCTATTTGATTATCTGCTTTGGAAATTAAGTTGAAGGCCCTATCAGCCACCAAAACCAAAATTGAATACGCCATTGTAATTAGCGTAATTTTTAGAGCCTACGGTGAAGTTTAATTGGAAATTGATTCGGATCAAATTAAGTTGATTTAATTGATGAATAAGTGCCCAATTATTTACTATTATTAAATTGGAATTAGCGGGGTTTGTTGAATCAAGGCACTACACCCTCAATTCTCTCCTTATAGCTTCGTTTGGCTGATTTGAACTCAAAGAAGAGAGAGAGGGCCAGCTATAGAGAGAGAGAGAGAGGGAGAGAATTGTGTAATCTTGGCTCAAGGTTTGGGGAATTTGAAGATTAAACTCAAGAAATTGCTATAGTTTGGAAGATTGAGCCTCTAGGTAAGTGAATTCATGAGTTTAATGTTGTAAATTGTGAATTCAAGTTTGATTAATGATCAAGAACATGAATTAGTTTGATTATAAGGAAATTGAGTTGTATTTGTTGAATTTAAAGTCAATAGATGCATGCATGTACGAAATCACTATGAATTTCCATATTTGAACACAATGTGTATAATCTATGTTGAATCATGTTGAAATCCATGTATTTGATCATCTCTTCACCAATTAAGTTGATATGAATGAATATTTCTCACATGCAAGAGTAGATCATGGAGGTATGAGCTTTGCATGTTTGAATTTGATGTGTTGGTGATGAGTTTGGGTTAATTTGAGGCATGCATGTAAGTAATTTAAGAAATTGAGCTTCATTGTGTTGTAATTTGGCATTGGTATCATGTTATTATGTGTATATGTGAAATTTGAGCCATGGCATGCAAGAAATGTTAGTTAGAGTATTGAAATTGAGCTCAAGAACCATTCTGGAAAATCCAGAATTTTTGATGTCTGTTCGAGCGAGGGAACCGCCGCTCGAGCGGAGATTTCGAGCTCCCAGTATTTTCTTGCAGGCATGGGGTCCGCTCGAGCAGGGAAGTTCACGCTCGAGCGGGGAGCTATGTAGGGTGAACTTCCGCTCGAGCGTCCGAGTTCATGCTCGAGCGTAAAAATGATGCAACCAGCACTTTTGCAGACCTAATGGGTCCGCTCAAGCGAATAATCCCATGCTCGAACTGTCAAGTTTTGAAAAGTGTTTACGTGGTTTCGCTTCTCTTTCACTTGCAAGCACTCTTAGGCATGCATTAAGCATTGTGATTGAGTTAAAGAGATAAGAATGAAGCCTAAAGAGGAATATGTGAATTAAGGAACGGATTGAATCGTTTGTGACCCATATGTGCTATGTGATGTGTAGGGTCGAGCTCCAGGGCAAACCAACCAACCGATCACTATGAGTAATATCGATATTTTGAAGCTTGTCATTTGTCCAATTGCTTATTTCCTTATAAGCCTTATAAGTTGCTAGTTTGAATTGTGGACAAATGTTTGATATAAATAATTGAATGGGCCGATGGCCAGTCTAAAATAAATGAATGAGTAAATGGGCCAGAGACCAGTTTGACATGCATAAATGGGCCAGAGGCCAGTTTGACATGAATGAATGGGCCAGAGGCCAGTCTGACATGCATAAATGGGCCAGAGGCCAGTCTGACATGAATGAATGGGCCAGAGGCCAGTTTGACACGAATGAATGGGCCAGAGGCCAGTTTGACATGAATGAATGGGCCAAAGGCCAGTTTGACATGAAAGTCTAAATGGGCCAAAGGCCAGTTTGACAAACGAAAGATAAATGGGCTAAAGGCCAGTATGTTTGGAACTGCAGCCACTTGATTTAAATTTTGCGCGTATAGGTTAATTAGAAATATGAATTGGGCCCAAGGCCGTTTGAAGTATGTCGTTCTACATATTGTTCGTATAACTTCTTTATTTGATATTATTCACTGGGCTATCGCTCACGCTCATTCATGTGTTTGTAGGTGAGCCAAGAGAAGTCCAAACCCAGCCCCAGTGAAGTCTGTAAGGAACAACAAAAGTTTTGAAGAGTCAGCCCTTGTGTCTCACGCACGAGACCCGTCTTCGCCTTTTTGTCATTTTGTTTTATTTTGTCACATGGGCAAAGTCTTTAAATATGTTGTATATAGTTTTGTTCGGCTGACTTAGACCTGTATGATCCTGTATGTATAGTGCGTGGTGTAGTACATATTTTGATGTGAGTTATTAATGTGCATATATATGGTTTGTGATGATGTGCCATGTAAGCACAGCTCTATGGACAAGGTTTTGAATTGCTTCCGTCTATCCCCCATTAACTCTGTTAAAATACGTTCGGCTTGGTTTGAGGCCGTAGGTAATCTCATAATTACTGGCCAGTTATGTCCTTAACCCTTGGGGGCGGGTTCGGGTCATGACACATAACCCCACCAAGTACTGTGTGTACCCTCAACAGCGTAGTCATGGCACCGATCGTTGCTACCATCTTTGTCATGAGGTTCAAAATCTCATCAACAACCAGATAATAGCTCCACCTCACGACCCCAATATTACCACCAACCCACTTCCCATCCATGACCGAATATCTCCTGCCCACCTTAACCTCATACATATACTCTCATCTACCTTTAACCCCAGCATATACATCACCCTGGCCCATTTATCCAAGCCTGAGGTGTTCATTCCAGAAAGTACTGATTTGTGCATGATGGATGCACCCAATCCGGTTCAGGAACGCCAAGGACGCCAAATGGCCGAATCCACTACTGCTAAGATGTTGGGAATGATTGAAAACCTTCAAGCAACGGTGGCAGATTTAACATTTGGGGTTTCGATCCCATCAAAAAGCTCCCTAATCTTGGGGCGAGCTGCAGTTGAAAAGGGCCAACATGAAACTATCTCAAGTCTGGGTGATTACAGATCAACAACAAATGGGTCTCACTTCGATATAGCCACCCAATCTTTTAGCCAAGCAGAAACAAGTGGCAAGACCAAAGCCAGGACAAGTATTGATCCCTATTTACAACTTCGGTGGGCTATTAAGACTTTGAAGATCAAAGGGTTGAACAAGTAGCAAGTGCTTGAAGTTGTTGCAAAGACTGTGGATAACACTTTTGTCGCTCAGGGTGAGAGCATTTTGAATTAGGGAGCAAACAATGAAAAGGGATGCTTTACCAGAAATGCCCATCGTAATCCCAGTCCCAAGCCCATGAATACTCAATCAACACTCGCCAACCCATTTTCCAATGTTTCTAAACCTAATGTTTCCTCCTCCCGAAAATGAACCTTCACCCAACTCCATATGAGCCTAACCTGTGCATGGAAGGTACTGATGGAGAAAAGGTATCTCAAACCACTCAATCCTTGACCTCTCCCTAATCCTCTCCCACCTATACACGACCCTACCCAATGTTGCACATTCCATCAGCAGTACGGTCACCATACTGACCGTTGCTTTTGCCTTCGCCATGAAATTTAAGACTTGATTGACAAAAAGGTCATCACCCCACCTGAAAATCCCAAAGCTATCAATAACCCTCTCCCTAACTGCAATAGATTACCATTCCATAACGTAAAATCCATACACAGCTTGCCACCAAATAACTATTACCCTAGCTAACACAGCATACCCGCTATTGTGCCCAAACCCACTGTGCTCATTCCTGAATCTTCTGATTCCGATCTGAGTAAAAGCAACAAAATCTTTGAAGAGATAGAAAGTTTACTCGATCTTGGTGAGTTCAAGCTTGATGAAGTAGTGATGCCAGTACTGGTGGTTGGAATGATGAATCTCAGTCTCAGCTAGGGGAATTGTCAAAAGCATACCTTTTGAACTAGGGGCATGGTGTGAAAAAGAAATTATTTCAGTCAAGAAGATCTGTGGGGACAATGTAATTGTGAGATTCAATTTGTGAAACTCGATTTGAAAGTCAGAAATCAATCCTTCTGGGTATGGATGTGTATTGAATTGAAGGTAGGTCTGGACCTTCCTGTGGGCTACTTGAAGTTGTTTTTGAAATTCTGCAAATGGACTTAGAGAAGGAAAACCTCCTTTTGTCTCAGAAATGCTTATTTTGTTTTGAGTTGTGTCTTGCAAATAGTTGTGTTATGAGTTTTATTTTCTGTCTTTTCTTGCATTGTTGCGTCAGTTGAGTCTCTTTCTTTGAGTCACTCTCGTGTACCATCAGATCTTCATCTTTATAAGAAAGTGGAAGTCAAGTTTCTGATCATTTTATTGTGCATATAGTGATGCTTATGTGACCTTTTACAAATAAAAAAAGGCTTTTAATTTGTTTTTGAATTTGTTTTCTGAATAAGATTCTGTTAATCAGCTTAAGTAATGAGAAAGATCCCTTGAATGGTTTGAGTGAATTCTGACTTATCGAGGCAAAATCAATCGTGCTTTCAAAAATTTTAAGCTATTTCTTTTACAAAACTTGTGAAGATAGGTTCAGAATTGTGTGTGGTATTTTACATTGTCCTAGGGATTCTCTTCGCCGTTAGGCAATCATTTTGGCAAGCACAAGGCAGTTTTTAGACCTTCAAGTACAAGGCGACTTTTAGACCTTACAAATCATAGAATTTCTCCCCTGTTGTTTCCATTATTTCAAAGAGAAAGAAAGGAAGAAACCAAAAGATAAAAAAAGGGATACAAAAGAAAAAGAAGAAAGAAAAAAGAAGAAAAGAAAAGGGAAAAGAAGTTAACCATCAAGCCAGGGGCATTCATTGAAATGAAATCCAATCAACTGTGAGGAAGGGAACTTCTGTCTGAATTCGGGGAAGCTGATACAAAGGTACCACATTGCGAGAAAAACCAATTCTGAAAATGGAGCGAAAAGAAAGGAAGAATGCATGCATAAAAGAATGGAGAACCAAGCTCAAATCAAGGTGAAGCCAGTTCCAGTGTTAGGGCGAGAATGACTGTTGATCAAATTCACCACAAGTGTTGTAACGCTAACCTTGAGAGGCTCGCTAACCTTGAGAGGCTCGCTAAGCCGAAAACCTAAAAGAGCGACCTAGGCAAAAGTTAGAGCATGAAAAATGAGAAATCAAAAAAAAATAGAGCTCGCAAGGTTGAAAACCCCGAAGGGGTGACTTTGGCAAAAGTTAGAGCCCTAAAAGAAGAGTGTTAACACCTAAGTGAACCTAAGCCACGAACTACATTGACCTGATTCCCATTCTTGGGATACGTAGGCAACTTCATCCTGAAGTTCGGTCTCAATTATATTCATCTTATTCATCTCAACCTGATCATCTTGCCCAATTCACGTCGTCAGCTTCGCATCAATCCATGAGCTACATCGACTGCTGTTCATATCACATACTTGCATTAGGTAAGAAAGAACTAGCTTAAATCAACAAGTGGAGCAATTTTCAATATTTGAACTTATCAATAGAATCTCTATTTTGAGCACAAAAAAAAAAAGAAAAAAAAAAAAAAGAAAAAAAAGAATCGAAACTCAAGTTTTTGCGAAATTGATTTCTAAAAGGGAACATAAGTAAAACTAGAGGCACTATGAATGATTAGTTACCTTGAGTCCTTTTATGCTTTTGAGTCAGTTGTGAATTCAGTTGTGTCGTGCTTGGTATTTGTTTCAGTCTGCGCTCTTCATCGAGTCAACATAATGTGTCTGTCGCTCAAAAGCGCTATTCATCTAGTCACCATATCATGTATGTCTGTCAAAAGCACTCTTCATCGAGTCACCATAGCATGTCTATCGCTCAAAGTTCAACAGAGTGGCATGGTCAAAAGTCCATACACGAATGTTCACTCCAAACTTGAAAACAAATCCATGTGTGGAATTCATAAATAAACTGAGAATGGCCATACAAGGGGCTATGCATTCATAATCGATGTATATGAGGAATCTGTCACTGCTTCGGAGGGGATTGGAGTAAATTCTCAACATATTTGAGTAGAAGAGAAGCATGAGTCTGATGGGTTAACAACTATTCTAGGATTTGATGGTCCCCATTGCACGTGCCTATATAATCTTGAAAAGAGTGGCCAATGGCTGGACACTAGGGACAATTGTCAGTACATCTGATCGGGTCATCCATCGAACAAGAGGCATGAATGCAACCGGTGGCCAATGACTGGACACTAGGGGCAATTTTCAGCGTAACTGATTGGGCCATCAATTGAACAAAGGAGCATGAACCTAACCTTTCTTTCCATCTGCTCAGAGCCATTTGTTGGGCATTTTCCCCTGGATTAGAGTAAGCTCATCCCCATGATGATTCTGATATGATTCAACTTTCGAAAGTTGTCTTCGGCCATTTCAAGACTCTTTGGGGATTGCCATCTTCCCTCTGATTAATACATATGTTTTGGATTATGCATACATGCTCATAAACTCCGGTTGGGTTGAACTACGCGATTGGTTGCTCTTGCTCAACTTTGTTCTGCACTTAACAAAGTTTTGTTGAGTTGTTTCTCTTTGTGTTACATTTTAATGAGTTGTGAAAAGTTGTCCTACACTCATTCTGCATACCTTTCAAATTGTTTCGCACCATTTTGTGCACCTGCATCGCGCTATTTTGTGCACCCATATAGCACTGTTTTGTGCATTCATCATACATTTCACATTTGATCGCACTATCTTGTGCATTTTATCTTACATCGCACTATTTTGTGCATTGCATAGCACTATCTTGTGCATTTCATCTTACATCGCACTATCTTGTGCATTTCACATTACATCTCACTATCTTGTGCATCGTGTGCATTTCGTATTACATTGCACTATCTTGTGCATTGCATAGCACTGTCTTGTGCATTTCACCCTACATCGCACTATTTTGTGCATTACATTGCACTATCTTGTACAATTCATCTTACATCGCACTATCTTGTGCATTGCATAGCACTGTCTTGTGCATTGCATAGCACTGTCTTATGCATTTCATCTTACATCGCACTATCTTGTGCATTGCACATTACATCGCACTATTGTGCATTTCATCTTACATCGCACTATTTTTTGCATTGCATAGCACTATCTTGTGCATTTCATCTTACTTCGCACTATTTTGTGCATTGCATTTTGTATAGCACTATTTTGTGCATTCATTCACCCTCACTTGCACTGTTTTGTGCACCTTGTATCTTTGTATCGCACTATCTAGTGCACCCCATATCGCACTGTCTTGTGCACTCACTTGGTCTAGGAGATCTTAAATCCTCTAAAGGTGCAATTCCTTTAGTGTTTGTTGTGCCCGAACAACTTTTGTGGTCTGGTATAGCCACCTACCTGTGTTTACAGTGAGTTCCTAGGAGATTAACTGAGATGGTGGAAACTAGAGTTTGAATGGCCGAGGCCTAAAACGCAAAGGTTCAGAATTTCCGAGACTAAAGTCTGGTTTAAATACCTAGGGGTGTATCCCCGACTTAAAATCTGTATAGCAGCCCCATAGGTTGAGGTAGCTTGTATGTGCCTCAATTCTAGATACTAAGCCAACCTAGTATGTCATCCTGTTGGAGAATAAGGAAAGTTACAAACATAGTTAGGGAGAAAAGTAGTACCTATGGTTTGGAAGAGCAATCAAGAAGAGGAAGATCCCTTGCAACATAAGGTGAGTCATCGCCGATTGCCCCTGTAAGGTACTTTCTAAAGTATCACTTCCTAGCTGGATCTATTACCTCTATCACATTTCATATAGCATCTATCGCATGCATCTACTACATTGTCCATTACATCCATTACATCATGCATCTTTTCCATGTTAAGTTTAGTTTAGCATGTGCCCATACTTTTCACATTACAACATAGCTCTACATGTGTATGTGCCTATTCTACAAGAATTATGGTATAAGAGTTTCGGCACCTTTTTTGTGTTAGACGTGATCTATTTTGTGTCCATGCCCTTTTTGGGTAAGACGTGGTTCGGTCTACGCCTTGTTCACTGCATCCATTGTATTCATTGCATCGTACTTTGTCTTGTTGCATTTAGCATTTAGGATCACAATCTTTCCCGAGCAGATCACTCCTTACTTATATCGTCCCACCCAATTACTTGTAATTTTTCTCTTTCTACAAAACACATAGTTTTGCATGTGCTCTCACTCTTTCATATTGAAACATGGTTCTGTTATGTGCAAGCATTCATGCTACGCGAAGGCCAATATTGAGGATGCAGGCACTTAGCCTGTGTTAGGCGTTGTTTGGCTGTGCCCACTTCTTTTCTGTGTTAAACGTAGTTTGTTTTGCATCTCCATCTATTTATGGTATTTGCGTAGTTTTGCACTGCTTATGGTTTGATTATTTCATTACATTGTATATCATTTACATTGATTCATTACATTGTGTATCATTTCGTATCCTGCCCCTGAACTACACTGGTTTGATTCCTTGCAACAGAATACATAAGCAACCCTCGGGTTCAACCAACTGTATCTGCATTTTGTTTGTTCACTCAAGTCTTACAGCCTTGTCAAAATGGGTCGTCTTCGGGCTTTGACATTCACTCACTTCATTTCATGACTCTGAGTTCTGTCAAAGAGGGGCAACTCTAGATACCCCATTTTTGACCGCCGTTAAGACTTGGGCGCCGTTGATTGATCACTCGATGATGAAAGTTGTGCTGGGCAAACGTTCGATTTCTTAAGCAAGAAAAGCTCCAAATCCCAACCTTACACCCCATTTTTGACCAAAACTATTTTGACCAAAATGACTTTAGACCTTAAAAACCTCTTTCAAAAAATTTTCAAAAAGCTTCTACGATGTTCCAAGGCTTGTATTTCGATTAAAAGTTGCACTTTTTGGTAAAACGAGTAAGGACAAAGTGGAAATAAATGGAAGAGATGTGAACTCTTTCAAAAATATTTTAAAACATCTTATTTAGAGGTTTGGAGTTGAAGAAAATACGAGTGGAGGGAAGAAAATTAGTTGGGGAAGTGGTTGAGCTTGAAACCGTTAAGGGAAAACCGGGCAGCCTCACTAAATCAGGCCTATCCTTTTGTACATTTGGACTTTAGTTATGAGGCCACCACCATTGGAAAGTGGACTTCCAAGGATTCATTTTAAACTCAAGAATCTCCTAAAGCGTAGTCCGGATGAAGGAGATATGGCTATTTGAAGTTAGGCAACAATTCGATTGAGCAAAAACTGAGCAACCTTCACTAAAATAAGCATATCTCTTTGTACACTTATAGTTTAGATGTGAGGCTACCACCATTGGAAAGTACACTTCCGGGGCTTCAATTTAGACTGAAGAATGACTTATAATCGAGTCTAGATGAGGGAGATATGCCTATTTGAAATCGAGCCTGAAGGCACATTTTTCTTGTGGCTGGCAGGTAGCCGGCAATCACGATTTGTGGACGGCCAGCTACCACTTCTAGCCTGCCGGCCACTGGTGACCAAAAAAAGGTTTTTTTTGCAAATATTTTCCTTCAACTATTTCCACACTACTCCAGCTGTTTCTGAATAGATATTTTTGACCAAAGCTTATGTTTTATATATATACATGACCTAGCTCTCATATTTCAAGGTTAGAAAAGTTTGGGAGTTGAAATTCTCCCTCTCTACAACTTCTCTCTCTCTACAATTCTCTCTCGCTTTTGCAACTTGCATAGCCTATACCCAAACCCTCTAAACCAAACCTAGAGAACTTCTTGCTGAGATGATTTGAGTTTGAATTTGAGCTCTTGAAGCACTTGAGAGTGTGAAATAGGTGTTTTTTGACTTAAGGGCTCATTCCTCATCAAGAGGTATACTTTCTCTTGCCTTCGTACCATCTTTACACCACTTGTTTTCCATATTTTCTTTCTGTTTTTAAGCTCTTTAAAAACTATTTTTATGAGCTGAAGCTTGTGGTTTAAGGCTATTAAAGGTAGAGGGGTTAACCACCCTTCTTTACACCTTGTTTCCTAAGCCTTTCCACTTGTGTTTCCCATTCTTTCATCAATTTTTTTTTTTTGGAGCTTTTTACCACTGATTTTTAAAGGTTTTCAGAGACTAAAAAAGTAGTTTTGAAGTCCCAAAAATGGAGGGGTTAGCCACCCCTCCTTTGGCTTGTTTACTTGCTTGAATTGCTCCATGTTTTTGTCTTCATTCTACCACATTTTTTGTCTTATTTTTGGGCTAAAAGTTGGGTTTTAAGGCCATTAAAGGTTGAGGGGTGGTCCACCATTCTTTGTACCATGTTTTGGAGGCCTTTACCCTTGTGTTTCCCATCCTTTTACTATCTGTTTTTGGGCTTTTAAACACTAAATTTCAGAGTTATCTCAATGGCTAAATATACTTTTTGAAGTCCAAAATTAGAGGGGTTAGCCTCCCCTCCTTGTATCTTGTTTACTAGTCTAGTTAGTGCTATGTTTTAGCATGTTAATCTATCTTTTTTTAGCTCAAGTCCAGCATGTTTTAGGTCATATTTTGGATTGTTTTAACTCTATTTTGGGTTGGTTATTGCATTTGAGTCTTATATTGCATAATTGTAGTGTAATAGTCCTCACAAGCTTGGTGTTTTAGGCCACTAAACACCCCTTGTTTGAGTTGATTGCATGTTTTTAGTGCTTTTCACACTTAATTGCAGCACTAATCATCTCTGCAACCTTTCTCCTTTCTTGGCTTTTCATTTTTCTTTGAAAGTGGTTTCAAGTCATTTGTGTGCTTAAGTGTGAAATTTAGGTTTCATACTTAATGGTTTAATCCCCTAGGAGGTTCATTACCAACGGTATGATGCTTCTTTCATACCCAAAGCAACTTGTGTCTTCAGCCTTCTTTCTATTAGAGGACTTTATTCACCTTTGGACTTAATCGGATTAAAGAATGGTCAGTAAGTTAAAATGAGTAACTAAAACTTGGGACTAAAAGTGAGCAAGATAATAACTTGTGTGTTGTGTGCTCAATCAGATGTTAATTGAACATAAGGAAAATTGGGACATTTCATACTCAAAGTGATGAAATGTGTCAAGTTTCCTAGGTCTCCATTGCCCTCGATCATGCATGATAGGGTGATGGTTCTTGTGTGTCTTGTGTTGCATTTATTGAACTTGCACATCTTGAATCACAAACCATCATGCAATGAAATTGCTTGAGTTGGTGGTTTATGGCTTAAGTTTGCCTTTCCTTGGATTTGTTCATGAAAAGGAGAGGTGAGCTGTGCAAACAATCTGTGAGAATACCCTCTTTTGCTCTGTTTGTCCTCCGTTGCAACAAGATGAACTAGTGCATCAGTGGCCGGCAGGCCACTATCCATGGCCAGGAAGCCACTTTCATGGCCAGCAAGCTTTACCGGTGGCCGACTGGCTACTGATGCAAATCTCAGCATAGTGTTGGTAAGGTGTAGCAAATTGTTCTGGAAGTGTTTAATTGTGCAAACAAAGGCTTTCAGGAGCGAAATGGAGGTCTTTTTGGGGGATATCCGAGCATGCACATGCAAATCTTCCATTTCCTGGGACAGAGTAGTGGCAGAATGGTTGAATACTTTAATTACTTGCATTTTTGCATTTGTGTTATAATTATTTAATTAGTTAGCTTACTGGCTAGTTAGTTAAATTCAAAGTGTTGTAATAATTAGTTAATTAATTAAGCTATTTATTCAGTTTGTAATAATTAGCTTAATTAGCTTAGCTTTAATTAGTTGTTAGTTAGCTTAGCTTTATTCATTTGGACTCTCCTTCATGAGAGCGTATTGTAATAATGTATACGTCTTCCAACCCCACGTCTTTCTTCCTTTTATTTAATTGCTTTTGATGGTTAGATTAGGGACATATTTCAATTACCATACCTTATGCTTACATCCATTCATCTTGTATGGCATGCACTGAGGCTCAGTTCATCATTCTAACTGCATTGTTGTTTAAATACATTCATTGAATATGTGCTTAGACCGCATGCTATTTAAATTAATTCATATGCCATGCTTAGTAGCCGAACCTACTAATTGCATATCACATGCGTTGCATTAGACATTTTGTATAGTTAGGCATTACGCATTTTTTCTAACTCTTTTGTTTATCTTAGCTTGGAGTGCTAGGTGAGTTTTTAATGCTTTAACATACTTGCATATGAGTGTAAGTGATTGCCATATTCAGCATGTTTATCATGAGGCTAAGTGCTTTATTGCTATAACTGCTTGAATGCCTATGGATGAAGGCTTATTACTTGAATTGGAATAATTTAATAAATGTACTTTTAAGCCCACTATGTCTAGTAGCAAATTCACAAACTTTAAGCCCATTTGAAGTGGCAAAATCAAACCCTTTTCAAAAAAAAAAAAACAAACATGAAATTGAATTATTCCAATTCAAGCAAACTAGTATATACTGGCTTGTGCGCATCACATAGTAATGCTAGCCTAAAAACTGGAACAAGAGCATATAATGTTAATAAAAATCATATCATGATTAGTAGAGGCCGATCTTTAATCGGGTTAGGGGGGGTGCTCAATTCATGACCTTCCCCTATCGTACCTAAGTTCCCAAGCCAAGGCAACTTTGGTGATGACGAACATGTGGCCTTTGGCACGAGTCATGAGTTTTTTAAATTTTCCCAAAATAAAATATTTAGGTGGCGACTCTATATCTGGCAAAGCTATCCAATTTTGGCATTTTTGATTCAAAATCGATTTTCCAAAAGACTTGCCGGATTTAGACTCTTTGGTGTTTATCAATTTCATATTGCACTTATGAGATTAGATTCAGAACCACAAGAGTCCGAATTGTAGGGCTTCCTTCAAACTTCTGAAAGGGGGCGCGAAAAAGTCGAGCCATAGAAATCCACCGAGGGTAATGAACTTCTTGGATTGCCCTACTTCTAACAAGTTTTAATTTCTTCCACCACCACCTCGGTGTGATGTAAGGCTGATCGCCGTATTCTTTGTATAATTGGTTGAGCGTTTGGAAAGACATTTAGTTGGTGACAAATGAAGTTCAGATCGACGCCAGACATGTCGTAAGTCATCCATTCGAATACTTTTATGTTGGCCACCAAAAAGTTTATAATCTCCAACTGTTCTTGGGAGGATAAAGATGAGCTGCGCAAGAAGAACTTGCTTGGATCATTCTCATCAATTAGTACTTCCACCAAGTCTTCAATGACGTTTTCCTCAGCTTTTTTGCCAACATCATCCAGGACCTTCTAATCCTCCAATCATTTGCATGAAGCCTTTGGCTACTCAGCTTCCATTCACAGCCACAAAACATTGCTTGGCCATCACTTGATCTCCTTATATTTCCTCTATTACCCTGGTCATACAGGCAAACCTTATCACTTGGTGGTAAGTTGATGCCACTACTTGCATGGCATGAAGCCATCATCTGCCTAGAATCAAGTTGTAAGTGGAGGGTACCTTCAATGCCCAAAATTCCACTTGATTGACAACAGACCCTGCCTTGACCGGTAGTATGATTTTCCCAACCAGCCATTATGGTTATGAGTTAAAGCTAACTAGCAATGAAGTAATTGGGGCTAAGTCTTTGTCTTCCAACTTAAGCTGCTTAAAAGCGTCGTAATACATTATCTCGACTGAGCTTCCTTGGTTGATCAAAATGCATTTAATATCAAAATCCTTGACGCGCAGCATGATAACCAACGCATCATTGTGTGGGGTTTGGATTCTCTCCAAGTCTCTGCTAGAAAATGTGAGGACGTCCTTCACCTCAGTCCTCCTCTTCATGACAATCGATTGAACAGACAAAACCTTTTCATACGTTCCGCTTTCTTGATCATCTCGTCAAGCTCGCATACCCACATTGGCTCAATGATCCCATGGATTACATTGATGACTCCATGGGGGCGTATCTCAGCTTGCTAAGACATTTGGCTTGGCTTGCCTTTGTGGTGTCGCTCTGATGTCATCGTCAATATACCGATCCAGATGCCCAGCTACAATTAATTCCTCCAAGTACGCTTCAAAGGAACGCAATTCTCTGTGCGATGGCCCCTTTCATCATGGTAGGTGTAGCGATATCTTGGGTTAAAACCTCTCTGGGCATCCCCCAACTTAGCCGACCATTGAACGTATGCCTCGTCATGGATCTCCCTAAGGATGCGATAAACAGGAATTTCAAAGACCGTGGTGATGCTAGTTCGGGCATTTAATGTTCTCTTGGCATCTTCTGTAGCATCACAGGGGTTGTCAGCCTCGTTGGAGTAGTTGTGCTTGTTATTGCGGTTATTTTTGCAATTTTGCTCTCTTCCATGGTTGTTTAGACGGTTTTCCTTCTATCTGACCGCGTGAACCTTTCCCGCTATCCTCTTGTCTTCCACTACCAGATTTACCTTCACAATAGCTGCAGCTACGTCGTCTTCAACCCAGATGTGCTCATTGATGCATTGCATGAGCGACTCTTTGGTTGATGGTTGATTCACTATGAGTGAATCTCTCCATCTATGTCTGACTAAAAGATAGCGCTTATATTGAGTGATTGCTACGTTAGCTAGGAAATCAATGATCTCATTTAACGTCTTCCAATACTTGGCATTGTACACCTTTAAGGAATCACTCGATTCTATCTTCACTCCCAATAGATGGTCAACTTCCTTGGGTGTTTTTGCGTTTGTCTTGAATCTGGTGACAAATGCCTCTGCCAACTGCTGCCACCTCTCGATACTCTTCTCTGGCAACCTCTCAAACCATTTCAGGCCCAATTCACCTCAACTCGATGGGAAAATTAGGCACATTAATGTATCATTTCGTCTATGCCTAGCCATAACTGCAGATAGTGGCTTACGTGCATGTACGGATCGATTTTTTTTTGTCATAAAGCGTGAATTTTTGCTAGTGGAAGCCGGCAGGAAGTGATGTGTTCTCTATCTCAAGGGAAAAAGGAGTGGTGCTAAGCCTTGCCAAGTCTATATCTGTCGGTACGTGCGCCACTAGACGTGGCGAGGCATTACAACTTCTTCGCTTACGCGATCTCTAGGGGCCAATCGTTAGAGCGCTGGCATCCTCTGGCTTCTCACCGACATACCCGTTCCTCCAGAACATCTCTCAAATTCTCTAATCGAACGGAATATGAGTATCTCAACGTCGTCGATAGACGCGAGGGACGGTAACTACTGTCTCGAGTGTGAGACCTTTTTGCTGGTGTAACAGAGTCGCTGGCTCTAAAACTCCTCGTGATGGAAAGTGGAGGAGTTGGTCATCTACTCCGACTGCTAAAATCATGGGACTGGGCATACTCACTGTGGTTTCCCACTCCAGCAATGCCCTTTCCCTTTAGCTTGCACTTCATGGCCTTCATCTCCATAGCCATCCTTCAAATGATTACTTCTTTATCCCTCAACTTGCTTTCTAGATACTAAGTGTGTGACCCACGCTGTTACTGGCGCCCTTCAGGGCTCTATAAGTGCCCTGAACTTCTCGCATGTTTGTCTCGCATGTGTTTGTGAGTTCCTCGCATAGAGGCCTCTAGTCTAGCCATGGTTTGAATGGCGGGCAAGTCGTCGTGTCTCTAAACAGACTCTGGCAAAATGCTATTGATGGAGGACATTAGAATGTCGTCATTGTTCGCCATTGAAAGTGATCAGAAAAGCTTGGAGGACAAGGTTTCGTCTGTTTTGATTCCCACAGGTAGGGCCAATTATACAGGGAGTAAATATTCTTTACTTCCATACTCCTTGCAACCAAGCTCTATGTTGCTCTGAATGGCATCGTACAACCTAAAAACACGACGACAGTGAGCTACCTGGCGGGTGTGTTGCCTAAAAACCCCTCCGACGGTCAAGTTAGGACCCTTAAAGAGAGAAGAAAATGACTAAAGTAGCTCAAAGTATGGAAAAATTGCAGACCTTTTGCATGGAGGCGTCGCAGGATTTATATAGTTTGTGCGTGCACTACCGTGCTCGTCCTTTCTTGGACACGTAGATGTATTATCCTCTATTTTACTTACACGTGTGCGTATCAATGCTACCAAACAGTATTAGCTAAACCTCCTAACAGTATTGACGTGTACAATTGGCGAGTTTTCCTCCTCGTGCTCTAATCTGGTGACATAGTTCTTGCCCACCAAACTAACCTAGCTCGATTCAATTTCAACATTCCTAGAGTCGAACTCTCCCTTGCAAGGCTGCAATATAGGGCTCAATGTTGCCCATTTCGCCACGTCAACTTGTAGCTCGGCTACACTACATTTAGCCCTTCATAGTGCGAACTTACTGCTCGGTTGAGCTGCGGGTAACCCTTCACGACTAGAACTCATTGCCCGACCAAGAATCCTTTCTTGGGCACACATTCAAACCAGTCTGACCTTTAGGCGCCGATCTAACTTACTCGCAGTCTTTTCCTCAGTTCAAGACCATGCTATCCAGCCTGGCCCACGATTCAAGCCCACCACTAACCTTGGTTTCGACTTTCGCGATCCTCGTAGCCTGGTTGGTCGGTTGGGAATATAGCCCATGCTAGATTCTGCTCGACCCAATTGTTCGACACAAATTCCCCTATCATATTCTATTTGAGAAATACTTATTTTTCATATATATAATTATTATGATATTTGAAAAAAAAATTATCTCAATGTACAAATAAATAAATAAGACAAAATATGCTTAATTATGTGCATCATGCGGATCAAATTAATTTTCTTTTATATTTTTTATTTTTTGTCTATCTTATTGATATCTTAATATTAATTTATATTTAATTTTTTATATAACATGAAATTATTTATTATAAAATATTTATATTTAATTTAAATTTTATATACCTATATACAATATGTATGAATAATTCAAAAAGAATATCAAAATAAAAATCAATACTCTACATAATTAATTTATGTAATTTCTTCTTAGTCTAATCACAACATCTTTATATTTAATCTTTGAAATAAATTCTGTGTTGTTCTATTTCTACATATATTTTTTTTTCAAAATAAATATAAAAATTAAAATCAAATTAAATAATTAGAATCACTTTTAATTTTATATTACTAATTCTCTTTCTAATTTAATTATTATTTTTAATATCAAAAAGTGCGTCTATTTTACTATCATATAAAATCATTATATGATAATTACACTTTTATAGCACAATAGAACTAAAATTATCAAAATAAATAAGCAATTTAACTATATTTATTATATTTAAGTAACACTTTATAAAACGATAATGCTAAGATAATTAAAATAAATAATTAAAATTAAAATTAATATTATTCTTTTGTTATAGAATCACTGTGGAGTTAATTTTAATTAATAAAATATTATTATATTAATTAAAATTAACTCCACAGTGATTCTATAACAAGGTTATTAATTAAAATTAACTCCACAGTGATTCTATAACAAGGGTCATGTTATGGTGTGCAACTTACGCCTTACACTTACGCCCACCTTCCACTTACACTTTTTGTGTAAGTGGCACATGGTGTGCAACCTTGAGGGTTGCACACTTAAGAAAAGTCCCTATAACAAACATCATATTCTAGAAGTGATTTACATAGTAACATCCCATATGATATTGATTTATTAAAATAATGAAACTTAATACTTTTTGGAGAATTCTATTATACACACCTACATATCATATTCACCATTAGTTGCATCATTTTCTTCTTTAGTTATGACCAATTTTCCTATTTAGTTATAACATTATTATAATATATTAGTTATGACTTTTTTGTATTAGGTTATGACTTCTTTTTTTTTTTTTTTTAGTTATAACTAGTTATGACTCAGAAATTATGAAGTTATACCATTTTCTTCTGTAATTATAAAATGCATATGGTACAAACATTTAGATGATAAATTGACAAATGACAAATAATAAATAGTGTGGAGTATTATTTTAAAGAATAATGATTTATCAAAATGATTGTATATATTTAAGGCACCTATTAATGTTTCTTGAATAAATATTAAATAAAAATTTTGAATTTATAATATTACTGATAATGTACATTCATGCGCTCTGCTAGAAAAGATATGCAAAGATAATTTGGCTGGAATAAAAAATTTACTATTATTATGATGTGTCACATAGTTAATCAAAATCCCTTTGAGAACTGAAATTATTAACGTTATAAAGATTTTGTACTTGATTGCCTTTGAAAACACTGTTTATTATTTGAATTTGTAATCTTTTATACATTAATATGATTAACTCTTACATTCTTACTTATACAATCATAAATCATACTTTTGAATCAACCCACCTTAAGTACTTTTTCGTGTAATAATGCTTAAATATTATCATATAATATTTTTTTTTAAATTGAAGTTGATCAAATTTTGCATTCAATCAGTTAGGTCATAAATTATTAAATAAATTAATAATGTTAGTTATCGAAAATGTCCAAAATCTATTTAAATAATTATGATTTATGTCTATCTCAATAACTATGATTATGTCAATTATAAAAATTAAATAAAATGCTTTAAAAAATAATATTATAATTATTGTGAAAAAAAATTATAATCGAATTAGACACTAATATAATATTTTTAAATTGAATTTATCACCTAATATTTTAAATAATTTTTGTGCATGGCACACATAAAACAAATTAGTAATTTTAATATTTATAAATATAAGCAAATTTTGTATCTCGAAAAAAAAAAAAAAAAAAAAAGAGGAGAACTAAACCAATTTTTTTTTTTAATATGGACTCCAATTTTTTAAATTCGCCTTGACACCACAAAGTCAGGTCGGCCCTGTCTCCTTCAACATTGGTCCCCTAAAATCTTCACCCTTATTCAGCATTGGCCCCCTAAAATCTTCACTCTCATCAGCAAGATCTCTCATTTAATCATTTTCAATAAATACTTCTATCTCATCCCTCAAGGGGTTTTCTTGTGGAATGGTTCATTTTTAACTAATTAAGTGTCTAATATTAAGGCCTTGTTTGGGAAGAATAAATAAGTGCACTTTTTGTCTTTTTTGACTAAAAAATTGAGGTTGAAAATATGGATGTTTGGGTTAACTTGTTGACTTTTTATGGAAAAATGTGTAATAAAAAATTGTGAAAATTGGTTTTTAGAGGAAAATTTGAATTGGGAGTTGTGCAGCCGTAATTGTTGACTTTTGGTGAATAGTGTTAACTTTTTAACTTTTTGAGTAACTTTTTGACTTTTTGGCTTTTTTTAAAGATCCCAAACAAGGCCTAAATATACTTTGACATCTAGTGAAGTCCTTCTCTAAATAATCTACAATAATAAGACTGTTTTTTAGTATATAAACTAGATCAAATCCCATTTGAAACAAAGTACTCTCTGATATAAATCTTTTCACTTCTCAACTACATAATTTCTATATTTTTAGCTAGCAAACTCTTTCTCTTCTCTCTCTCACTGCGCGCGCATGCCTGTATGTACTCATTCACTTTTTTACCCTCATTTGTTTCAACAAAACATATTATGGAAAACATATTTAGCTGTTTGCTTTTTTCTTTTTTTAAACATTTGGTATGATATTTTGCATGTTTAATGAAAACAAATTTATTTGAACAAATATATTTTTCACTACCCCCACCCCCCAACCACCCCATAACTACTATAGCAGCCACCACTGTCACCGCCAACCATGGTTCTAAATCCCGATATTAGAACACATATTGATATCAATCGTGGTGTATTGATATTGAGACTATCAGATGTATTAAGAATTAAGTGCAGCGATAGTAAAAGTTTTAAAGTCATGAACAACTCTTTAAAACTCAATGATATACCTTTTTTTTTAAGTTTTTATAACTCTTTCAAGCTCAAAGTGGAATTAAAATCCCAAAAAAGTAGAAAGAAGTTGAATTTTTCATTTTGAATACTTATCCCACATCGATTTAATGTACTTGCTCCTATGTAACCAACCAGTCAAGTAGTCTCATGTTTTCCCCTTTTTTGGTTTAAACAATTAGTTTAATTTTTAAATTTAAAGATATATTTAATATTTCAGTTAAAATAGCACTACTCAAATAAATTTAAATATAAATCTGGCTATCTACGCATTTGATGTTTAACCCCCATTAAGTTTAAAGATTGAATATATTTATGTACTTATATTTTTATTTTTATTTTTTTTGTCCGCGATATTGTAGCTGAACCGGTCTGGTTCCTTTGGCTTGAGAATTGGTAAATTATCTAGTTTGATTCGACACATGATACGAATCTGCCAATTTGTATGTGAAATTTAAATTTTAATATGAACTGACCATGTCACCAGCACCATCACTATTGGCACATTACTTTCAAGTTCTCAACCAATCATAAGAAAATATTTTATGACAAAAAAGTTTTTCATACATTTTCCATCAAAAGAAATGGAACAATAAATTGTCTCTTTATTTCATATAAACTCTCTTCAAGAAAAGAACATTTTGTGTGCATCACAAAAAAGGGTTGGATTTTACTTGAACTTCAAATATGAACTTGATAAAATTGTTCAAGTTTAGGAGCTCATCATAAATCTCATTTCAATAATCTGATCAATTCATTTCACAAGGTCATTTGTGTATGTCATTTTTGAAAATAAATTAGGTCGGTCTGATAATCATAACATTTTTTATTTTATCACGTTTATCTCCCAAAAAAAAAAATGTTACGGCTGTCGAGTCGACCTAATTTTTGTATGGATAATATTCGTAGAGGACATTTTAAAATAAATGATTCGAATAATCAAAATGAAATCTATGATCACCTCCATGTGCTCAAACAATTCTGTAAAATTTAAATTTAAATTTAAAAAAAAAAAAAAAAAAAATCCATTCCAAATGAAAAATGTCATGCAGTGCCAGACTCTCTTTATTGCCCCTGCATGCATGCAGTAAATAAATAGACACAGTTGTAGCCTTCGGAATTCTTCTCACAATAATTTTTCTACTTTCTTTCTACCTGAAACCATTATTTCTTTTTGGCAGGAGGTCAGACACTGGTTAGAACATTGTCGTATGTCTTCTCTGAAATAAGGTAACTGAATCCATATCATATATACTAATATTTTCTATATCTATCTATTTATGTAAAATCTATGTCATTTATCATATAATATCTTCTTTCTATTTAAAACCATTATTTAGTTATGTATCTATCTTAGGGTGTAAATTTGGCTCGGCCCGACTCATCTGGCCTTGGATTTGGGCCATTCCATGTCGGGTCTCACGGGCTCCTGCCAAAATTTGGACTAGGCCAAGCTAACCCACATGCCAGGAAATTAGGCCCAGGCCCAGAGGGTATTCAAACCTTGGGCGGGTCGGTGGGCCTGGGCCTGAACATTTTTTTTGTTTTTATTTTTTCCACCAAAATTTTAGGGTGTGTTTGGTAACGTTTACGTTTTCAGTTTATATTTACAAAAATTTTATAAACTGGTTTTTGTTTATTTTTTGTTTATTTTTAGAAAAACATAAACTACAAACGCGTTTGATAATTGACAAAATATTTAAAAAAATTTAAAAATATAAAAAAGAGTGAGAAATGGCAAGTGGTGGCAAGTGGCGGCGAGTGGCGGCGGAAGACGGTGGTGGAAAGTGATGACGGTGGATGGTGGGTGGTGGCGGGTGGGTGGTGGTGGTGGGTGGGTGAGGGTGGTGGGTGGTGGTGGCAGGTGGGTGGCGGATGGCGGGTGGTGGTGGCGGGTAGGTGGGTGGTGGTGGTGGGTGGGTGGTGGGTGGTAGCAAGTGGGTGGTGGTGGTGGTGGTGGTGGCGGATGGCGGTGTGGTGGTAGTGGCATGTGACCAGGTGGTGATGGTGGGTGGCAATGGTGGTGGGTGGTATGAGTGAATGGCGGTGGTGGTGGTATGGTGGTGGCGGGTGGTGGTAGTGGGTGGTGGGTGGTGAGTGGTGGGTGATGGTGGTGGTGGTGGGTGGTGGTGGCGGTGGGGTGGTGGTGGTGGTGGCTAATGTTGGGTGGTTAAAAAAAAAAAAAAACTGAAAACTCAAAATGGAAACACATTTTTTGTGTTTTCATTTTTTAGCCAAATTTATAAACTGAGACCACTGATTTATAAATCAAAAATTTTACCAAATAAATTTTTATTTGAGTTTTTAAAATTTTTGTAAATATAAACTGAAAACGTAAGTGTTACCAAACGGCACCTTATTATTTTCCACTAAAAATGACACTACACCTCAAGTCGGGTTTTGAATGAGCCTTGAGCTGGCGAATGGGCCAGCCCAAGCCGGGCCGAGCTTCAAAATGATGGCTCAGGCCTAAGGTCTCAAGTTGGCCTCAGGCCTGGGCTTAGCCGGGTCAAGCCCATCCCCGGCCGCACATGGGTCACGGGTAATTTTTACACTCCTAATCTATCTATACTATTACAAAAGCTTTCCATGAAGAAGACTTCTATGAATGGGTAATTTCATGAATGAATTTCAGAGTTAGATTAACGGATTTAAAATAGTTAAGTGAACATGTATTTGTTTTCGTTTTTAATAGGTTAAAAGAAAAATTATTATTATTATTAACTCGAAATATAAAAATACAAGAAGGTGATAAAGGAAAGTGAAAGAATAACATTGTCTAAAGACATATGACAACAAAATTGGCACAGTAAAGCAAAACTCAATCCCTACCAAAATAAACTCTAAAAGAAAGACACGAAAAGTTGGCGAGGTGGCAATGAAAACAATCACCTGTGAAAATACTACACCTAAAACACCAATACCACCACACACACAGCAAAAAACTCAGACAAAACAGGATAGCCAAACATTAATGATGTGTGTGGTTCATTTATTTTGAGAGAGATTTGAAAAGTAAAAATGAAATGTATGAAATTATGTGAAATATAAATATATTTTATTCACATTTTATTTGTATTTTTCTTTTTCTTTTCTAAATCCTTTCCCAAATCCTTGAACTCATGGATTGGGATAAGATTTTGAAAAGAAAAAAGAAAAAGTGTGAAATGAAATTATATTTCATTTATATTTCACCTTTTTTTTTTTTTTTCTTTCTAAATCTCTCACCAAATCCATGAACCAAACAAAGTCTAAAGGAGATCTTGAAATAGGGCATCTGATTTAACCACCACTTCACTACAGCAGAGCACCCATTTATGTGAGCTTCAAACCATGACCAAATGTCCTCAAAAAATCCACAAGAAATCCACCTAAATTGATCATACTGAAGTTTGCCGAAGTGGCAAAGCAAAAGACACAACCTGAAGGCCACAAAACACAATGACTGCCATTCACAAGAAACCATCTCCACACAACAAGACCAAGAAAAACTAAAATCATCCCTAATCATACTTCAATAAGGATGAAAATTTGTGCAGAAGTTTCCTTCCAATGGAGAAACATAACAATGGGTGCATATGGTAACAAAGGGGTGTGTACCAGTGTACCATAGGATTACCCTGAAAACTTTGAATTTTGAACGAAGAGGAGAAGGCAAGGGCTATGTTCCTAATCACAAGTTCATAATCTTAAACACTTGCAATTCTATTAATTCAAATCTGCAGGGACATAACCAAAATTTCATTATCGGATGGGCCAAAAGACAAATAATATTTTATTACCATATACACAAATACACACATATACATAAATTATATATAAAAAATAAAAAATAAAAAAATCAAGCACCATAGAAGCAAACTCTGATAGGAAAAAGAAATTTTTTTGGTACAAATTAAAAAGAGAACACAAGATAAAAAGAAGAATAAGATATGTATCTTTTATACTGTGAAATTGTTTTATTTATAAATAAGATATATATTTTTAGAAATGCCATGACAAATATAATTTTTCACAAAAATAGTCTTCTCTTAATTCTATCCCTACAAATCTAAGTATTAGAAAGCTAAAACCTATTGTAATACTTATAAGGAAAAAAAAAACTTAGAACCATAGCTAAAATAGAAAACTAATTTGTTTAATATTATTGGGAAACTTAATTCCTAACAAAAATAAAAATAAAAATAAAAACCATAATTAGCAAGAAGCCTAATAGAGTTCTCTCCACCTGTGTGTGTTTTATTTTCCGTATATGTGTTTGGAGTCTTATTTTTTTAAATCCTTTCTTTGTATTTATTACGTATTGAATTTGATTTTGATTGTGATTGCAATTGATCGGGTATCATGATAATATCTATCAATATAAAAATAAAATAAAAACTCCTAATGAGGCTCTAATACCAGTAGTTAAAAGACAAAGAATTTTAAATAAAACCTCCATTTCAAAATTATTGCTTACATGTTGAGCATTAATTAATTAATTCAGTATTTAATTATTTTTAATGAAAGAAATTACATGAGCCAGCAACATTAGAATTGCCTGCCATGACTGGGTGTTTTTATTTTTCTTTATTTTTTACTTGACGACCTTGTTACTGAAGTAATAGTAGTACAATTGTTCAAAGCATAAACCCAAAAAAAAAAAAAAACATTTCTCAGTCTTCTTTGTGTCATATGTTCAGATAATAACATCCAGGAGTGATTTATTTATTTATTTATTTATTTATTTATTCTTATGTTTTCAAACAACTTGACAGGGAAAATATTGAATGGTTCACTTAGTGCTTGTAAAAGATTCCAGAAGCACATGTACTTGACCCTAGCAATGACAACTTTCAAAAGAACCGTGTATAGCATTTTGCGAGGATAACATTTTTATTTATGTTGTGTTTGGTTGGACGATTTAGAGAGGGATTTAGAAAAGGAAAGAGAAAAAGTGTGTGAAACTAGGTGAAATGTAAATATATTTTATTCACATTTCATCTAATTTTTTCCTTTCCCTTTCCAAATCCCTCCTCAAATCCTCAAACCAAACACAGCGTTAGGGAATTATATGCAAATGCTAATAAATAAACCTATTACTTAATAGGTCATATGATAATTAACGGTGTTTTTATAATTAAAAAAACGCATCACTAATTGTTAATTTTTAACGACAATTTAAAAAATTTATTGCAAAAAAACATCGTTAATTGTCAACTTTTAGTAATAATAAGTTTAGAAAAACATCACAGAAAATGTCATTAATTGTCAGTTTTTAGTGGCATTAAGAAAAACTTCACAAAAAAGTCATTAATCATCAGTTTTTCGTGGCGATTCTGTTAGTACCAACTTTTAGCGATGAATTGATAAGATTTAATAAGAATTAAGTCTAACTATTAAGATTTGCTGGTAATTTATCCCTTTATTTACACAATGCTTGCACACTATCACTATAACAATTTTAATTACACACTATTTGCATATAGTAGTGTGCATATTATTTTAATCTTCATAAATGTATAGACTCCCAAAATTAAAGCTGAAAAAGAGTAGCTTTTTTTATTTTTTCATGTAAAAATTCAACTTTTTTGCCCCCTTGTCATTGTGAAAGTCGAGTTGATTTATTTAGTGCGATATTTAATCAGTCCAATAATGGCGGTCCTCATGAAGTAAACCTATTCATCAAAGCTTGGGTAGCATCTTGTATTACATTTTGGACGCTAATCGAAGAATTTTATTTTAGATAAGAAATTTTTTTGCAATCTTACAAAGGATCGCATCATAATTTGATCAAAATTAAGATGTTGAGTGTTATAATTGAAAAAAATAAAAGATCAAAATGAGATTTAATAAAAGCGAAGAGATGCAAAATATAACATAGTATTTATTTATTATTTTTTAGGGCTGAATTTTATTCATTTAATTTATTTGAACCTTAATTCTACTTGCAATGAAGTCATGCACTTGGAAACTAACAACTTCAGCCTCTTTTATAATTAAAGTAATTGAGTTAACTTGGTTGATTATTAATTTACACTCTTACTTAGAAAGTCATGAGTCAATTTGGTCAATTTTTATTAAAGGTAAAGATTAATTATTTTTTCGTTGAGTAAGTTTGTTTTATTTCTTTTAATTATCAGTTCTTTGTATTTATTATTCGCATTAATTGTTGAACTTACATATATATATATACACACACACATTAGATTATGATTATTCAATATTTTCACATAAATATGTGTATTAAGAAGCAAGATTCTCTTATGTCCATAGTATTTTGATTGAAGAAATTATAATAATTTTGCCCTCTAATATAATTTCGTTGTTGTTAGAACTCTATTTCATGTGTTGGAAAACTTTTACCTTGTAGTCACTCATGATATTCGTCAATCATTTATTAACCTTTATTTGATTATATATCATCAAAATTCACTAATGCTGTGTTTGGTTGGGGGATTTGAAGAGAGATTTGGAAAGGGAAATGGAAAAGGTAGGTGAAATGTGAATAAAACATACCTATATTTCACCTAGTTTCACACACCTTTTCCCTTTCCCTTTCCAAATTCATTCCCAAATCGCCTAACCAAACAAAGCCTAAGCTTGCTAAGAGTTCAATAAATAACTAATTGTAGATTTTGTTGTACAAAATCCATGTAAGATGAACTACCCCATTCTATAGCCCTCTTCATCTTCTGCATTAGCCTTTTCAACCACCACCCCTGTAACATTAGCCTCATAACAGCACCTGTAAAATACCTCTCTCTCTCTCTCTCTCTCTCTCTCTCTGCCACAGCATAGAATGTGAACAACAGCAAAATCGTGCACGGCAAAGAAAGTTGCAACTTTTCTACAACTTATAGAATCTGAAGATTACCAAAAATATAGGGGGGAAAAGAAAAAAAAAAAAAAAAAGAGAGAATTCTCTCAACAAAGTGTTTGTAATATATCAAAAGTGTTTTCTATAAGGCTTACAACTCTTATTTATAATAGAACGAAATCCTAATTAAACTAGGAAATAAACCGAAAAAGACAATCCTGGCTAATGAAGCCTAAATCAAAGAAATTATGAAAACTACTAAAAAGGAAAGATTTGAGTTAAGCTCAAATATGGAAACTATAATGAAAAATGCATATTCTAGGGAAAAACCTGGCCCTAATTGGATTAGTCTAGGCTGAGTTATAGATGACTCAATTATTTCTAAAAATGGCGAAATCGTGAAATTAAAGACCTAAACAACGAAATTTGACCGAAATTCATCATAGGCCATGGCAAAGCGATGGGTATTGATTGCCACATAATTTTTCATTTCTTGAGTGAACTCCACGGCATTCCAAGCACTTCCATCTTGTATCTACTAGTGCCTTTTACCTTTGCCTTGTCCATGTATAAGTTCCAGAAACTTTATAGCCAAACACTTTGCATCATCCTCCCTGAGTTGAAGAGAATTTGTATCATCATCATCATAATGATCACCATGGTAAGGGACAAGATGCCTGACATTGAATACATCAGATGGGCAAATATAGCTTGGAAGCTTTAATCTATAGGCATTTGAGTAGATCTTTTTTGTAATTTCCAGGGCCCAATTTTTCAAGCTGCTAACTTCTTGTGCTCTCCCATAGGAAAATATTGTTTAGGTAAGATAGCCCAAACAAAATCTCTCACCTCAAACTCCACTGCTTGGTGTTTCTTATCAGCACCTCGCTTGTTCTTAGTTGTAACTTCATGTAAATGTTGTTGGGTCTATTTGTGAATTTCCTAAAGCTGTGTAACTAGATCCTCTGCTTTTCCCTGAACAAGCTTCAACTCCAAAACGGGGGCTAAGTCAAGTAGTGATTGGGGGTTAAACCCATAAGTGATGTAGAAAAGATTGAACCCAGTGCTGTGGTGGGTGAAACGGTTGTAAGCAAACTTAGCTTGTTACAAGTTTTGGTCCTATGACTTGAGGTGATCTACTACGAGGTCACGAAGTAAACTACTTAACGACTGATTGGCAACATCCATGTGTCCATCTCTTTGGGGATGATAAGCGCTGCGAAAATCTAACTTGATGTTAGACAAATGCCACAAACATCAACAAAATGACTGAGGAAATGGGTGTCTCTATCTGCAATGTGGTAACCCATGTAGACAATAGACTTCCCGAAAATTGTTGCGGATCGGGGGCACACCAGGGAACACAAACAAGCAATAACACACAAGTTTTAACGTGGTTCGGCAAATCACCTACGTCCACGGGCAGCGGATCACTATATTGAACAAATGGAGCAATTATACAACTCTCAGATTGTTATCTCTCTCTTTGTTCTCTCTAAGCTCACACACTCTCTATCTGCTGTGTTTTTCCCTCTGCCTCAACCTCTCTATATATACATATCAGAGGGAGGAGGTGATTGGCCATCACCTACTCCATTCCACTCTCTCGTCTCTAATGTGAAATGGAGCTTCCATTCATGGAAGTGGAGAACATTGGTCTTTGCACAAATGACGGTTAGTGCTGCACTAACAATTTGGTGGAGCTTCCATTCATGGCTAAATAGAGATTCTAAGCCAATTTACAACAAATCTCCACTTTGGCGAGGATTCTCTAATCCAACATAGTGATCGATCAACACTGCCTTGCACCCGAAGGTGCTCAGTTCCGAGAGATGTTGACCAAGTCCAAACAATGTTGGAACTTGATCCCAGAGACTACCTTTGTGAGCATATCGGCCGGATTATCTGCAGTACCAATCTTTTGAAACAGAATATCCCCTTCATTCACAATTTCTCGGATGAAATGGAAACGGACGTCAATGTGCTTGGTGCGGGAATGATGAACCTGGTTCTTTGCCAAACAAATGGCACTGATCACAATACACCTCAACGTGCTTCAACAAGTCCCAAGTCTTCAATCAACCCGTAGCCAAATAGCTTCTTTAAAGGCTTCACATCGCCATGTACTAGTAGACAAAGCCACATCAAGCGTTGACCTCCAACTCACCGCCCTTTAGCAAGCGTAAATAAATACCCTGTTGTTGACCGGCGTTTGTCTAAGTCACCAAGATAATCTGAGTCCACATAACCTTTCAAATTGTCGGTTATCTCTCTCGAACTTCAATCCCAGTTGACTATGCCATGTATGTACCTTAGGATCCACTTCAGATCTTTTCTGGATCATGCATATACCGCTACCATACTCACAAAGATGCGAGATGTCGCCTTGTACAAACCATAGCATACATTAATGCACCAACTGCATTTGCATATGGAACCTGTGCCATATGCTTCCGTTCTTCTTCTGTGCGTGGAGACATCGAAGCACTAAGCTTGAAATGAGGGGCCAATGGTGTACTTACAGTTTTGGTTTTCCCATTGATGCCAAATCTGTCTAACACCTTCTTCAGATACTGGGTTTGTGTCAAACAAACCGTGCCCTTCTTTCTGTCTCTCTTGATCTCCATGCCAAGAACTTTCTTTGCTTCTCCCAAATCCTTCATTTCAAACTCCCTTGCTAACTGAGCCTTGAGTTTGTCAATCTCCACCTTGCTCGTAGATGCAATTAGCATATCATCTACATATAAGAGCAAGTAGATGAAGGAACCGTCGGGAAGCTTACGGAAATATACACAATGATCAAATTGACTTCTTGTGTATTCTTTCCCTATCATGAACCGATCAAATCGCTTGTACCACTGTCTCGGGGATTGCTTCAACCCGTACAACGATCTGTTCAGCTTACAGGCCCAATTCTCTTTTCCAGCAATTTTGAAGCCATCTGGTTGGGACATGTATATCTCCTCTTCAAGATCTCCATGTAAGAAAGCAGTTTTGACGTCGAGTTGGGCGAGCTCGAGATCAAACTGTGCAACCAAAGCTAACATGATGCGAATAGACGTGTGCTTCTCATCAGGTGAGAATACCCCAGTGTAGTCTATGCCTTCCTTCCGAGCATCGCCTTTAGCTACCAATCTAGCTTTGAATCGATGTTGTCGTTGCACGAATGCCTTCTTTCTTGGTGTAAACCCACTTACACCCAATTGCTTTCTTTCCCTTTGGAAGTTGCACCAACTCCCAAGTCTTGTTCTTGTGAAGTGAACCGATCTCTTCATCCATAGCCTCCTTCTATTTGACACTTTCTGGATGCTGCACGGCTTCTTTGAAAGTGCACGGAACATTGTCTTCAATGATTGGAAGTGCATAGGCTACCATATCGGTCATCCAACTGGGTTGCTTAGTAACCCTTTTACCTTTCCTGATTGCAATGGGTTCTGATTGTTGCGGAGCCTCTGGATCTTCATCTGAACTCTCTTCAGAGCTATCCTCTGAGACTTCTTCAGATGGTTGCTTGGTGACTAGTCTTTCTTTGAGTCTCAAACTCCACCCGACTTCTTCAATGCTTCAACTTTCGTTGAGGATCCGGTTGCTTCAACATTGCGACTCATCAAAGGTAACGTCTCTTCGATGAGAACTTTCTTTGATTCAGGCACCACATCAGATCCCTTAACAAAGCCCAAGAAGATGGCTTTCTTGGCTCTTGGATCCAACTTAGATTAACATGAAAATATCTTTGGACATCCAAAGATACGAATCGATCATAATCGATCGGGACTCTGACCATACCTCCATGGGAGTCTTCCCATTCAATGCTGCAGTAGGTAGTCTGTTGACTAGATGACGAGCATAGTTCAATGCCTCGCCCCAAAATGCCTTGCTCAATCCGATACACCGGACTTTCTCCACCAAAGTGCGGTTCATGCGCTCTGCAACTCCATTCTGCGGTGTTCGAGGCGTGAAATGTCTCACTATCCTCGCATTACGCAAACCTCAAAGAAGGGATCGATGTGTATTCTCCACCATTGTCGATCTCGATCCGGTCTCAATCATCTTCTTCCACGTAAGAAAGATGTCTAAGACTTCATCTTTGTGCTTCATTGTATAAATCCAAACTCTTCTGGAGAAATCATCAATGAACGACACAAAGTAGTGTTTACCTCCCAACGAAGCATTCTTGGAAGGTCCCCATACGTCGGTGTGGACGTAGTCTAGAATCCCTTTGGTACGGTGAATTGCAGTACCAAACTTGATTCTTGTTTGCTTGCCCAATACACAATGCTCGCAGAACTCAAGCTTCCCCGTCTTGGCGCCTTTCAACAGGCCTTGCTTTACCAACCCTTGTAAAGCCTTCTCACCGACATGCCCTAGGCGCATGTGCCAAAGTTTGGAAGTGTCTGATGCATCATCTTCTGGGCTGGAACTGGTGGAGACAGCCACTTTTCCTGTGACTGTAGAGCCATCTAGGAAATATAAATTTCCCTTTCGAGTACCCTTCATTGCAACCAATGCTCCTCGAACAACCTTGAGGACTCCACCTTCCATGGTTACTCTGTAACCTTTGGAGTCTAAAACTCCCACTGAGATGAGATTCTTGGTTAGATCTGGTACATACCGTACATCTTCAAGAATTCTGATTGTTCCATCATGGATCTTCAGTTTGATTGTTCCAATTCCCTTTGTCTGGCAAGCTTGGTCGTTGCCCATCAGCACAACTCCTCCATCGAACTCTCGTAAGCTCGAGAACCACTGCTTGTTCGGACACATATGGAATGAACACCCGGAATCGATAATCCATTCATCAGACCGTATGATGATGAAACCGTGAAACACCTCCTTCATCACTATCTCCATCTCGTGCAATATTCACCTTCTCTTCGTCTTGTCTTTATTTGGACAATCTTTTGCCCAATGCCCTTTCGCGACAGCGACATTCTTTGCAAGACGCCTTTTGTCCAAGCTTTCCTCTGGATTTTGAGCGGACTTTCTCGCCTCGCATTTCTTCTTATTGGTTTTGCCTCTGACTGTCAATGCCTCGGATGTTGAGTCCCTGTTTGCAGACTTGTCTTTCCTTCTGAACTCATTGTTCACCAAGGCGTTTGCAACATCAATATACTTGATCTTCTCTTTACCGTACAGTAAAGTAGTAGTGAGATGATCATACGAGTCAGGCAAGGAATTTAACAATAACTTTGTCTTCGTCACCAACGTGATCATCCAAATTTTTCAAGTCCGTAATAATTTTGTTGAAGTTATTTAGGTGTTCGTTCATCGAAATACCTTTAATGTAGTCGAAACGAAACAACCTCTTCCTCAAGTAGAGCCGGTTCTCAATGCTCTTGGTCATGAACTTATCTTCCAGCGCCTTCCAAAACTTCTTCGCAATATCATATTCTGTGAAGGCGTACTTCTCCTCTTTCGCTAGGCAAAGTCGGATGGAACTGCAGCCGAGATTCACCCTCCCATTCTATCTCGTGTCATCTGGTTTGTCTCCCAGTGAAGTGCAGTTCATCTCGACAAGCATATCCTTAACTTCGCATCTCCACATGCCGAAGTTGCTGCTTCCATCGAACTTCTCTACCTCGAACTTGGCATGGGACACCGGGGTCCAATGCCTAGAAGTGCTTGTACTCGCTGGATTACTTACGGACTCGGTTGATCTAGATTCTGCCATTGTGTTTTTAGAAACTTCAATTCAAAAAACTGACCGTACGGATGTGTCCGGAATGCTCCAAATAGTTGGGAAGCACTATTGGATCGTCAAAAACGGATTCCGAATGCCTCAGATCAAGCCAAAATATTTTGAACACCTCTGATTCAAAAACTAACCGTACGGATGTGTCCGGAATATCCCAAATAGTTGGAAAACACTATTGGATCGTCGAAAACGGACTCCGAATGGCTCTGATCTGGCAAAAATAGTTTGAACGGTTCAGATCTGCAGAATCTGGTGTGCTGAGATGCACCGGATAATTTCTCCGGTCAACGGCTCGGTCAACGGCGCATTCCGTGGACGACGCGGCGTGGTCGTCTTCTTCAAAGGCGGGGATTCACTGAGTGTCTTGGCTCTGTTTTTGCTGTTCTGGACTCCTCTCAGGGAGCTTTACCTCCTGGTATGCTCAAAAGTTGATTTCGAGCACTTCGAAATCTGGGCACTTTCGGGAAAAATTGAATTTTTCGCAACCCGAGCTCTGATACCAATTGTTGCGGATCGGGGGCACACCAGGGAACACAAACAAGCAATAACACACAAGTTTTAACGTGGTTCGGCAAATCGCCTACGTCCACGGGCAGCGGATCACTATATTGAACAAATGGAGCAATTATACAACTCTCAGATTGTTATCTCTCTCTTTGTTCTCTCTAAGCTCACACACTCTCTATCTGCTGTGTTTTTCCCTCTGCCTCAACCTCTCTATATATACATATCAGAGGGAGGAGGTGATTGGCCATCACCTACTCCATTCCACTCTCTCGTCTCTAATGGGGTGGGTGAAATGGAGCTTCCATTCATGGAAGTGGAGAACATTGGTGCTGCACAAATGACAGTGGGCTGGTTAGTGCTGCACTAACAATTTGGTGGAGCTTCCATTCATGGCTAAATAGAGATTCTAAGCCAATTTACAACAAAAATAGAGTAAGCAACATTGATAGCATCAGTAGTTTTCTTACAAGCAATGAACTGAACCATCTTGGAGAATCTATCCACCACTACAAAGATGGAGTCATGCCCCTTCTATGTCTACGGCAATCCTAACACGAAGTCCATGGCTGATCTGGAATTGGAAGTGGCATGTATAAGCCAACATTGGTAGCAGTGCCCTTGGAAACTTGACAAATGCAGCAACCATCCACCATTTCTCCAACGTGTTGATCTATTGTTTCCCTTGACGCATCCAAATCTGTTTCTATTGTTGCCACCAAATGAACCCTTTTGTTAAGGGGAACCTCTTTGAAATCCAGGATCTCCTCTATTGCAGCCACCCAATTCAGAAATTCTCTAGGTTGTAAACAACCCTTGAACTATAGTATAGTACATCAAGTTTGAAGCCCGAATCCCACCGATTGGATGTACAGTTTGCCACCAGTCATCTTATCAGTGGTCTGTATGCACCAAATAGGTTCTCGTCTTTATTCTTGATATCATCCATATCCTCCTTTTTCATTCACCGTGGATTTGGAAGACGTTTTTGAGGTGCACCTTTATCAACTGCCATGGCAGCGAGCTGCTCTCCTAGCGCTTCGATTTGCTCAGTGAATTGTTTTGTTATTTGGGCTTCTAGTTGTGCTTGTTGCACAGCATCATTGCGCTCGTACACGTTTTCAACAGCATCTTGTTGACCACCACCACAAACTGCTTGAACCATGATGATCGATCAGAAACTGAGACTAAGCTCTGATACAAACAAATGCAGCGTAGAACGTGAACAACAGTAGAATCATGTACCAAAACAAGCTGCAACTCTTCTACACTCTGTTGAATCTAAAGATTACTAGAAATATAAGAGAAAAAAGAGAATTCTCTTAGCAAAGTGTTTATAATATATCAAAAGTGTTTTGCCCTAAGGCTTACAACTCTGATTTATATTAGAATGAAGTCTTAATTAAACTAGGAAATAAACGGAAAAGGCAATACTTGCTAATCAAGCCTAAATCAAAGAAATTACAAAAATTATAAAAAATGGAAAGATTTGATCAGTTAAGCTCAAAGCTGCAAACTATAATGAACAATATATATTCTAGAAAAAATCAAGCCCTAATTGAATTCGTCCAGACTAAGTCATAGGTGAATCAATTATTTCAAAAAATAGAAAAATGGTGAAATTAAAGGACTAAACATTGGAATTTAATCAAAATCATTGTTGGCCATGGCAAAACGATGGGCATTGAGTGCCACATCATTTTCCACGTCCACGTGCCATCTTGCATCTACTAGTGCCTTTTGCCTTTGCCTCGTTTGTCCATAAGTTTCAGAAACTGTATGGCCAAACACTATGCATCACCATCTCTCTGTCTTTTAGACAAATATCTCTCTCTATGTATATTTATACATGGGAAAGAAACGAAAAAAAAAATAAAAATAAAAAAGATTGTATGGCTGGTGATCGACATGAATATGGAGGGAGAAGAAGATAAAAGCATACATCTCTCTCTTACAATGTAAATCCTCCATACATAGCAGAGAGAAAAGTTTGTGCGGTTGGTGACCAAAATGATTGAGGGAGAAGAAGGTGAATGAGAGAGAGAGAGAGAGAGAGAGAGAGAGAGAGAGAGAGAGAGAGAACCATTTTGCCCTTAAAAGCTTGTCATTTGTACTGCACATTATCATTTTTTTTTTTTAAATTTAAATGACTATTTTTGATTGAACAAATTTAAACTAAAAATAAAATTTAAAAGATAACTGTGTTGAATTGAAATATCAATAAAGAGCAAACTAAAACTAAACAAGGATCATCAGTGAAGTTTGTGGTTGTTTGATGTTCGATTGTAATATTAAGAAAATTAAGAGTCACCTTTATATGATGTTAAACTTGACATGTACTTTCTAGGCTTTGGAAGAATTACACTCAAGGTAACAAAGAACAGAAAATGTGGAAACTTGTACTCTCTAAAAGCAATGATCCATGCCTCAAAAGTGTAAATAATCACATTGGTAGACAATTTTGGGAGTTCGACCCAAATCTTGGAACAACTGAGCAACGAACTCAAATTGAAAAACTTCGCCAAGAGTTTTACAAGAACCGTTTTGAAGTTAAACATAGTTCAGATCTGCTCATGAGACTCCAGGTAACTCACATTTCACTGTGTTTTAGTTTCAATTATCATTGCATAGTCCATTTGTAAAAAGTATAGAACACCACCCAAAAGAAATAAAAAAAGCCCACCATGTGCATTTCTTTTTGTTGATCAATCTAGTTGTAATATTTATATAGAGAGAGAGCAATGATTCATAGCTCTAAATTTGGAACTCTAACAATAGCTCTAATGATGTGGCATATAAAAAATAAAAATACATCAAATCACTTATGAGTAGGATCCACTGCCACATAAGTAGAGCTCTCATTAAAGGTCTACTTTTAGTGCTCTTAAAACATTTTTGATATATATATATGTGAGTAATGATTTGTTGATACACTACTTTTATTCCTAATGTACAAATAGTTTGCAAATAAGAATCCATGTGAGATGAAGTTACCACAGCTGAAAGTTGGAAGTGAAGAAGAAGTAACTAAGGAAGTAGTGGAAACCACATTGAGAAGGGCCCTAAGGTTCTACGCATCCCTCCAAGCTGAAGATGGGCACTGGCCTGGGGATTATGGTGGCCCCCTTTTTCTTATGCCTGGTTTGGTATGACCCTCATATTTATTGTCGTCAATGTTTGGGATATGACTTTTTTTTTTTTTGGAACAACAAAAGATAAAGATTTTATTGATGTAAACCGAAGGCACAAAACACAGAAGAGAATACATAAATAACATGGAAAATGTACAAAGCATCATAGCAAAACCTCTCCATCCCAACTAGGTTGCCACAAAAAAGCACGCCCAATCATATGCCAGCACTTTCCAAAGACGAGAGTTTTGAGATTTCCAACTAAAGCCAAGGAAAGAACAAAAAATAAAAATATCATATAAAGCAACAACTACGTTCAAAAGTCATTTTCTAATCCTTTACCATCAGCACAACTGTTGCCCATAGAAGTAACAAATTCCTGATGATGCTCCTTTGCTCCAATTCAAAGCACTATATGCAAAAACACAATTGTTGACGACAACTAAGCAACTGTGACATTGGCAAACTCCTTAGCTCAGATCTCATATTAGCCCAAAGAACAACACAAATTTAATTAAATCAATTAATTCTTCTCAATTTGATTGAACACACATTTATTTTGAAGTCCCCACACTGACCATAATACCATAGATGGGATCACCTTTCAAATAACCTTCCTTGCTCTTTTATACCTCCAACTCTTCCACCACTCCCATAACAGGCTTATAGAACCTAGCACCACCCGAACCAACCCCCACCACTTAATAATTTCGGACCACAACCTCCAAACATTCATGCACCAGAGTAGGACATAACTCAACTTCACTTTTGTAAAAATGGCAAGGTTGTCATTTCACGCACTAGAGAAGTTGAAGTTGAAGTTCAAATAATACAAATGTTTTGTGGCACACTTTTAACCATATTGTATCATCAATTAATTAGACGTATCATGTAATTGATTTGTTGTCCGAAGTTATGATTACAGTGACAATTAAAGGTAAGTAATGATATGAGATATTTAACATTTTTTTTCATTCATATAAACTCTTTCATATTTTGTTACTAATTAACAAAAGAGAGTGGGAACATGTGAGTACATAAATTTTGATTCCATCTAGATTTTTTTTGAGTAAGTAAATATTTTATTATCAAAAGGAGAAAATACAGAACAGTGTCCAATACAAACCTTGTAAAGGCAACAAATGCAAAAGAAACAAGCCTCAAGCTCAAACGGCTAACACTAACAAAACCTAAACCGTTTTAAGATAAGTCTATCACAACCCCGAGAGTCTAAGTTAAGACAAAAGAAGAAACAATGTCATGTATCTCATTCACTCTAGCTCGTTCCAATAAGAAGAGACATGAAGGAATCAAAATTTCACCATGCGAGAGGAAGCATTTGCCTCAAGTTGATGTAAGGACTTGAAACATATTGGAAACATTTCCATCATTCAAGTTTGAACTTGCTCTGACCTTACCAACCACATTACCTATATCTTTCCTCTTTGATGCCTCTACCCAGTTAGTTGCCGTGCATTAGTAGATAAGTACATGCAATAAGTTCAAACTATAAAATATTCCTCTTTACAAAGTTGGGGCACAAATCACTTAAATGTTAAATTTTGAAATGTTTTCCTTCCATCCATGTGCTTTGAGGAAATTTTTTCCTAAACTAAAAAGTGAAAAATATGCTTTTACTGTCCATTTGCATTTAGTGATTTGATGAGAATGATACAGAATGAAAATATTTATATATATATATATAATTTTTTTCTCATGTTTGGTTTATAAGTTGGGTGGGAAATGATGAGAAATGGAAAGAAAGAAAAGTCTCTTATTTTATGAGTTCCATTTCTCACTAAAATGGTAAGTTTTGGTGGAATACAAATTGATTGATTGTATATTTTTCATAATACCAAGATTGCTCATCAAAATACTAAAGAAGAAAAAGAGATCTCATCCATATTCCTATACCACATACTTTTCTTTCTTACTCATCCAAACATGATAGTGAGTGAATACAATCATACTTTTTCTTTTCTCATCTAAATGAGAGACCACAATTATTTCTTTGATTTCTCACCCCACGATCTAAATACAAAAATTAGAGAATATATGCCTACTAGTAGCTTTGAATTACAAGGGATTGAATGCATAAAAACTTGCATATGACAATAAAAATTTCGTCTTCCATTTATTTGTAATTATCTGCCCAACTCTTGCTTGCTAAAGCATCGATCGCATCATTTCATAGGTTATCAGCTTGTCTATCATGGGAGCCTTAAACACAATATTGCCACAAGAGCATCAACTGGAAATTTGTCGTTACCTATATAATCATCAGGTAATTATCTCTTTTCATTTCGATGTATATGCAATTATGGTACAAACAATGCAAATATACTTGGGTTTGAACTCGCATAGTTATGGTTAAACCTTAGCATAATCTATTTTGGAACCCAACATTAGTAAAAATACTACATAACTATGAGGACATATGACGAGAGAATTTTAATTTAGTAAAGCGGGTTAGGAATGTTCAAAATACAAGAGTACAACAGAACATGGAAAAATGATAAGGGCGAGAGTGTTGAAGCTAACATGTCTTCTTCTTCTTCTTCTTTTTGGGTGAAAATTGAGAACGACTATGATCCAATTATATTTGCAGAATTTCGATGGAGGTTGGGGATTACATATAGAAGGGAGCAGTACCATGTTTTGTACAGCTCTTAACTATGTTACTTTGAGATTGCTTGGAGAAAGGATGAATGATGGAGATGGAGCCATGGAGAAGGCAAGAAAATGGATTCTTGATCATGGTGGTGTCACGCACATTCCTTCATGGGGGAAGTTTTGGCTCTCGGTATAATTTTTTTGTCTTCTTTTTCTTTGTCTTCTTGTTATATTGTTGCTTAGTAATTTTTGGTTAATTTTAAAAAGTTCTCCAAAACTACTTATTAAGATCAAGATTGCGTTTTGGGTTAAGCAATCAATTAACCTGCCGGAAGTCTCTCTCTCTCACTTTTTGTTTTGTTTACATGGCATCAAGGGCTTCGGGGCTAGGATTTCAGAATGATGCTTCGTTTTTTCTTGCTTGTTTTCTTCATTGTATCTCTTTCGGTTGAATGCTTTTCAACCTTCTTTCGGCTTGTGCCTGCACATGATTGTGTTCTCTAATATGTGCCAACCTAGTTGGGATGTATTTTTGATCAATGATGCATTTCTGCCAAGCCTTTTTTTGTACTTCTTCTTTATCAATAAAATTATATTTTCTTTGCCGATCAAAAAAAAAAATATAATGTATTCAAGGAAATAACATAAAGCCATTTGGTTGTACTGAATGGGGAAGAAGAACAAAAGAATATTAAAATGGTGCTAAATATATTATGATAATAATGAGGCATGGGCACCGATAGTGTAATTATTATAATCATCTTAATTGTTATTATAGAATTAAGGTATAATGATGGATTTACATGGTGGGTATTCTTCACCTTTTGGTAGGTACTTGGTGTTTATGAATGGAGTGGCAACAACCCCCTACCCCCAGAGATATGGCTCCTACCTTACTTTCTTCCCATACACCCAGGTTCTACTTCCACTTTTTATTCACCCTCTAATTCTACTTTCTGTTGGGTTTTGTTTTCTCTATGCACTTTTCTCTAGTATAATTACAAAAACTTTTATCAAAAGAATGGTGAATAATATTTCAGATGGAATAGCATGGCATGATATGTGCAAAGCACGTGAAATAGTAACCAACTCTAATTTTTGTGCTACATTTTAAGATGTATATGTAAATAAATGTGCAAATGCCTTTTTTATTTTTATTTTTAATCTTGTTATGTATATATGCATAATGCATGTGTTTGAATTTGTGCTTTACAATATTAGAGAATGCAATATACTTTAAGGAAGTAAGTAGGCTTACAGATACATCATATGAATTGGCATATCAACATGTCAACAACCAAAATTACAAAAGATGTTCCACTTGATGCAGGGCGTATGTGGTGTCATTGTCGGATGGTGTACCTACCAATGTCATACTTATATGGGAAGAGGTTTGTAGGGCCAATTAATGCTACCATTTTATCATTGAGAAGAGAGTTGTATACACATCCCTACCATCAGATTGACTGGAACCAAGCTAGATACCTATGCGCTAAGGTATAGTTTGATACATATTTATCCTTGCCCAGTTGCTTTTCATTTTGCAGACTCTAGCTGACATCGAACAACTATTAAGAAATCTATTCAACTATTCAATTGATCCCAAAATCAAAATCTATGGAGAATTGATCGAAAAGTGAAAATAAAAAATATCGAAAAGACGAAGAATAAAGGGGAAAAAACACAAGAACCACAAATTGTCATGATCTAGTCAAGAAGTCCTAACTAAAAACCAAAAATAAAATAAATACCAAAATATAGAATATTATCAAAATTAGTTATTAAATAGTATTTCTTTAATCAATTCAATTATCGTTTTATGTCACTGGCTCCACCATATTGCTTTAATGAACATACTGATATCAACAACTAAACTTAGTACACAAATTTTAGTGATAGGCTATACCTAATTACATCTCTATGTCAAACAACTAAGTTAAATATAACTAGGTATTTAGGGTTGAGCCAAAATTAACTTGACCAAACAAATTTGAACCATCCCATTATCAACTCTAGCATATTAATCTCAATTGAAAACATAATTTGTTCTTTCCCGGCCGTTGATGTTGGATGCATTTCAATCAAATCAATCATGTAATGCAATTTTACTTGATAATTATGCCATTGTTTCAAATGAATATGTAATAACCATGATAATATTTATAATATCCAATCTAGTGTTGCAGGAAGATTTGTACTACCCACATCCCATGATACAAGACATCCTTTGGGATTCTTTACATAAGATTGGGACCCTCTTCTCATGCAATGGCTTTTCTATAGGCTAAGAAAAAAGGCATTAAGCATGGTAATGCAACATATTCACTATGAGGATGAGAATACACAATATATCTGTCTTGGACCAGTAAATAAGGTACTTACTTTTATCTCTAATATATGCATGTTATCTCTTTTTTCGAACATTTGCATATCCAAGCCTTTTGGAAAAAATCCTAAGCATGAATATCTTAGGAAGGGAATGCCTTGGTTGTTAAATTGTAATAAACTTGGGTATACATAGACAATCTGAAATTTTCAATAACTTGTGATTAGCCTATCTACTTGTCACTCTATAACAAACTACTTTTATTTTTGGGAGTGTAAGAATTGTGCCGAATACTCATAAGTTATGCTCTCTAACCATAGGTACTAAACATGATATGTTGTTGGGTGGATGATCCAAATTCAATGGCAAATCAGCTACACCTCTCAAGGATCAAAGATTATCTCTGGATGGCTGAAGATGGAATGAAAATGCAGGTTTTCTATCAAGTATTTTATCCCAATTAAACTTGTTACACACTCGTTGGCTATTAATTAGAACTTACAAGTATGAAACAAAGTAATGTGAAAGAAGGAAGGTGATACCCCCGTCTAACAGATTTTCTTTGAACTACTAAAAAACCAAAGACAATATTTCAATGTCAGGGTTACAATGGATCCCAGTTATGGGATGTTGCTTTTGCCGTCCAAGCAATTCTCTCTACCAATCTGGTTGATGAATATGGTTCAATGCTTAAAAAATCCCATGAGTTCATTAGGATCTCACAGGCAAGTTAGAACTTTGGTGAACAATGTTCTTCATGTATAAAAAATTTATTCTAATTATGTCAAATATATGAGTTGTACTAATTTGAATTTGATTTTGGCTTAAAGGTTAGGGATGACAGCTCAGGCAATCTTAGCTTCTGGTACCGTCACACTTCAAAGGGTGGGTGGCCTTTCTCTACCCCAGATAATGGTTGGCCTGTATCAGATTGCACTGCAGAAGGTTTAAAGGTAGATTGTTTCCATTAACTTCAGAAAGTTTAAAATGGTCCTTAGAAGGTGCATTAAAATTTCATAAGTAAAAGATATACTAATGTTGTTTAGAAACATATTCTATAGAAAACTTTTAGAGGAAACATAAAACATAGAAATCTATCTCCCTTCCCTTTTCTATTTTTTATTTTATTTTTTTTTTCAAAAGCATGAGCCAATATGTATTTTTCTATGAAGTATGGATATGAGATATAGGTATGATACGATATGAATTCAACGATATGAAAAAACTTTAAAAGTAGAATATGGGTACGACCAGGTTATGTTCATAAGAAATATTTTAATAATTTTTGTATTGTGGTTATTTAAAAATGGTGAGTCAATGACCAACCACGTTACACTTTTTTTTTTTTTTTTTTGAAATTTTCATTTCAATATCACATCTAAACTATTTTTTCTCCTTTGTATTTTTCTCTTTCATATAGTTAAATGTGTTATACACAGAGTGTTTGTGTTGAAATCTAATTTTAGGATCATCATATTTCCATAGTTGTCCTTACTTTCTAAAAACTATATATGGATATGAATATGAGATACATATATGACACATTTATAAGGGTATGTCAATTGGATAAGTTTTAAAAATATTTTCTTCTTCTTTGTAAAGTATTGAGAAGTTATTCTTGTCAATTATACACTAATCCTTTGCAAATATTATTACAATTTCACTTTCATAATAACTCAAATATGTTATCTAAGGTAGCTGATACTCTTTAAAAATAAAATAAAAAAAATAAAGTATTCAATACGTTTAGGAACTATCACATACGTATCCATGAGTGTTTGGTATGTATTGGTTTGTGATACGAATACGACTCCAATATAAAAGTATCCATGCTTACCCAGTCTTTTGGCATGAAAATGTACCTTAGATAGGACATTTACAATTTTAGTAATGGAGTTCTCTAAAAGCTAATAATTGTTTTTAAATTAATTAATAACTAATTTAATTGTTTAATATTTTAATGATTATCCAATTATAATTATCTCTAAGTTTAAAAGATGGCTTAAAAAAAATGTCTTCATTTATGGTATAATATAATTTTATGCAGGCAGCACTCATGCTATCCCAGTTGCCATCTACCCTTGTTGGAGAAACAATAGCAGTAGATCAGTTATATAATGCAGTCAATTTAATTCTCTCTCTTCAGGTACTACTCTTGAGGATCTTAACTAGTGAGCCAAGACAACATGCAAAACATTTTCATACTAAAATTTTAGCATAAAATCTTTGATGTAAGCCTTTAAATTGTGTGCTTTAGAATGAAAAACACCCAGAGTTATTTCTTAGTTACAGTGGTGAAGGCTGCAGATTAATTGGAGATCTCATCACTTGACCACTGCAACTAGGAAGATGTTTGATGAACTCAATCTAAAGAAAATTTGTAATCCTTGTGAACTAACAATTGCCTAGTGGTAAGTGACATGTTATCCAACCAAATTAGTAGGACAAATAATCTCCTCGCTTGTCTAAACTCTCATACATGCAACCAAATTAGTAGGACAAATAATCTCCTCGCTTATCAGTTATCCGATTAAAATTTTATCAATTTTTTTAGATAGAATCTTCATTGTAATTTAGGGTTGGTTTGGCATGTACTAAAAAAAACTTTTTTTTGATATATTGGTGAGTTTGGGTTTTGTTTGATGTGATGTATTAGAGAGGTGATGATTTAATAGATGATGATGATGAAAAATAAAAGATGGTTTTGACTTATTTAGATTTAGCCTTAATCTAAATAATAAAAATTGCAACCAAAACTAAAATATGAATTTTATAGATTAATAATTCCAATTCATATGTTATAATCCACTCAACCAAACAGACTATATAATTATTATTTAAATAAAAAAAAATTGAAAAAAAAAAAAAATCCATGTAAACCATCCATTTACAAAGAAAGTCTACGATTCCAAAGGGTCAAACATGTTTAGATGTATCTCCCAAAATTTTCACAAAACAACAAACTAAAATTAGATTTAGCTCCTCCAACATGGAACATATCTCAGCCAAGAGTTCATGAATAAAAACAGGGTGTTTTGCTCTGTTTTGAAGTTGTTGCAAAGCTAATTGCAGAATTTGAATTTTTTTTATTAATATTTGTGATTGATTTCTAAAAAACAAAATATAAAAAATAATATTGTGTTAATTGAAATCAAGAACCAACAATACAATGATAAATATATATATATATATATATAATATGAGATGAAATGTTTTAGTGAAAAAATTCAACTAAATTACACACATACTCCTCATTCATGATAATTCTTACTGTAAATTACATATGTATTGAAAACAAAGGGATTCCAGTTATAGATTGTTCTCTAAATACTATTCAAAAATAATAATCCAAAAGTTACAAAGTAAAATCTAGGATTGTTACAGTTTTGAAAATTTAGGGAAACCAAAGAGACAGACAACAATAGAGGAGTATAAGAAAGAGGAGTAAAGGAAAACAAACAGAAAGAGAGAGAGAGTCCATATGTAAAACAATGAAGGCGGGAGTTGATAGTGGAGAAATGAAGATAGCACCACTGACGCTGGAGAAGGGAGGATGGTGGCGTTGACAAGGATGGCGCTGGTGAGTGCCACACAATGGGAGTGTGAGAGCAGTGAGGGTTGCTTGTAATCAACTGTCACACTCCGGATTTCCAAGATCCGACCTATGTGAATAATCTATTAAATACTAAATGAAAAGACAATGAATAAAAGAAGTCTAAACTCTCATACATGCTTATATTAACATCATTCACATCATGAGATAGTTCTATTACAAGCGTCATGTCTATATACATATACAAAACATTGTACGTTGCCCTAAGGCTTCCAAGACAAGGGTTCGACCCTTGACAAAAATGGCTCATGGCCTAAATAAAAGAAAGGCCCTAGGCCCGAATATCAAAAGGCTCCTCAAGCTCAAGCACAAATCCTGACGCATCACCTTAAGGTCGGTGCACACCATAAACACTTGAAAAGATTTCAATCACATAGGGTAAACATATAGTCCATTAGGGAACATTTCATAAACCAATACAAATTCACAAGTATAGATGATCATGATGCTATACAAATATAATATGTTTAAAATGTTTTGTCTAAACCACCATTTTCCAACATCAACACTAAGACTAGGTGAATCCTCTCAAGTCCATGTATTTGCCAGTGGTCATCGCTAAGCACCACTTATCTCAGTGCACTATGTGAAGTTACACTCTGCCAGTGATCATCGCCAAGCATCACCTAAACCACCAAATTTGCCGGTTACTAACCGCAAGACCTTGGCACCTAATCGCGCGGGTTTTCGGTCTTTCACCATAAACTATAGAGCCAAATTAACCATTCACAATCTCACCATATATGACCCAGATTCACCCTAAACATTCAGTTAAAACCATGTTTTTAATAATACCAATGCAATAATAAAAAGTTCATTTCTTGCGAAACGTGTTCCATGCACCACCGTTCAACAACGGATTTTCATTGTCAACAACATCTCAATCATAAATGAATAAGAACAACTATCAACAACCAATAACACTACCTGCCCAACACTTTCAACAACCATTTCTCACATTCCAAACTCAAAAGTTCAAGGACTTTGTTTACAATTTGGGGTTTTCTCAAATTAGGTTTGATAAGAAACTAATAGAGAAAACCCACCCAAATCGTCAAACTCTAACCTCATAACCATGTTTTTCCAAATCAACATCAACAACATGCTAGTTTTATATCAAAACTACCATAAGTACACCAATACTCAAATTGAGTCAATGAATTAAAACCCTACCTCTTCTAGATAAAAGGAGAAGCTCATATCCACTTTTGGCTGAGATTAAAGCGCCAAGCTCTACAATACCCAAGTAAGAGTCAGAGATCAATCCCAACTCTAGATGCTCCAAAATCAAGGTTGAAGCCCCAAGAACTAGGTCAAATTCGCACATGCGAGAGAGAGTGCAAAAATGTGGATCAAAAGTGATATTTTCGTGCATTGCTATGTTTTTATAGAATAACTGATCGCAGGTGCAACCCATTTCATCGCAGGTGCGATAGACACAGTCACAATTGCGGTGGTCTCCTTCACGAGTGCAAGTTTTTCACTCAGGCAAAAGTACTGGGAGGTATTTTTGGTCACGGTCTCGACATCTACACATCGCGAGCGCAATGGTGCCTAAAACAAATTATGTTTTGCTTTACCCCGGGACAGTTCTAAGTGTAACAACAACCCCCAACAATGTGCCAAGTACAAAAAGCAATATAAGAGCATCTCCAATCTGTTCAAATAAAAAGTTTCATTTGAGTAAAAAAAAATGTGCTTTTGATTTGATATTGCTTCTCAACACCCAAAATTTCATTTCATTCAATTCAATTGAATTGCGTTTGGCAACCCGGGTCATCGTGTCACGGGTCACATGCAAAGACCAAATTTTTTTTTTTTTTTTTTTTTTTTTTTAACCTTTTTTGAACCTTTTTTTTCTTTTCGGGTGACTCGGTGGTCGGTCGGTGGACCGGGTCGGTTCGACCGGGTTTTCAAAAAAAAAAATTTTTTTTTTTTTTTTTTTTTTTGGGACTTTTTGAATGAATTTGGTTGGTCGGTCGAATTTCTGGTCGCGGTGTCCGGAAGAATAAGTCCATGATCGTCTTCTTGTTAATTTATTTCAATAAAGATTTTTTAATTAAAATTTATGTATCAATTTGGTGAAAGATTCAATTTTGAAAAGATAGCATTCAATCAAAAATTTTTTTCATAAAAATTAAAATTTTTTTTGATTTAAAGTCTAAGATAACAATAACATCATGCATCCATTCACAAGCCTAAAAGTGTGTTGGGGCATCCATACAAGTGGGTTTCAAGCCGGGTTTTAAAACCGAGACATTACATCAATGCTTCAATTTCATCAAGGTTTCAATAGATTATTTTCTCCTACAAAAGATTATTGTCGTCAAATATATAATCTGTATAAAAACAGCCAAAACGACATTATATTAGTATTTGCGACCAAATTATATTGGTCGCTGAAAGATTAACAACTCGCGCTTAAATTTTTGCCCTCCCGCATCGACTTTTTGTGACCAAGACTTGAAATTAGTCACATAACACAACACTTCTACAACTAAAACACATTAGTCATGAAAAATAAAAACCGCTGTCTTCTAATTTTTTTTTTTTTTTTTTTTTTTTGATCGCCAAATACGAACTTTTCACAACTAAATATTACAATATAATATAATATGACCATAATAGTGACCCATGTCATCAAACAAAGTGCTTCTACATAAAAATATGATTGATTTGTTTCTCTTTTAAATTACAGAACAACAATGGAGGCTTCGCATCATATGAGCGCACACGATCCTACACATGGTTGGAGGTAGGTGCTTTCTTTCTATCTTTTAAGTAATGTTCTATTCGCAAGGGATCGAATGTTTAACTAATAGAAGCTTCATGCATCTTGTCTCACTCACAGATGATTAACCCAGCTGAAACATTTGGAGATATCATCATAGATTATCAGTAAGATAATGCAAATTTCTACGAATTATTTGCACACTCCTAGTGACAATTTTTTATTGCCAACACTTCAGTGTTGCTAACAATCAAAAGACCATTACATCATTTAATTTAATTGCTAATGTTTTATGTAATTTAAAATGAAACAAGAATTTTGAAGCATTTTTGTTTTGTTTTCTATTTAGAAGAATCATCTGTAACATAAAGATAAATAGTGTGAAACAAAGCAAAGCTACTATGATAAATAAGAAGAAAAAAATCACATTTTATTTCCTCTCCCATGAATCTTTTTTTTTTTTTTATATATATTTTTTAACAATGTCATGCTAATGTAGGTATGTTGAGTGCACCTCAGCTGCAATACAAGGCCTTAGATCATTCATGAATTCCTATCCAGGATATAGGAGAAAAGAAGTAGAAGCATGTATCGTAAAAGCAATTAATTTCATTGAGAGCATACAACTGCCTGATGGCTCATGGTTTGTTCACTCTTTCTAATCCAATAGTTTGCTTTTTCCATGTTTTGAGTTGGGAGAGAGAGGACTCCAAATGAATTGTGTTCTTGCTAACTCAAGTGGATGAATTTGTAGGTAACAAGCATCACTAGTAAAGAATAATCAAAGCCCATGGAAGACTTAATATTTACACACAACAATTTTTTAGAAGCTGAAACAACCATTTTGTTTTAGGCCAAAATTCATTTTATTTTCTCATGGTTTGAAGCTTAAGAACTTTACCGTCCTGTAGTTCAAATATTAAATCCTCTCATTTTCGACTAAAGTCTTAGCCTGGTTTTGGCTATCATTTGGGACTAAAAAACAAAAAAATGAAAAATATGCTAAATAAGCTATAAAGACAAAAATATCACTCTAACCCATAATCATCACTTTTTTTTACAAAAAAAAAAAAAAAAAAAAAAAAAAACAAAAAAAAAAAAAAAAAAAAAAAAAAAAAAAAAAAAAAAAAAAAAAAAGCTATAAATATAGCCAAAAATGCTTTTTTTTTAATCATTAGTTTTTCCATCCAAACTAATGGAAAGTGAAATTAACATAACAAAAGGACAATTTTACCACATCTTTGCAAACTTAAAATTAGATTAAGATGTTAATTAAAATAAATAAAATAAAAATATAATTAAGGATTGATCTAAATTATAATTAATTAAAATATAAAATAAATAATAATTAAGGATTCATCTAAAATATAATTAAATTAAAACTAGATTAAATTGTTAGGAATTACAAAAAATAATTAATAATTTATGATTAATTGTGATTTATTTGAATTAATGTTAGAAATTATAAATTAAGTGTATAATAGGAGAGAGAGAGAGAGAGAGAGAGAGAGAGAGAGAGAATAACAAAAAAGATATAACGTTTAAGGATATTATAATCATTTTACATTTATAATTAACGAGTTAACAATTACACTTCATCCAAAATGACATGGGGACTTTTTGGCTATCTTCTAACCTCATATCATAAAAGGATTTTTATTATTATTATTATTATTATTATTATTATTATTATTATAAAAGATTGCTACTTTCTTATAAGATACTGTCTCACACTGATGGTCAAGTTGCACCACATGAACCAACATATTCATAAATTTGGCAAAACTTGACAACAAACCAAGAAACTTCACACTTGAAAGGTGGTGTCAAGTGACCAAGTTTGCCCACTAGACTCTGGTGTATACAGTTAACATGAAATTTTGATCCTTGGGTAGGTCTGCTACTTTTCAAATCAATGGTATGAAGGTTAAGTCCCTGGTAACTAGTAGTGATCTGAATTGGAGATTCTAATTATAATCAAGTGTTTTTCAACCTTTCTTTTTGATGTTTATTATAAGTTAAAACTACTACTTCTGCACTGAATTTTCACATCTTCCTTAACAATTAACTATTCTCACTAGCCATTGAAAAATAAATACATAAAGGCTTAAATTTCATGGGATAAGCCACTTAGCATGGTTAAAGTTCTTATGTAGGTATGGATCATGGGGAGTCTGTTATACTTATGGGACATGGTTTGGGATAAAGGGGTTGGTGTCTGGTGGAAGGACCTTCCAAGATAGTTATAGTATCAGAAAAGCATGTGATTTCTTATTATCCAAACAAGTTGATTCTGGTGGTTGGGGAGAAAGCTACCTTTCATGCCAAAACAAGGTAATCTTGCCTCATATATAGCGCTATTGTTTAGGGTTTAGGGTTTAGGATTTAGCCTAACCATTCACTTACAAGTCTTTAATATTGTGAAAAGTTTAAACTTCTCATAATGCAAAATTTAGTTTAGTTTTTGACAAAGATTTTCAAATTCTAGTAGATTTCAATTACAAACATGAATTGCTTCCCCTCACCTTTATTCGTTGTGCGTATGAGAACAGGTTTACACAAATATAGAAGGAAACAAATCACATGTAGTAAACACTGGATGGGCTATGTTGGCTCTCATTGAAGCTGGGCAGGTGTGTCCATAGAGTTCACAAGATTAATTTGTTGTGCGCATGCTACAAAAACTATCATTTACGAATTGTTAAGCAGTCGTTTGTTATGTTAATTTCCAATTTACAATGGCCAGGCCGCGAGAGATCCAACCCCGTTGCATCGTGGTGCAAAAGTATTAATTAATTCCCAAATGGAAAATGGAGATTTTCCACAACAGGTAATAGTTATACTAGGTGTTTGAGGTTAATTTTCATTTTAAGGACATGATGGATTAATTTATATATTGGAATTTTTATTTTTATTTTTGGGTGTGACAGGAAATTATGGGAGTGTTCAACAAGAATTGTATGATAAGTTATTCTGCCTACAGAAATATCTTCCCTATATGGGCCCTTGGAGAGTACCTCAATCATGTAATATTGCTTTAAACTGAAACTTCTAAATGTAAAAATTATAGTTTTTGCTAAAGTATATGTAAACAGTTGTAATAAATGTGTTGCACATATTCATATCCTTACCATGAACACTGGTTCAATCTTCACTTCACAATTGGCTCCAACCACTGTCAAATATTCTCTTGAATTATGACTGATATAATCTTCCACCGAGCTCTACAAAATCCAACTCCATCGCAACTCTACAAAACTAATTAACCTAACTATGCCATGTTAATAGAAAACTCCTTTCCTTACTTGATTCATTCTCAAAATTACTTTCCTTAGTCAAGTTTCTTTAGGTCAACAAAATCAAGTTTTGTTCATAAAACATGCTTGTTTTCCCTTTATTAAACTTATTGTGGGTGTGCCCATGAGCTTACGGTTCACCTTTGACTCTTCACAATGTGCAATGTGAATCAAGTAAGTGTCTAGATTTGATAATAACCTACAAAATCCACTTATTTAACGAACGCCAAATAAAAATCATATCACTAGAATTGGAGTTCCCACTTAATCTTTTAGAGAAAAATAGGAAACCCCGACTCCAAACAATATAGGTCGCTGACTGTGCACAACTAAAAAACTTGATATGGAAGTTTAGGTATGAGATGAGAAAGTGATTAATTGAGCAACTCCAACTCACCCAATCGAAAGATCAGCCTCTACTAATTTTTTAAGTAAGATTCATTACCAAATACGTCCATGTTCTGATTATGAAAGCTACCTTTTCTATGTGAAGTAATCAATAAGACAAATGACTCACTTTCGAATGCTTTATCCCCCTTTCTTTGGAAAAACAAAATGTTTTGATAAGAATTTCTTTATAAAAAAAAAAATGGGAAGAAACTTCATTTAGAAGGGATAAAAGTGCTTCCATTCATTTAGAAGGGATAAAAGTGCTTCCAACTTACGCAAAACGTCCTCTAATCAAGAAGTAATCATAGAGATCTATCATGTAAACACATAACCTCATAAAAGCATGCTTTGTCCGTAAAAAGTTCAACAAAAAAACATGCAGGATGCAAAAGAAGGGAGCGAAAATTCACATAGTACTCCTCCGCACCAAACCAAAGAGAAAGAAAAAGAATTAGAAATACAAAAATGCATAAGAACACTAATGCAAATAAACTCATAATAATGTAACTTATAGGGCTGGTCGCCACTAGAATATCATATGAAGCATCTCAAGTCATGGAAATTTCCAAACACAACAATATAGCAACATCATCCAAAAATTACAATAAATCGAACCTAGAAGCATAGACTAAGTTATCAACATGTTAGAAAATGCAATAACGAAAATAGAAAGAGAAGGTAGAGAAGAGATTATAGACATCCCATTTTTTACCAGCCTTAATACCTGAGCACTCCGAGGTGATCCCATAATGATGAAACAAAGATGGTCCCCAACTAGCTTCAAGCAAAGCCTTTCAAGAAGAGATAGTTCCCAACCCTAAAACCCTTTTCAGCCAAAATGTTTTCAAGCCTTTAAAAACATTTTTAAAGTGAATTTTCAAGGATTGAGATGTCATTTAGATCATTTGACTTTGTTCGTCTCCGCATTTTTTTTTTTTTTTTGATAAATCATTCGTCTCCACATTTTTGCAAACCAAAATCCCTATTTCTTTCAAAATGAGCAAATAAGAAGTCAAATCGAACGAATGGATGGAAAACACCCACAGATGAGCCAAGTTGCAGATCACACTTGTGGGTGACAATCATACCTGCAGATAAAAGTGCAAGTGATGAGGGTCTCATGGATCGGATCGTAGGATCGGATCGAGAATCATAAATATAGCGACCCCCCTTTTTTTTTTTTTTTTTTTTGTATTATCCGTTCACGCGCCCGCTTTTTCTCGCCATATATTTGTTGTTCTTAAATTCTCAATTGAGTTATGTGATGTGCGTTTGTTTTTTTTTTTTGGATGTTGGGTATCAAATCAATCAAATCTGTCTTTTTTTGAGTTGGTCGCTCGCCGAGCGCTTGGTCGAGGGCGAAGTTTTTTTTTTGTTTGTAGTGGCTCGCTTAGGATCGATTTTCGAGGAGCGAGAGATAGATGTATAGTATAGAGCTTTCTTTCGCCGCTTTTCGCTTTTCGCTTCGCTTTCGTTCGGCGTTTCTCGAGCGCGCGAGCCATGAGCTTTTTTTTTTTTTCGCGAAGCATTCTGAGTTGCTCAGCGATCTTGCAGCATTGCGGCTGGCTTTTCATCGAGTTCTTCTTTTTTTTTTCCGAGCGAGTTTTCGCTCGGCGGTGCCGAGCGACGAAAATGCGCCGAAGCCTTTCTTCGCTTTCGGCATGCTTTTTATATTTTTTATTTTTTTTTTTTTTTTAATTTTTTTTTTTAATTTTTTTCCAAAACTTTCTTTCCTTTTTCTTCTTTCTTCTTTCTTTCTTTTCCTTTTGTTTAGAGAGTTTTTTCTTAAAACTCATTAAAAAGGTAAAGGTCAGAGGAGAGAAGATTTTCTCATTTTTGATTGTTGTTGGGATTTGAGCACTTTTTCTTTGTTTACATTCTCATCTTCTTCTATTGGGTTCATTGCTTTGAGGTTTGGTCCTACTGTTTGTCCTTGTTTTCGCTTTTAATTTGTTGGTGTGGTGTTTGGGGGTTAGGGGGGTTTAGGTAATTTAGGGAAAATTATAGGGTTTTATTTCAATTAATTCAATTATTTATTTTGTATTTAAATTGTTGTTTGAGAAAAATTATTTTTTTGATTTGAGATTTGATTGATGAATTTGATTATATTGATTTTGATAAATATATATACATTGTGATTTTATTTATATATTTATTTTACTTATTTTGTCTTAGCTTGGAGCTGCTGCATTGATTTGTAGATTGATTGATTATTTTGTTGTTTGATTGTGATTACATATGTTATGTATATTCAATAATTGTTAATTATTTGATTTTTGAATTGTTATTGTTGTTTGTTTGTATGTTTTTGTGTTGTGTGTATTGCATATTGATGTTTGTTGTTTGATGAACATATGATGATGATTTGGGTTTAGGGATGATAGGGATGGACCTATTTGTTTGGATAGGGGATGGGATGAACTCCGGATTTTGATGGAGATTTAGGGGGAGGGAGATTTGGGATGACTTTCTAGGGAGATGATTTTATTTGGATTTTTTTTACTGTTATTTTATATTTTTATGTATTTTTATTTGTATTGTTTATTTGACATTATGTATGATAATTGGTTGGAATGGAAGTGAATTGATTATTATGTTATGATTGATTGATTAGTGAATTGATTATTTGTTATGATTAGGTTTGTTATAATTGTTGGAATTTGAATTGTTATTTTTTTTAAAAAGAATTGTTTTAAGTTAGTTTGGTTATTTGGCGGAAAGAGAAAAGAAAAGTGACATAGGCAATATAAATATTATGCATTATAGATAGTAAAGATGTAAATAAAAATAGTGTATATATAAAGATATAATGATGCTAATTAAAAAGTATAACTATTTTATATTTTTAGTTAGTTGGTCTATTAGCTATCCTATTATATAATTATCATTTTTGGTCACAATTTCATTTTTTTTGATTTTGGTTTTTATTAATTTCAGGTTTTTTAGAATTGGTGTTGTTTGTTTTTTTTAATTTTTTTTTTTTTATTTTTTTTTGTTTTTATTTGTTTTTTTTTATTTTTTTTTTTTTATTTTTGTTTTTGTTTTTTGGTTTGAATTTGTTTGTTTGGCATAAGTGTTTTATTTGATGTTTTTATTTGCATTTTTTTTTGTTTATTTTTTATTTATTAATTTTATTTAATTTTTTTTTTTAATATTTTGTTTTAAATTTAATAATGCAAATAAAATTCTACTTTATATAAAAGTAAGATAAAAATACAAATCAGAATGATATATATTAAAAATAAAGTGAAAAATCATAAATCCAGCAATCCTACCTATGATCCCATACGATCCTACTTGCAATCCTACTATAATATCGATCCTACAACAATTTGGATCGTTTTGACAATTTAGGATCATAGGATCGTACAATCCAGATTTTGATTTTGATAACCATGCATGAAACTGTGAATGTATAATCTATTTAAACTTCTTAACATGCGCCCAAAGCACAGTAAACAAAATCCATAATTTACAACAATTGAAATTTATGTAGTTTGTTTAAAATTTTATTTTTTTCCAACATGTTTGGCATAACTTCTTGTTGACCGTGGCTTGTCCCCTGAACAAGAATCATGAATCTATCCATGTGTGTGCGTATGTGTGTGAAGATCAAGAAGACACTTCTCATGGGAATTGGACACACTGAAGTGAACTTTTGTGCAATACAAATCCTTCTCAAGCGAGTACGATACAAACAAATATCAAAAGGGTTTTATCTTCTTCCATATAACACTCTCTATAGACTTAGTTTAAAGGCTAATAATTTCTACGCAGCAAGTTACATAAAGTCATTAACAACATCAATACAAACTGTAGAAGTTATACCAAAAAATTGGGACTCACCTCATATACACTACAAAATATAACTTGTGATGGAATAGACCTCCTGCTAGAAAAACAAAATTCACACCTTCGAATTGTTTTCCTTTCCTTTAACCATGCCAGAAGACTTGAATTTAAACTTGTGCTTCCTGTATGTTTCTGATTTGACACTCTCTTTCAATTTCTCCAGAGCTGATGCATTGGCCAGAACAAGGGCAAGTGTTGGCAAAACAGTTAATGCTAATCCACACGAAACTAAAGCCACATTCAACATAGCCCACATGTATGCCCAACCAAATATAACAACAGAAAATAAAAACTATATACAACAGGAACAAAACTAACAGTTAATATCAAATTAGATTTGATGCAAACCTTTTTACTTAGTCAAACTTTTTTTTCCTCCCTCTATTAACTTAGTCAATAATGGCATTATGTATTCAAAAAGCAGAAAATAAAAATATTCAGAGACAGATAGAGGGAGAGAATCTATGAAAGGGGCAGACCAATCTGGAATGTCAAACTCTTTAAGTTGTGCATAATGCAAAGAATTAAAAGACAACTGAGCTACATGATTCAAAGGTGGTTAACAATTTTGACATCCCACATGTAGGTAATTCCAGTTATGTTTAATAATCAGGCTCTCAGCCTTGGCGTCATGCTCATCACTACAGGAGAGTTGAGATTTGTTCTTCACTCTTCAAGCAGCTCAATTCAGCACACACTAATAGGCAGGCTGACTGAGCAACTGCAATGCATTCGTTTGCTTTTGGGTTAAAGTTGTCTTAAACTGACCAGTTAAATCCAAGTCCAGTGCTTTGAGTTTTTCTATTGGTTTCTCTAATAATTATTTATTCTTCTACTCCTTGTATATACTCTTTCTCTTCTTATTGTGAATAAATGAGTGAAGGACATAACTTACATTTAGCAACCACAGCTGTTTAGATCAAATTCTTGTTTTCTCTACAGGTCTCAAATGTCAAGAACAAGATAAAAGACCTCTAGTTCAAAAAAAAGATATAAGACTTCCAAATTGCTATAAGCAAACAATATCCAAACCACACATGCCTGTGCACACACTTGTAGGTGTAGCACGTGTATAACATCAAAAGGGGTTCTAAAAATTTGAGGGTCCATTTGTATAGTTATGGATTTCAAATCAGGGGATTTGAGGTTAAATGGATAGAAAAATATTGGAAAAAGACAAGTTGAGATAGAAGATATATACATTTTAGTAGGATCCTTACAATTAGAAAGAGAATCCTTAGCATGATTTACAATTATTTCAAATCCATCACGATAAAGCTATTTAGCTCTATCTTGAAATTCATACGCAAACTATCATATCTAAATTTGAGTTATTTTTTTGAACGATTAAGGTCAAATCCCTTGATTTGAAATCCAAATCTATAAAAACAGACCCTAAAAGTAAGCCTTAGTTAACTTTAAACTACCAATTCCAATATTTAAAAACAGTTACAGAACCTTTTAGCAGCTTTTAGCGTGGTGACTGTTTAGATCAAACGGTTACATTCTCCCGTTTCTTAGTAGGGAAAACATAGGAACATTATATCCACTGGGTGACTGGTGTTTAAACATATCTAATTGGTACCAACTGCAGCCATAAATAAATCCTGTTCTCATGGCCTATACAAAAATAAGACAAAAATTACCAGAAGTGTATGTTGAGCGAAATGATTCTATGGAATCGCAAGGAACAGAATAAACAGGACAAGAGTTGTTGTCAGCTTTCTGCAACAGCTTCTTGAATCGCTTAACCTGAAAGAAAAGAATGAGTTGGTGATTTCTCGCAACTTTAACCAAAGGATGAGTACAAAAAGAGTTATGTTGAGACCTATCTCAAAGCAATACCATTCCTACTCTCATTCACATTTCTTTTTGTTGGCAAAACCTTATTTCTAAGTAGCAGCACCACACTGGGTGCCCGGTAACTGTTTTAGGAGGTCACATGCACAAAAATATGACACAATAATTGATCTAGAGATCAGTGCCAATAAAATACTATGAAGCAATAAAAATCAAATTTAAATTGAGTTAGAAATAACTTTTCATATTTAAATTACCCCCTACGCATCTCTAACCTTAACAACAGTGACAGAACCAGATATTTTTTCAAGTGGGAAATTATGGAAGTAATATCAGCTTTTAATTATACATAATTAACAACAGAATACTTTCTTGTTATATACTGAAACTGTATATTTATGTTATAGATACTAAGATATTTATTTTAATTTTACAACTTATGAAAAGAAAAACCTTAAAAAATGAACCTGCGCAATTTGTTTCAAAAGTAATTACATATAGATATGATAATAGTTTGAGTAATAAAAAGTGATGCTAAATCAATTCCAACTCAGAAACTAATGAAAGTAAAACCCAAATTGCAAATCAATCTGACACTAACGAAAACTAAACAACAGATTCCACAAATGTGTGCATATATATGTATGCTTTTTGTGATTTAATGGTATACAATGGGGGTTAGCCTTTCCCTATCCATACCTTCCTGAATTTAGATGAAAATGGGACTGAATCTTAGATCTTTAATACTATTGCGAAAATATTTTACCAGATAAGTTAACTAATGCTTTCAAATAGATGATTTTCATCAAGTACAAATTTCAACAAATTTAATTCAGATCAATCATCTACAATCTAAAGTTAATTCTATTTTAGTTTAGTTAAGAAAGATCAACCATTACAAGAATGGAAAACTACTCCTACTTCTTTCCTCCATTGTGATGTAATCATCAACTTGCGTCATGGGATGATTGAGGTATGGATAGTTAGAGTGCGGTTCGACTTTTTAACGCTTACAAAAGAATTAAAAAATATAAAGGAAGGAACTATAAATCCAAAAAAAGCAATTGTGTAAATTTGTAACTCACACTTTTTAATATTTAAAATTGACACATCCTTGCTTCAAAATCTTAGTATGTTCAAAAATGAAAAAACCTGCAAAATCTCTACATTATTGGAATATTTTGAGAGTTTCTTTGGGGTCAAGTGACCTCAGTTTGCTCTACTTGGCTCCATCCTGGCTTAACAATACACAAGTCCAACCAAGAAATGGAATGATTTCCACTCTACAATTAAAAACAATGGAATGATTTCCACTCCAAAATAAAAACAACCTACAATACCCAACTGAAGTCTTTGATGGCTAAAATGGTTATTTATACTTTCTATACTTGTACAAATGAAAAATGAAGTATATGATTTGAAGAAACATCACTTTTCCACATGTATAGCGTCACAAAGATAGAGGGAGTGAAAATGAAAAGTTTATTAGAGAAAGCACTGAAGGGGATGCAATCCAAAACAACTAGAGGAATAATAAGCCTCCTAGACACCTCTCTAGACAAAAGCCTTCGACACACTTCCTTTCTAGAAAAAAAATGATCATAAAAATCCAAAATTGCTCAACAAATTGGTTTACCACTCCCAAAAGTCCAACGATACAAAATGGACAAAATTTTATTCTTCAACTGAAAAAAAGGTTCCTCCACCCACTTTAAAGAGACAAAATACCTCATCTTTACGTAGAAGCGTAAAGCAACGTCCTGCCTGGCCCGCTCTTGCAGTCCTCCCAGCCCGATGAATGTATGTCTTTATATATGCAGGCACATCATAGTTGATGACATTTCTCACCCCTTCAACATCCATTCCACGAGTCATTGCATCAGAAGAAACAAGTACTTGTATTTCCCCTGCCCGGAATGCCTTCAATGTCTTGCTAGAGAAAAAAAGTTCACTCTCATTAGATTTGAATCTGGTTTAGACTAATTTATGATTAAGCTCGAGGTTTATAGCATGAAAGATTACAAACGAAAATCGGAAATAAGAGAAGCCAAAGGTTGGACATGTTCTTCAAAAGTTAGAGAACTCCTGTTCCCATAGAACAATTTTACCCTGCTAACCTACGGTTAATACAGCATGACACCAAGGGTGCATTTGGTAAGTGAAGTTTTTAGTCAAAAGTCAAAAAGACACTAAAAAGGCTAAAAGGCCAAAAAAACATATAAAAAAGTCAAAGACTCCTCATTCTCTCTACTTTTTACACATTTTTTCGTAAAAAGCCAAAAAGTCATTCCTAAACACATCAATTTTTTTCACATCATATTTTAGCCAAAAAGGCACTTTCTAGACCAACCCTAAGTAACAAAATGTGGCAGTCCATCTAATTTAATGTTCTTTATCTCCCCATTTGTCGTCCAATTTATGAAAGCTCTGACAATAATAATTTATCATTTACATTAAGTTATATTAAACCTGACTGATAGTTTGTACTTCAAGTGGAAAGCAATTCAAATAAGAGACCAGCACCCATATAATTGAAGACCTTTCATCTTCTTTTAGTTAGCAATTAAAATGCCATATTTCTATCCAAAACATTACTCTTTTTCTTGTACACAAGCTAATGCATATGGACACGCACAATACACACAAAAAGTGAAGCAAATCTCTTCATCCCAAAATATTAGTCTCTTATTCCATTTTTCATTGTCCCAAAATATTAGTCCATTTTCAAAAATCAAGGACTAAAATAACATGAATATCCTATTTTGCCCTTCTTTTAAATTCATTAGCTCTGTTATCAGAATCTTACGATTCGCGATTCGATTCGCAATTTTTACAAAATCGATACGAATCTATGAGTGAATCTATTTTGGAAGTGAATCTCTAATAAATCGCACGATTCACAATCGATTCATGATTCGATTCACTTTTTACGATTCATGAAATTTTTGAAATTATTGTCTGACATATTTTCGACTCTTTTTGTCCCCATCTTTTTAGTGAAAATGACAAAATATAACTTCTAATAGCATTTAATACCAAAATAACCAACATATATACATGATTTGTTGTTATTTTAGTGATCATAGAGTTTTAAGAGAATCTAATCAGATTCAGTCAGACCCAACATATTTTTAACCTTTCTTCTTATTTTTTTTCCCTTCAAAAAATCATAATATATCTTCTAAAGATGTTTAAGATTAAAGTTACACTATGAATTATCTATTACTATTTTATTAAATTGAATATTACATGTTTGAGGTCAGTTATACCTTTTAAAATGTTTTAGGCTTTAAAATAAAATATTCTAAATAATTCTTTCTTATTATTTGCTCACTGTTACTTAGAAAAGTATATATGCTTATGAAGCTTTGATTAACCAGCTTAGGGTATGATATAAAATCATCCCTTATTTATAGATGAAATTAGGGTTTACAAGAGAGACAAGATAGGCCCCTGAGGGCATAGAATAATACAACCCCTAGTCTAATGCAACAATATCTTATATGCATGAAATGGTTTATTGTGAGAATGTCAACAAGTTGTTCAAAAGGAGTACAAATGGTACCACTAGTGAGTTTCTCCTTAATGAAGTGGCGATCAATCTCAACATGTTTTGTCCTATCATGTTGAATTATTATCGATCAATACCTAGATCACTCAACAATAACTTGATCCATAAAAGTTCATACACACCTTGTGCCATAGCTCCTCCAAGTAACTAGGTTAATGATCATACTTTGTGATATCCGATTTTGAAAACATTACATGCTCTTATTCCAATTATTAGCCTAGAATCACTATGTTATGCCTGAAACAAGTATAGACTAGATTTGCCTAATTTGGAAATAAACATTGCATATCCGCTTTTTGAAAGCGTTTGGATTTTAGCCTACTATCATGTTAACATTCAACAACAAACTAGTTAGCAAAAATGCATGCCCTAGTTCATGTTAGAATGACTAATGCATAAATGGCATGTGAAATGCAATCATTGCATGTCAACAAATGCATGGATGAGGTATGCTAAAATGACCAAAAGAATAATACAAATAATTAACTACGCAAGCTAATTAAATATTACAAATTAATTAAATTAACAAATTAATTAAATTCAAACAATGTATGCACCCAAACACATTCCTTATCATATCACACATTTCCATGCATGATGATCCAAAGAACCAAGTTGTGCACTTCTATGTCAAATGCATGCAAACCAAACAAACAAAACAAAGCCCAATTCCTATCACCAAGTCAAGGAACAAGGCATGTATGCAAGGTGCAATGCAACCTAAGCATGTTAGCTAATATGCAACATGATCATAGCAAGACACTTATGTAAGCATGCAAGCAAACATGAGGCAATGCAAACTAAGCAAATGATGGTTTTAATCATGATCTACATATGTTAAGACTTAACACTTAGGCACTAGGATATCATGGACACTTAGCATGCATCATAAGCTTTAAAAATCATGTTATAGTAGGTTCCAAACCCAACTAAATAAACCAAGTAAAGCATGCAAAATGGTCCAAGTATTCAAGGCTCACCAAAGAAGTAATGGACTACACTTAACACAACCATACATGGCATGCATTAGGCGACCAAAAACAGAGTTTTAACACATAAAACTAAACCCAAAAGACTACTTAGATGGCACCTAAGTGACTCAAATTCAAAGGCATGCACAATGGCCAAAATAAAGGGCATACAACACATGCTTTCAAAGCAATAAAGGACTGAAATTACATGTTGGATGGTTCCAAACCACCAAAATGATGCAAGCAACACAAGCTACACATTCACACACTTGAGGCATACAAGAATGCAAAGGAGCTATGCTAAACATGCCAAAATAACAACTATGGACAGACCTAAAGCATGACAAAATAAGCACAAAACATTCATAAGTCTAAGCCTAAATCATGCTCAAATAAAGGCTAACAACCTAAGACATGTTAAGGGATTACAAGGCATTACATGGCAACTACACTAAACATGAATGGAGCACCAAAACCAACACACAACATGATTATATTATGGCATAATAAGCATGAAATGCAGCCTAGACATGATCAACACACACTTGAACATAAGGCTCATTAAGGAAGCAAAATAGGTCCTTTTCAAGGACAACAAGGAGATTCAAAGCCTAAGAGGGCCAAACTTAGCACAAAACACTCTTAATAAACTATCAAGAGGGCCTAAAACAGAACTTTTTATGTTACACACTAAGCACAAAAACAGCTCTAAGATAGGTAGAAATAGGATGCAAAAATGGGGAATAAAAGGCTGTTGATGTTGTTGCTTCCTTGGGCTCAAATCCAGCCAAGAACACCAAGAACAACCTCTTGGAACCAACCAAGGAAAGGTGAAAGACTAGGTGCTTGTGTGCAATAATATGAACAAATGCACTTAGAACACTTAAGAGAGAGGTATAGAGATATGATATGTATCAATCCTAGACCTAAAATCCAAAAAGCCAACCCTAAAGCGAGGCCTCCTCTTATAGAAGAGGCAATCTTGTAAGCTTAGTCACTAAGCAAGACAAAAGAATGTCATTTTGACAAAATTTAGTGAAACACAAGTGTTTGGTGCAAAAACTCCAAACAAACACAAACATGGATAATCACCAAGTGTTCAAATGGTGAGATAAATATCCCATCCCAACTTCAATTAAAATACTTCAAGCTTCCCAAGTCTTTGATTTCAAACTCATTAGCTAAATATTTATTCGTATTTCCTCACTATCATTAGAACTATGTCATCTACATAAACAATAAGGAATGTTTCACAAACAATGTGTGATCGGCGACTTTGTTTGAAGCCATATTTAAACATAGCGTGAATCTCTCAAACCAAGCCCTTTGAGACCATATAATGACGATGATCCTCAAAACCAGGAATGTCCATATATACCTCTTCTTGAGATCACCATGGAGAAAGGCATTCTTGACATCCAATCAAGATTAATTCATCTTAGTAATCAATGCCATATGTAAACCCTTTTGCCACAAGTCTTGCCTTATAGACCCATCGTGTTTCTATACCCATTTACATGTGCCATTCTTTCAATCATGGCTAGTTTGGTAGCAAGAGCATAAATGGTTAGGAATGCTAACAGAGGAAATATTGGACATATGAGGATGACAAATGAGAGGAGATAGGATGTTGAGTACAAGATCTTACACCCTTCCTCTTGGCAATAAGAACATCAAGATCAATGGATTCAAGAGTTTCAAAGTTACCTAAAACATGCCCGACCTTATCCTTGGTGGGTTCTATAGTCTCGAACAACTAGTTCCACCATAGACTCACTTCACACCAAAGCTGAGAGGACAAAAATAGATTCAAAGAAAGTAACATCTATGGATACAAACCACTTACGAAAGAAGGGTGGTAACATTTATAGAGAGTAACTAAGAAAACACACTTGAGGGAGAGTGATTATGAACAAAATTTTGGGGAATAGAAAACAAGAACTTAGGAAGGATTAATAAGATCATTCATAGAAAAACACATGCAGCCATGTCAAGAAGATCCCATTTTGTTGAGGGGTATTGGTGCAAGAGGTCGATGGATAATGCCATGAGTAGAGAAATATTGTCTTAAATCTAGGTATTCCAAGAGTTTGACAAACCATCTTATGAAAAGTAAAACCTCACTCTTATCTTTCATCGATACACCCAAGTAGTACGAGAAAAATCATCAATAAATGTAACAAACCATCGATGACCTTTCCATGACACGAGAGGGACCCCAAACATCGTAATGTATTAAGGAAAAAGGAACTAAACTTTTATTCAAAAGTTGACAAGACTCACAAAGAAAGTCCATGATGATTGAAATAAATGCTTAAGTAAATGAAATGAAGGATGAGTAGAAGATGTGGTGGAAGAATAAGCAAGTTTGTCCTGATCTAGGAAGTAGAGACCATTTTCTCCTCGTGACAAGGTCTGAAAAAGACAATGATCCACTACAATTCAAATCGGGTGAGACGACTCAAGGATAAAAATTGGAAACATGGAGATGTATGGTAGGAGTGACGTGGACTAAACCTTTTCGAAATGGAAGAAAGCAATCCTAACTTTGTAAGAGGGCTTATAGAAAAGATCATATGATCGAGGCACTAGAATCAATGATCCAAGGCAAAGACTTATGCCAGGAAAGCACAAGGAGAAGAGGCTAGCATCCTCCAATCAAGTGGATCGATCACCTCGACCCGGATGGAGTCCCATGAAGCAGGCCATCTTGGACATCATAGCAAATGCCTCGTGAAGGAAGAGTGTTCATAAAATTGAGCTCTCAATAAAGCACTCAAATGAAAATTCCTTTTAATAGGTAAGATCCCAAACTTAGACAAGTAGCCCTCACCAAGTTCTAGAACCATTGAATGGATAAGCCAACTCATAATCAAAGAGTTGTTAATCTCCCACCATCAACATATCCCATCTTAAAACATAGTCAAACTTTGAGACCATGTTTCATACTAGAGTTGGGGTTCTCGTAGTAGGTGTAATGGGACTCTCACTCTTTGGTGTTTGATACAATACTACCAAACCAAAACTAGTGGCAATCATGACCACTATAAGAGCATAACCACTATAAGATCATAACAAAATTAAGAAATCTTTTTTTTTTAGATATATATATATATATATGTTTCATTTATATATATATGGTATGATATAAAATCATCCCCTATTTATAGATGAAATTAGGGTTTACAAGAGAGACAAGATAGGCCCCTGAGGGCATAGAATAATACAACCCCTAGTCTAATGCAACTTTCGGTGAATAAAAAATGCAACACTTTCGGCTAATATCTTATATGCTTACAGCTTATTGTCCAAATATTAATATCATTGTTAATTATTGTTACTTTAGAAATTGATAGTTTGTCTATTTGGTTATTATCTTTATTAAAGAATGGCTGATAAAAAAAATCTAAAAAAGAAAAAAAGGTAAGATGGTGATATTACATAGGAACTTTTGTTAACTTCTTACCTATTAAACTACGTGATTATCATTCAAAATAACATTATTGTTGATTTAAGTCTAAATATTTTTTATTTATAAGATATATTTAACATCTACATGTGTAGATATATGTTTTTAAGTAATTTAGAAAAACCAAATCTTTACGATTCACGATTCGATTCAATTTGCGATTTGGTACGAGGCTATTTCGATTCACAATACGAATCCCGATTTGACAACTATGTTCATTAGTAATATTCTTGAAGTGTAATAATTATACTACCAAAGGGTAGTTTTGGAAAATTAAAATTTTTGAAGTATAATAATTGTACTACCAAAAAAAAGTTGGATTCCCCAAAAGGGACTAATATTTAGGGATGAAGGGAGTATGAATTTGAATAAAATTGCTCATGCCCTGTGTGCAGATATACAATGCTGATAAAAATCTAGTATTTTATGGCCAATAGCACCTAATATTGGGTAGAGACTGACCATGTAAATTCTTGAATACAAAATTAAACAATTTATAAGAGTCAGACTTCAGGCTTTCATTAGCTACAGATATGAAAATTAAACAATTATACGATTAGTCCACCCCATTCATGTGGACCACAAGCTTTTACATTTTATAACATAAAAGAATCCACAGTTCAGGACATGAATTTAATTGTGTATAGAGAAATGAACGAATTAAAAGTGAACTACATGTATAAATATTACCAATCAAGTAGACTAACTCAGATATTACCTTCTTACGAACTGACGCTGAAGACCCGAATATTCCTTGATCTTGATTTGTAAATCACCAAAGAAGTTCAGTAAGGTGCAGAGTCTGTGGGTTGACTCCACTGACGATGTGAAAACAATGCACTTCTCCCCTTGCAATGTTTGGAGAAGGGCTACTAAATACAAGGGTTTAAGCTTTGATTCACATATCTGCACAGCAGATTGGGAGGAAAGTACTCATAAAAAATCCATGCAACAATTTATTGGGGAAGGATAAAAATTGTTTGGGAGGTGAAGTTTAACTAAATTTTGCATTTAAAAATAGACCAATCGGATAAAATCCCTCTTCAAGTTCACAATTTAATGACATTTACGTGCATATTTTTCATTAAAAAAAATGCTAAGAGTTATAATCAATTGGACCAAATTGAGATAAAATCATAAATTCATGGTCAAAATCGAGCCAATTGAAATGATAGGAATCAAAATGAAACAAGGACCAAAGTATAGGGACTACCATCGTAATTTTCCCATTAAAAAATTACTCTTTTAATCCCCATAATAAGAGTTGTGTCATTTGAGTCTTCAGTGTTTAAATTGTGTCAATTTAGTCCCTAAAAGTGTAAAAAGTTTTTAATTTGATCCTTTAATCTAATTTTGTTTCTCTTCATCTGAACCAAGGGTAAAGCATGGAAACCATAAAACACATATCAGCAAAAAGTGGGGAAAAAAGGAAAAAAAGAGAATATCTTTGGAGGAAATATTCATGTCATCCAATAAGTATATATAATATGTTCCATATATATCAAAACATATTGGACGATGCAGTACATTCGTGACAAAACAATGTCCCCAAAAAACTTCTCAACGAAAAAAAATTGGCGACAAGGATCTCATTCATTGTAAAAAGTAAGCTTTGGGCAACAAAAAAAAAAAAAAAAAAATTTTTTTTTTTGGCATCGCAAAAGTTACGTTTTCTTACCATAGTGAGAATATTTCCCTCCAAAGATGTTGGCTCTTTTTTTTTTCATTTTTGATTATATGTATCTAATATTTATGATTTTTCACATTTTACCCCTAGTTCAAAGACAAGGAGGGAGAAGAAAATGGAATTACGTAGGGAAGCAAATCGAAACACTTCTCATATATTGTAGACTAAATTGATGCAATTTAAACATTAAGGAAAAAGATGTCACAGATTGCCGACTATGGGGACTTAAAGGAATAATTTTTTAATTAAATTTCCACGTTTACCCTTGACTTTAACTACATCTAAAATGAAGTTAGGTAGAGGATTAAATTGACACAATTTAATCACTGGGGACAACAATGACACAAACTTGATACTTTGGGACTAAAAGGTAATTAACCCTTATATTTATGTTAGGGGTGTTCACGGGTTGAGTCTAGTTGGGTTGGGTTTGATATGTATGGGTTTTCACATTTTAACCCTAGTTCAAACAAGGAGGGAGAAGAAAATAGAATTACGTAGGGGAGCAAATCAAAACACTTTTCATATATTGTAGACTAAATTGACTCAATTTAAACATTAAGGACAAAAATGTCACAGATTGCCGACTTTGGGGACTTAAAAGAGTAATTTTTTAATTAAATTTTCACATTTACCCCCGACTTTAATGACATCTAAAATGAAGTTAGGAAGAGGACTAAATTGACACAATTTAATCACTGGGGACAACAATGACACAAACTTGATACTTTGGGACTAAAAAGGTAATTAACCCTTACATTTATGTTAGGGTGTTCGCAGGTCGGGTCGAATTAGGCTTGACTCAAACCGCTACTCGATCGAAACTGTTCAGTTTGGAAACAAGTTCAATCGTTTCCAACTGCATGTTAATTCAAAACTGTCCATCTATCTCCTTTGGTTTGGTGGTCAGATTCGAACGGTTTCGAAATTACAAAAGCCAAATATCAAAAAAATTGGAAAAACAATTTTAGATTCCCGAGATTCAACAAATTCAATGACCAAAAGAAGAACAAAAAACACATCCATATATACACGCTATGAAGCATGGACACTCCAAAATCGGTGTCGTGACGGTGTCCGACACGTGGACACAGCAGGGAGACAAGGGCACGTCGAGGACACGTACGGGACATGCCAAATGACGTATCCCTTTAATTTAATGATTTTTTTTTTTATAGGGGACACGCGTGTCCATATCGGGACACAGTATGGGACATGACAGGGCTCATTTTTAATTTTGTTATATTTATTTGGGGTCAAAGTGTAATATTTAAAAAGTAAAAAAAAATTAATAATAATAATAATAATAATAATGTATAAAATTGTGTACCCCATCCACTCCTCTATACAGTCGATCCAATTGGCAATGATAGTCGATCCATCCATTGAACCAGTCGTCTATCGCCGATAATCGATCCAGTTGATCGAAGACCCCTATCCATCCAGTCGATCAAAGACTTCGAAGGTAAGCCCCTCTCTCTCTCGCGCGTCTCTATCTCTCTCTCTCGCCGTCTCTGTCCTGCGCTTTCTATCTTGTCTCTTATATATATATATATATATATAAGTATATATAAGATAATATTAATAAAATCATATTATTTTATAAGTATATATTACATAATATATACTACTTATACATATTAATAAATAAGTAAAAACACATTATTTAAAAAATGAAATAAATAAATAAAATAATTAACGTATATTAAAATAAAAATATTTATAAAATAAAAAATTAAAAAAAAAAAATTTGCCGTGTCCCCCACTGTGTCCCTGTCTCCATTTTTTGGAAATTGCCGTATCCCGTGTCCGTGTCCGTGTCCGTGCTTCATAGTAAACATGATTCTAATATACCAAAAAAAATTAACTAAACTTAAAAATAAAACTAAATAAAATAAAAACTAAACTTGAGGATCAATAGATCTAGATCAATTGACATCACTACCACATCCAACCATCTGCATTTTTACCATCATCGTTCTTGAAGCTTCAAGATCAATCATTTGATGCGTATGCCCAACGAAGTCATCATAAACCAAACCAAGCCTTAAGTCCCATCAAATGGGATCGGCTGCATGACTCCTTCTCCACTTAACTCTATCCAAGGCCATTTCGTTAGTCAAATTAAGAAGATTCATATCTCTATTTACAATACTAGTCCAAGTCAATTTAGGTCTACCCTTCCCCTAACACTATCATCTACTGTCACTGTATCGCATCTCTTCACTACTACCTCTATTTGTCTCTGTTGTATATGACCAAACTATCTCAATTTATTCTCTCTCAACTTATCTTCTATTGGTACTACTCCTACACATTCACAAAGTCACCATCAACTTTAAAAATTCATAAATCAAACATTGATGAAGCTTGAAGGTCGTTGACCGTGAAAAGGAACGGGGCTTTCCCTTTGGATGTTCATATCATGAGACAGCAAGGCCTTTGGAATTTAGGGTTACAATTGAATATCTGATAGAATAGTGAGAGTGAAGAAGAGAGAGAATGAGGGAAAGAGAGATGCTTGGGAGAAAGAGAAAGTGGTTGACAGTAAGTGAGAGAGGAGAGAGATTGAGGGAACAACAAAGAGAGATACATGGAAAAAAGAGAAATTTGTTGACAGGAAGAGAGAGAATAAGAGAAGGATAGATACAATGCCTGGAAAAAAAGATAAAGTGGTTGAGAGTTTTGAGATTGACGTTTAAATAAAAGAGAAACGTGTTAGTTTTCTAGATATCATAACACGCGTGCCACGCAAATAATGCGCAATCCCCAAGACCAATAAAAACTAGACAGGAGGAAAGGTAACGATTTTACAATATATATTCGGTCGGTCCGGTTTCAATGGGTCCCAAATATCTAAACCTGTTAACCGAACCAATACCCAAAAAATTACATTTTAATAAACTACAGCCGACCGCTGCCTGTTTTGAAACCATCCGTACGCTCATCAGGTCGGGGCAGCCCGGTCGGATGGGCCGGGTTTCACGTTTTGGTGAACACCCCTAATTTATGTAATAAGATACACTATTGTGATTGTAGTCATATTGTATGATGCTCTAGTGTAATTGTAATTGTGATTATTATGTTAAGGAATATGTTATGTCAATTTTAATTAGTGTTATGTTACATTAAATAATCATATATTAACATACACTTCTTTTTTTCTTTTTTTTTTGCATGTCGTCTATGTGTCATCATGCGCTTTTTGAAAATTTACATGTGAACATGCGCTTTTTGAAAATTTACATGTGAACATGTCCATGTCAATGATTCTTAACCTAGGAAGCACGGATACAAATATAGACACAAACATGAGACATGGCGATTTCAAAAACAATTAAGACATGAACACGACAGGGATACGTCAAAAAAAAACATTATATATTTTATTTGCTATTTATATTAATAATACATCCACAAATAGCCAAAATTAATAAAACTAACATTAAAAATAAAATAAAAGTTTTTAAAAAAAAAAAAAACACAAACACAAACACAAACAAACTAGATTTAAATAAGCCAAATACTAGATTTGTGTTGCATTGCATTACATGATCCAGAAATTATTAAAAGCCTTTCTCTCAAATTCACAATTGTATTTAGATCTAGTCAATGGTTTGATATAAGTTTTATATTTATTTATTTTTTTTAAATTCAACTCTCATGTTCCAAATATTATAATATAACCCCCAAAATTAGGTTTGAAAAATCAAAATGACCCCATTGTGTCTCGCAGTATGACCCGACGTGTCGCCCAAAATATATTATTAAAAAAATGCTTCTAACACAACTACAACACTTATTTTGAAGCGTCGGTGCTTCATAATTCTTAACTAACCAATCTACATTAAGTCTTATAGAAAATGTTTTCTCCCATCATTATTCCAGCCGTTTTCGTGTTTCAAACATGTCTGACATGGCTACGGCACCTATTTTGAAGTGGTGGTGCTTCATAGTTCCTTGCTAACCAATCTCCATTCAATCTTATACAAAATGTTGTATGCTAAAATGAAATAAAAATTACTCTTAGCGCAATAGTCTCTTCAATGATTATCAAATCATAAAACTATGGTAATATAAGAAGCATGAAACTTGGGCTGTGAATTATTGAGCTTAGGCCAAATCCTACCAAAAAAAAAAAAAAAAGATAACCTAAATGAAAACCAAAAATAAAAAATAAAAACAATAAGAAGAGGACTTAAGGCTTGGTTTGGTTTGGTTTTTAAGAAGAGGCATAACAACAAAATACCCATCTGTTTAAATAAATTTGATGTGCCATTTGATTTTTGCAAGCATAAAATTCATGCCAAAAATGAGATTAAAGGTGGACAAGTCATACTAAATTTAATCAGAACAAAGAAAACAGATCACCCAATTAAGGATGTACATTCGAACAGACTCCAGAACTTGAACATCTTTGATGTGATCTCAAGCCATACAAATGCTTCTTGGTTTCAGTTTTTCACAACCATTTCAACAAATAATGTTCAGGAATTACAGATTTTGCTTCTATTTTAAACATGACCAACAACTGAAATAGACATTTAGATTTAAAACCTTGGGTCATGAATACAGTTATGACTCCATTTTTAAAAGATCAGCATGCAAGGAAAATGATAAGTTTTTTCATACATGGTGCCTGAATAATTAGAATATTGACTCCCAATGCATTAAAAGAAATAGTTTTTTGTACATGGTGCCTGAATAATGAATAATAAGTTTGTTTTCTTTTAATGCATTAGGAGTCGAGACTATAATTTATTCTCAAATTTCGACAGAAGTTGCTCTTTGTAAAGTTCGCATCTCTGCCATTGCAGGTCTTTTGTACACACCTATAAGGGCTTCAAGACAAATCAATCTACTTAAGCTTGGCCCATGATTTGCTCAATCAGAGGTTAGCTCATGATTGCTCATGAGATAAACAAGCCAAGCATCATCAACTTGTTAATTTATTGAGCTCAATAAGCTTATCAGGTATCCCAAGCCTATCGAGCTCAGGCCAAGGTGCTTAACTAGAAGGTCTGCTGAGATTGCTCATAAAATAAATGAGCTGAGCTCCAGCTTAAGTTTCAATTTCATTAAGCCAAACTTGAGCTACCCACTACTTAGCTCAACTCATCTCATTAACAACTCTACATTTGAATCACACAGCCAAAATGTGAATGCAGTAAAAGCACATGGTACGACCCACGAGATTTGAAAATGCACGAAAGCATTTATACAGAGTACTGCCATATTGACTAGTATAGTTATGAGATCATACCAATTTGAAAGATTCTAGTTGTTCAGGAGCTGATAACGTCTTTGCCCAGTTGTCAGCAACAAAGGGTGATGCAGATTAAGCTGGGCAAGCTTGCCTGGATCTTGGGTTAGCGTGGCAGATAGAACCATCTTCACAAGCCTAGGGTAAGATTTGCCCTTGAATCCCCTTTCAACACCACTACAACAAATTAAAATAAATTATTAGTGCAAGCTAACTGTCACATGGAAAATACTTCAGTAGACATTTGGACAAAAATTAAACAGGAAAATTGAAGAAAAAGTAAGTCTCCACAAACGCCTACAAGGATCTGAAACTCCCCACCTTTAATCCAGTGGTAAAACAATGAGATCAAAGTGTCCATGAGTCTCAAAGATCCCCTAGTGGACTATTGTTAAGCATCAGTACGGTATTAGACTCATCTGTGGGTTCCAATACAAATTGTTTAGACCACAAAATTTCCAAGAGTATGAAACACACATTCAACCATTGCTTATCACGGTTTCTGAAGAGTGAAGACCACCATAACTGGCAATTCACCAGTAAACCAACAGTTGCTATATATAATAGGATAATGGATACCTGACTGCAGTTTCATCTGCAGGTGTATCCAAAGCATGCAGAACATACCATGCAATACTACTGTCACTGACCAATTACTACAAGAAAGGAGGTAAAAGGAATTAGAACTCACGATCTCCTTATGGTTTTCAAGGAACCAAATGGGGAAGGAAAGAAAGTGTTGGCATGAGGGAAGAGACTTCCAACACTAGATTGGATTAATTGAAGAACAGTTGGCAGCCAGGATTGGTATGCCTCCCTGAGTAATCGATCTGTTTCATCAACAACCTGAAAAATTGACCTCGTCAAAAGATAGTTTTCTAAAGAAAATTCAAATTAAAAGTTATGGATGTTAAAGCATAATGTTTTGATTGCTGAAGTTCAATTTGTTCGTTGTAATTTTTTATTCTTCCATTGATCAGCCATCACAGCGACAAGATACCAACAGAAGGACAAGCAATGATGACTGCAATTTTTGAAACACATTGACAGAAGCATTTGGTGGTATCATGAATTTAAGTATGGACTCACGAAAAATCATAAAATTGTAATCCAACTGCAGCAGCATAATATTTAAGCAAATATAGATCATTAACTTAATTACAGTATTTATCACAACTCCAAAAATATGTAAATCCAAGTTGACTAAAGCTTGCTTGTAAGAAATAAACTCGCTTTATAAGTGGAGATACACTCAGACCATATAATACTAGTGCTAATCAATAGCAATCCATTAAACACTCTAGTCGTTAACAAAATATTCCAATCTGATGAAATACAAAAAGTACATAACACATTTGAAACCATTATTTCAGAAAGTGGAATGCTGTAGGGAACAAAAGTTACATCAGAATTATATGTGAAAGGTGAAATCAACACAATCTGCTACTCACCAGATAACAAAGATGCTCAAGTGTAAAACCTTTCGTAGAATTTATATGATCCATCAGCCTGCCAGGAGTAGCCACCAAAATGTCCACTGAACTTTCTAAATCCAGCGAAAGATCTTCTGGGTCATGACAGATACCTGCCTCAAGCTTAGGTCTCTTAATAAGTTCAGAAATTTCATCAGCAATCGAAGATTGACCAACTGCCAAACCAACAGATAAGCCCACTGCAGGTGCAATAGCAGCAAAGACTTCCTTAACCTGAAACCCCAAAAAAACAAGAAAAAGGAAATAGATACCTTTCAAGGGAGCAATAAAATAGACCTTGATACAATTCCCCTCTAGTATTCATAACATTCACATTAGTCCACTAACCACTCGTTTTCCAAAGGATCAATGTGATGGCAAGGATGGAAAAAACAAAAAGGGTAAATCTGGAATTTCACATGGAGCACAATTAGAACATCACGGAGCAAAGATTTAGAAAGTTTTAAGTCTCTATTTGTGTTTATTATAATTTAGTACACTACTGAACAGATTTATGCCATTATATTAGGTTTTTGTAGTTGGAGGTAGTTTGGTAATTTCAATAATTGTTCACCATGAGTAGTAGTAGTTATAGTCCATGGATCATAAAGTGGGTCAAGTAATGTTATTTGAATTTTATTTATAGTCCTAGTTGATCTAGAATATTTGTACTTCATAATGGAAAAATAATCATAAATATGATAAGCATAAAGGTAGCATTGACTAAACATCAAATCAACATACCATTTAGTTGGACCATCATTGGAAACATGAGCTCCCCTTTCTTTTGGAGTATCCAACAACATGAATCCAATTTTCCCATTTACGGATCCAAAGAAACATCTTCAACCTAGGAGATTTCTCAAGTTCAAATAACATTCCATACCTTCCTCTCCCCTTTCCAAAGCCACCAATTACCATTGTCTTTCATCAGTGCCATGAGGCACCTTCTAGGAATATGTTTTAACTGTTTTAAGTATTCCTCCCCTGTTCAAACACATTTTTATGTGCTTCCAGATTTATCATTAATGCTCCTTTCCTTGTTTATATTCTATATTATATTTATATAATATATACATAAATATAATTAATAAGATATTAAACTTTTGAATTTTTTTTCTATTATATATGTGTAAATTTTAATAAAATATTAAACTTAACAATTTTTTTTCTATTATATCTATGTGTGCATATATATATATTGCAACTTTGGAATCATTTGCTTTAGTTGAGTGGAGAAGCAATGGGCCACGTGGGACTTTTATAAGCATTCATCTTTGAGCATACTTTTGTCATGGACCGACGTGGGACTCTTGTGTGCAATCTTCATAGCCACAAAACGGCGTTGTTTTGTTGTATCATGTTTCAAACAATTTCTGTCCCACATCGTTTACACAATGTTGTTCAAGGTAAAGTAATCTCTATTTATGTGTAGTAGGCTGGCTTTAAGTCTTGCTTTAAGTGTTCCATGAGTTTCACTTGGCTAACGAACCATAACAAGCCGAGCCCACGTTACACAAATTTTATACAAGCAGAGCTCAAGCTGACATATTTGAGCTCGCTTCAAGCTCGAGCCGAGCTCGAACATCTTTAAAATAAATCGAGTCGAGCTCGAACATTAATAAAGTCAACTCGGCTCGGCTCGGCTCGGCTCGGCTCGATTACACCCCTATTGATAAGTGACTTTAAAATAGAGCACTTTGTGGATGTGCAGGTTTTTACTAAATATCAGAGGATGGTATTTGCATATAAAGGAAGCTTGTATGTCTGCAGTGTTGTGGAAGTTTCTCTTCGTGAGAGTGAATCCCAGACCACCCCAAAGCAAGGGATGATCCGTAAGCGCACAAAAGCGATAGTTAAAGTTCCACAATCACTGGTAATGAATGACAACTGTGTTTGTTGGTCTCTGACATTTCTCTATTTGTATGAACAATGTTCCGGTGTATAAATGATATGAATTTTATCACAAAATTATTTAAGTTTTTGCAAATTCAAAAAGTGACTTAAATTTATATAATTTTGTAATAGAATTGCCTGACAATTTTTTAATATTATTATTAAAAAAATTCTAATATACACCATTTTAAAAGTAGAGTTGCGTGACAAATTTCTTATATTATTATTAGGAAAATTTTGATATACATAATTTTTTAAAAAATGTATTACATATATCTCTAATTATACTATTTTCTTTTTTGTTAGGACTAATTTTTTTTAATTATAATATTATTTTAATTATGACTTATGAGTTCTTTAATTATGTCTAATTATGTTTTGTTATGATATTTTCTTGGGAGAGGCTTCTCTCCAGTTCACTATGTAGATTGGAGTACATTGTTGGACTCGTGAAGCTCATCATGAGTCTCGTTTCGATAATCTGAACCATTCAATATGTAAAGTTCGTCAGATACTTCATGCTTACAAAAAATCACGTTAGTCAGAATACATTTTTGTTAGCAATTTATTTTTAAAATCATATTTATTATTGACAAAAACGTGTTTCGATCAAGGAGATAACAATATCCAACCAATGTAATTTTTTACAAGTATAAATTAATTAAAGAGTTTTACAAACAGTTCAAATTATTAAAATAAGACCCGTAATAGATCACAAGTCCAGCAATACACTCCAATCCACCCATTGAACCGTTCAAGTTAATAGGCCTATTTGGTAGGGCTTATTTTCAGCTTATTTCAGGTTTCAGCTTAATTTAAGTTATTTTGGTGTGTTTGGTTCAGCTTAATGGAGTAGATTTTTATAAGTGGAAAATGAGGTTTTTGGTTGAGTGGGGGAGGAGGTGCTTATTTTTTTCAGCTTAAGCAACAAGCTAAATGTGAAGGATAAAAATACTTAAATGCCCTTCACACTTTCAAGTTATTACAAGTCTACCAGGTATATAAACAAAAACACACTCATTCTTTCCCTCTCACGAAAGGAGAGGGGCGATTTCTGGCAACGCTGGAAAAGATGAAAGAGGAGAGCAAAGAAGATGAGCTCGTCGCTGGAGCTCATCACGATCTCTCCTCTCTCTCTCTCTCTCTCTCTCTCTCTCTCTCTACCCCGTCGCGATCACGAGGCTATTTCTGCAAACAAACCAGAGCGCACTCTCTCACGAACCAAATCTCTTCTCTCTCTCTCTTCGCAATCTCTCTTTTCTCTTTCTCTGTCTCTCTCGTCGCGTTCTAAAGAGGGAGCAAAACCCTAACGTTGTCATCGTCACCATTGCAAGCCTTCTATTACGATCGACGGTGTTCTCTCGAGCATCACGATCGCGATGACGATCAACCCTAGCTCGCAATCGACAACCCTAACCAGAGTCGCCGTCGTCACAATCTCAAGGCAAAACCCTACGCATCACGATCTGAACTAGAGTTGTCGTCGTCGCGATCTACTATCGTCGTCTCTCCCTTTCTGCCATTCTAGATCGCGGCGGTGGCTATGGTTACAGATCACCGGCGGCGTACGGATGAAATAGGAGAGGAGAAGAAAAGAAAAAAAAGAAAAAGAAAAAAAATATTAATTGGTATATTTTGTAATGAATTAGTAAATTAAAAAAATAACAATTTTTATATTATTAATTGTAATGAAAAAAAATTATTGATATAAATGAAACAAAATACATGAATATTAATTGATATTAATTGTAATGAATTAATAAATTAAACAAAATTAAATAAATTGCACAATTTATTTCACAATTAATGAAATAATTTTTTTTTAATTAAAACTGAAAAAAATGAAAAAATAACAATTTTTATATCTTATAAGGGCAAAAAAGACATTACATAGAAAAAAACTATTTTACAACTTACTCAACCAAACACTACTCTACTAATTAAATCTAATCTATAATCCCACAACTGCACCAAACAGTGAGAATTATTCAAAGTTATTGGCGTGGTTGATCACAGGGTACCCTAATTCGTGGAGCTGAAACATTTAAAAACATATTTAGGGAAGGCTTCAATATGGAATCACTGGAAGAAGTACTGATATCACTTGGCATTGGAGGCATGACATCCCAATTTGCTCAAATATTGCAGTCTGCATTTGGCTCACGGATGGTTCCTCCTTCTGTAGCAAAGAGGTATTCAGATTTATTGTAAGATTGGTTATTCTGTGAATTATTGAGATAAATAATTCCTTCTTATTCACGTTTATTTTGCAATATATATATATATATTTGTTTTGCATTATTAGTTGTAGGATTAATCTGTCAATTGTATTGGATAAAGTGTTCATTGTCCAGATAACAAAAATCACGACCAAACAATGCAATGTGAGTTCCATAGATTAATAATCTTAATCCTATGTTATAATCTGCCCAATCAAACCGGCACTTATAGTATAGTTGCTTCCTTTGGTAATTTAGCTATTCATTCAAATTACTACATATTTTCGATAAAGAAAATGCTAACACCCTTTGAGCTATCAATAATCTTGGTATATGTATAGAAGTATAGAGGTGGGTAAAAATGTTTTTAAATTTAAAATATATATATATATGTAAAAATGCTTTGAAAATAGTTTTGTATGCTAACAAGCGAAAGAAAAAGAGTAGTTTCAATATACCCCATTGGAGCTTATTGTGAAACCTTTGCTAGTTTTATGTATGGAAAGGAATTTTTTAGCTCTAAGCCATAAACCCCAAGTCAATCCCTTACTTTTATAGGATTTTGATATTAAAAAAAAAATAATTCTTATGAATTCTTATGCATAATATTTTCATCCACTAACATATATAAAAGACATTATAACCTTTAAATATATTATTGTCTTGTGATTACTCAATAACATGAATACTAACTAGTAACATAATTATTTTAATATTTCTAAATTTATTATAGCAAGTTTATTACTGAAAAGTACAACAAAGTGTAGTAAAATAGGTTGAAATTGTTGGGTATAAAAGATAGAGGTGAAGAATTTGATAATAGCTGCAGATAATGAGGTCACCTCTTTATTAATAGAAAAGAACACTAGAAAAAAATGTTGTGAATTCCCCCTAGAATCCAAGAATAGATAACAGTAAGTGATGACGGGGCAACTTTCTTATGGTAGTAATTGCAAACTCATTCCATTTTTGGAGGGTAATTTTAGACTAAATTTTATTTAAATATAACTAATAGGATAAATGGGTTGAACAGTCAGGCTAGGATTTATGTAATTTGAACTCTCTAGCTCGCTCCTCAAACACTACTTGTATCACATGCCTTTCAAATATGCCACCTACTGCTGCCAACTATACTAGCAGATTCCAAAGAACATCCTTAGGCCATTTAGATATCTGCCATATTTGGATAGCTGCAAGCAGACAGTAGTTCCTAAAAAAATGTAAGAACTAAAGGGCCAGGCCACATTGTTTGTACATTGACAAAGAGCAAAATGAAGTGGTCTACTGTTTCCACCTCTTTGCCACAAGGGGCAAGAATCCATAGAAAGCTATCTCTTTTACCTTTAGAATGTTACACCTGGAAAGATACGCAAGACTCATTTTCATGGGGACATTCAAGCTTGTAGTGTCCTTTCATGACCAAATCTGCTTCCATATGCTTGCGGGAATTTGAACTAGCCTTGGTGGGCTTTCCTTTTTTTGGTGGCCAGCCTATTTAACATATGATACATGGCCCCCCTCCCCAAATCTAGTTACTATAAGTTATAAGTTAATAACTATTGACTTTCTTGTGCTAAGCTGAATTTGAAGCATGTAAGAGGAATGCTTCTATATGGGCCACCAGGTTTTGGAAAAACCTTGATAGCACAAAGCATTTGCAAATTTCTAAATGCAAAAGAGCCCCTGGTCTCTCTCTCTCTCTCCACTTTTTTTAATCTTATTTTGACACTTCTTTTTCTCCTCCCATTCATGCGGATTGTAAATGGGTCGCATGTGTTAGATGCATTCCAAGGTCAATCAGAGAGGAAAATAAGGTCGCTCTTTAAAGCGGCCGTTGAGGATGAAAATAAATTTGGTAAAGATGCGCACATATGTTCATTCTAAATTCACTTCGTTGTACTTTTATAGTGAGATCATTTAATCTTTTCTTTCAGGAGCTACAAGTAACCTACACATCATCATATTTGATGAAATTGATTCCATTGCTAAGGTGAGCACAGATGCAACATTTGCTCATTCTAAATGTTGTTAGTTGTGCTACCTACAATTCGTGTTATATATATGTGCGTGTGTTAATTTCATGATATCAGACTTAAGGTTTTTGACATAATTCAAGTATTTTTTTCCCTGTTTGGGTTTGACATCATTTTGGTGTTTTCATATTCCCATGGATTATATGTTCTATTTCTCCCATTTCATTCCCATGTCATACGTGGCCAATTTGTTGCTTGTGGGATGTTTCTTTATTCCTTATTGGTAGTAGTGATATGTAATCCAAATTAGTAATTGTAACTCATCTTTTGAAACATTGACAATAAGATACAAGGCTTGAGTTTCATGCTTCTATATCAATATGCTTTTGTAAGACAAACATTCACTATTGAGTATGTAGTCCAGGTTAATTAGCATTGCTTTCACATTATTTCTATGCCCTATGATTTGTGATTTCAACTTGTCACCCACTTTTAAATGTTTTTATTAATTTAAACAACCTATGCTTTTAATCAGTGTGAACAATCAACATATAAATGCTATTCTATATGAAAAGGGTTGCTCATGGCTGAAAGTTTTGAATTCTGAAAATAGCAGGCAAAGGTAATGGTCACCTAGGCAAGAAACCATTTTTCTAGAAAGTGGTTCCTAAACAATAAGCACTCAATTGTTTTGCGCATAAATACAGAAAGCATTTGACTGACCTTAGGTAATCATCACATCTGCATGTACTTCATAGCTTCACCATGACAGTTGTATCGAGCATGGGATCCCTTTATCCCAAAACCTCTACCCACCGCACATATAACATCTCTCGTATTAAAATTGAAGGAGGCTATCTCCAGGGAGCCTTACAGGTGCATTTGGCCTCCCTTCCCAGATTATGGAGACTGTCCACCTGTGTGCGCTTGTATCCACTTGAGCCATCACACTTGGGCCCCCTGGGCCAAGTCGAGTTTCCATCTCTTATATGATTCTACACTTGTTTTCCAGTCACCCTAATACACTCATGCCACTCTACATCAGATAGAAGAGCCTCAGGACACCTTTGGGCTTGGTGCCACAATTACGGAGCACCCAAGAGACCTCGTGACTCTACATGAGATCGTAGGAATTTTGGACTTGGTATATTTTGGAAATGAAGATTTGTCGAGATGCCTCGTACTATTCTCGTTAGGGGGATCCACACTTGACCGACCTTGGAGAGATCTCGACGGGAAGAGAACTCTAGAGTGTGACAAAGACAAGTGACTTGTTCATATCTGAGCACACTTGACCACCATTCCAACTATTGAGGCCACTAGGTGAGTTGGCCTATGTAACCCAATCCTTCTAAATATACCTCCATAGTTCCTAGATAGCTCCCTTACTAGGTCATGTAGCCTCAAATCACACACACAACCACATATAGAACTTCAATTTTTTTTCCTAATACAAGGAGGTAAGAAAGATCCTTAAGAAAATAAAGCATGATCTCTCTCAAATTACAAACTCTCTCAAAATATTTTCTCTTACAAAAATGATCTCTCTCAAAATATGTCTCCCAAAATAAACTCTTTAAGTTTGGAAATGTTGAGCTCTAGAGAGTGTTGGGAGAGATAGAAAATGTTCTGGAGAGATGCCAAAATGGTCTTGGAGAGGTGCCTCAACAAATGAGCAAAGGGTCCTTTAAATAGACCTGAGGCAGGGCACTTTCGCGAGCGTGGTCAACCTTGGTTGCGGCCGCGGTGTCCCTTTGCGGGTTGCAGAGCAAATTTTTGGGAGCTGGTCATTTGGGCAAAGCGGTCATGCGCAATGTGCATGCTGCTCACAAGTGCTACTGCATGTGAATCGCGAGTGCGATGGTGCTTCTCTCGTAGGAATGGCAACATGGGCCGGGACCACACCCCGCCCCTCCCCGATTCTCGATGGGGAACCTATCACCGCCTCTGCCCTCGTCCCTAACGGGATCGAAGTTTCGACTCAAAATTTCTTCCAATCCTATTCAATAACATCATCAACAACAACCCTGGTCCAAATCTATTCAATAACATCATCATCAACAACTTTCAACATCAACACCATCAACATCATCAACAAAATCATACACACAGAAAGAGACACACACATACATACATACATACATACATGTATACATTAACACAGAGAGACACACATACATACATGTATATATACACACAGACACACACACACACATGTATACATACACACAGAGAGAGAACGACGGAGGAGCTCGGCGGCGATGACGGAGGAGATCGACACAGATCTCAAATCTGTGTATCTGTGTCACATAAAGAGAGAGAGAGAGAGAGAGAGTGGTGACTACGACGGCGACAGCGGCTCCGGCATGGCGGACAGTGGCGGTGGCGCTAAGGAGAAGCAGAGGTGCGAGAGTGAGAGAGAGTAAAGGGAAGAGAGAGAGTGAGAAAGAGAGAGAGAGAGAGAGAGAAAAAGGGGGTCATAAATTTTTGAGGGATATATATAGTAGGTTTACTTTGGGGACGGGACAGGTCGGGCCGAAAACATATCACGTCGCCCGAAGTCAACGGGGATTCATTTTCAAATACCATCCCCGGCTCGTCGGGGGTATTTTTTGGGAAAAAACAGCTGTAATCGGGGTCAGGGGGCGAGTCCCCGTAGGGCTAGGTTTAAATTGCCATCCCTACTCGCGGGGACAATGGTGTGCAGCTGAGCAGCTTTTTTTGACTCTTTGCTTCATATTTCTTGCGCGTTTTGCTCCACGCTTTGTCAACCTATCAATAAAGTCCATCCCTTTGTCAAAGTCTTATCTTCACCCATGTGTTGACACCATTTGAGCATCCCAAAGTTGCCATTTTCAAACTCGAAAACTCAACAATATTATCTCCATATCTTGACATAACGTACATATTGTAGATTTTTTTAATAGAAAATGTGATTTCAATTAAAACATGTTTCCTATATTTTAGCAAGAAATCTACCTTTAGCAGGAAACATGTTTTAATTGAAATCACATTTTCTATTAAATAAATCTACAATATGTACGTTATGTCATTCAGTTACAAAAATAAATGTTGATGTGTATTACCTGCTTGGCTCCAAGTCAGATTCTTGAAGTCTAAACTTAACATCTTCTATAACACGGATAAAGTGGTTCATTGTTACTTTGAAATCATCCTTGACATGCTGCAATAATCCATTCTCCACTGTGTGGACCACAGCATATGAATGTGCACGAGTGACTAGAGATGCAAGGGTAGAGCCACTACAGCCATCCGTCCTGCAAGCTGTGCAAACAAGCACACGCACAATCTCATTTCATAAATGATGATTTGATGTTTCTGCTTACACAACAATATTGCTCAAACAACTTACCAATTTCATGAAGGTTCACATCTCTATTGAGTACAAAATTTTGTCTCATGTTCCTTGTGTAGATGCCCAAAATTTGCAGGCGCCCTTGCTCATCTGGGTACTCTACTTTGACATGTATTTCGATTCTACCTTCCCTACAAACAAATACAATAAATAAAGTACTTTTTTTTTTTATTGAGTTAAGAAAATGAGAATAAAATAAATAGCTATTTTTAAATATATATATATTTATTTGGTTACCCATAAAAGATAAATATGTTTAAATAATTTCATTTTTCTTTCCTTGATAAACTCAAAATTTGAACATACCATTCGAGTTCAAAAAATGTGGGACATTGTTCAAAAAGAATAAAGAAATCAGCAAAGAACAACACAACGGAGAGAAGGTTACCTTAGCAAGGCTTCATCTATGAGCTCCTTTCGATTTGTAGCACCAATAATAAAAATGTTGTTAAATGCTTTCGGGCCATCAATCTTAAAGGCATGCAAATTTTCAAGTATTGCCTAGACAAGGAAAAACAATAAAAATAAAAGAATTGAAAAACGAAATATGAGAGATATTAACCATTGCAAGTAGTTGGCTTACAAGCCTATCATCCATATGGTGTAATCCCATAGCTGCCCCTCTTTTCTGCAAAAAAACCAAGAACATATTTACGACATGATTTGCAATATACATATGGAACCAAAGAAGACCACGCTCACTCTCTCTTAATGCTTATGATTACTCTCTCATTGTTGCCTCCTCTACCCTTTGTTTATGGTTAGGATTTTTTATCCGGAAGAAATTTAAGATTTATGTTTTGGTAATACTTCTCTTCACAAAACTTAATATGATGATTTTTTATTCAAAGTGTTTTTGTTTTTATTATTTTTTTGTTCATTATCTTCTTATACATTAACATGATTCATGATGCTCGTCAAGATATGGAGATAATGTTGTTGAATTTTCAAGTTTGAAAATGGCGACTTTGGGATGCTCAAATTGGCTGTTGTCACAGCTTCTTGGTGTCAACACAAGGGTGAAACGATAGAGCTTCACATGTGTGGACTTTTTGTGGATTTTGTTGGATCTTCATTGATACAAGCATGAGAATAAGACTTTGACAAAGGGATGGACTTTATAGAGCAAAATGGTGGCTTAGGGAGGCTGTTTGTCTATGGGATAGGCTGACAAAGCGTGGAGCAAAATGCACAAGGAATATGAAGCAAAGAGTCAGAAAAAGCTGCTCTGTTGCATGCACCATCGCGCCCACGAGTTAGGAAGGCAATTTAAACCCAGCCCGACGGGGACCCGCCCCCTCAACGCCGATTAGAGCAGTTTTTCCCCAAAAAATACCCCCGACAGGCCGAGGATAGTATTCGAAAATGAATCCCCATTGACTTTCGGGCCGGGGACAATAATATGTTTTCCAGCCCCGGCCCCGGCCCCGATCCCATTCCTATTACCCCCCTGAAGTAAACCTACTATATATATCCCTCAAAAATTTATGACCCCTCTGCCTCTCTCTCTCACTCTCGCACCTCTCCTTCGCTTCTCTCTACTCTCTCTCACTCTCGCACCTCTCCTTCTCCTCAGTGCCACCGCCACTATCCACGATGCCAAAGTCGCCGTCGCAGTCTCTCTCTCTCTCTCTCTCTCTCGCTGACACAGATACACAGATCTCAGATCTGTGTTGATCTCCTTCGTCATCGCCACCGATCTTCGCCGAGCTTCTCCATCGTCCTCTTTGTGTGTATGTGTGTGTGTCTCTGTGTGTATATATATGTATGTATGTATGTCTCTCTCTGTGTGAATGTATACATAAATGTATGTATGTATGTATGTATGTATGTATATATGTATGTGTGTGTGTCTCTCTCTCTCTCTCTGTGATTTTGTTGTTGATATTGATGGTGTTGATGTTGAAAGTTGTTGTTGATGATGTTGTTCAACATATTTAACATATTTGGATCGGGGAATTTTTTTGGTCGGAAACCCGATCTCTCTGGGGACAGGATGGGATGTTGATAGGTTCCATCGGGATCGGGACGGGTGTGGGTCCTGCCCCGATCTCGCCCCCGCCTCGTTGCAATTCCTACCTGCAAGAAGCACCATCGCACCCGCGATTCACACACAGCACGGTCGCACCTGCGAGCATGCACATCGTGCCCGCGACCAAGCTTTGCCCAAATGACCAGCTCCCAAAAATTTGCTCTGCAACCCGCGAAGGGACACCGCGGCCGCGACCAAGGCTGACCACGCTCGCGAAAGTGCCCTGCCTCAGGTCTATTTAAAGGACCCTTTGCTCATTTGTTGAGGCACCTCTCCAAGACCATTTTAAAGCATCTCTCCAGAACATTTTCTATCTCTTCCAACACTCTCTAGAGAGAGTTTATTTTGAGAGAGATCATTTTTGTAAAATAGAATATTTTGAGAAAGTTTGTATTTTGAGAGAGTTTATTTTGAGAGAAATATATTTTGAGAGAGATCATGCTTTATTTTCTTAAGGATCTTTCTTACCTCCTTGTATTAGGAAAAAAAATTGAAGTTGAACTATGGAAGATGCTAAGATGACACTACATCATTAGATACTAGCTAGGTCAAAGCAAAGATGGCTTTGGGAAAAGAAAGAGTAAGGAGTTGTTTTAGAGGTCTAGAAGTGAATAGCTTAAGTGGATACAAGCGCACACAGGTGGAAAGTCCCCTTAATCTGGGAAGGAAGGCCAAATGCACCTGTAAGGCTCCCTGGAGATAGCCTCCTTCAATTTTAATACGAGAGATGCTATATGTGCGGTGGGTAGAGGTTTTGAGATAAAGGGATCCCATGCTCAATACAATTGTCATGGTGAAGCTATGAAGTACATGCAAATGTGATGATTACCTAAGGTCAGTCAAGTACTTTATGTATTTATGCGCAAAACAATTGAGTGCTTATTGTTTAGGAACCACTTTCTAGAAAAATGGTTTCTTGTCTAGGTGACCATTACCTTTGGGATCTTCAGATAAGATACACTGCCTGCTATTTTCAAAATTCAAAACTTCCAGCCATGAGCAACCCTTTTCATATAGAATAGCATTTCTATGTTGATTGTTCACACTGATTAAAAGCATAGGTTGTTTAAATTAATAAAAACATTTAAAAGTGGGTGACAAGTTGAAATCACAAATCATAGGGCATAGAAATAATGTGAAAGCAATGCTAATTAACCTGGACTACATACTCAATAGTGAATGTTTGTCTTACAAAAGCATATTGATATAGAAGCATAAAACTCAAGCCTTGTATCTTATTGTCAATGTTTCAAAAGATGAGTTACAATTACTAATTTGGAATACATATCACTACTACCAATAAGGAATAAAGAAACATCACACAAGCAACAAATTGGCCACGTATGACATGGGAATGAAATGGGAGAAACAGAGCATATAATCCATGGAATACGAAAATACCAAAATGATGTCAAACCCAAACAGGGAAAAAAAATACTTGAATTATGTCAAAAACCTTAAGTCTGATATCATGAAATTAACACTCACATATATATAACACGAATTGTAGGTAGCACAACTAACAGCATTTAGAATGAGCAAATGTTGCATCTGTGCTCACCTTAGCAATGGAATCAATTTCATCAAATATGATGATGTGTAGGTCACTTTTAGCTCCTGAAAGAAAAGATTAAATGATCTCACTATAAAAGCACAACGGCGAATTTAGAATGAACATATGCAGATCTTTACCAAATTTATTTTCATCCTCAACGGCCGCTTTAAAGAGTGACCTTATTTTCCTCTCTGATTGACCTTGGAATGCATCTAACACATCCGGTCCATTTACAATCCGCATGAATGGGAGGAGAAAAAGAAGTGTCAAAATAAGATTAAAAAAAGTGGAGAGAGAGAGAGAAAGAGACCAGGGGCTCTTTGGCATTTAGAAATTTGCAAATGCTTTGTGCTATCAAGGTTTTTCCAGAACCTGGTGGCCCATATAGAAGCATTCCTCTTACATGCTTCAAATTCAGCCTAGCACAAGAAAGTCAATAGTTATTAACTTATAGTAACTAGATTTGGGGAGGGGGGCCATGTATCATATGTTAAATAGGCTGGCCACCAAAAAAAGGAAAGCCCACCAAGACTAGTTCAAATTCCCGCAAGCATATGGAAGAAGATTTGGTCATGAAAGGACACTACAAGCTTGAAATGTCCCCATGAAAATGAATCTTGCATATATTTCCAGGTGTAACATTCTAAAGGTAAAAGAGATAGCTTTCTATGGATTCTTGCCCCTTGTGGCAAAGAGGTGGAAACAGTAGACCACTTCATTTTGCTCTTTGTCCATGTACAAAGAGTGTGGCCTGCATGCCCTTTAGTTCTTACATTTTTTTAGGAACTGCTGTCTGTCTTGCAGCTATCCAAATATGGCAAATATCTAAATGGCCTAAGGATGTTCTTTGGAATCTGCTAGTATAGTTGGCAGCAGTATGTGGCATATTTGAAAGGCATGTGATACAAGTAGTGTTTGAGGAGCGAGCTAGAGAGTTCAAATTACATAAATCCTAACCTGACTGTTCAACCCATTTATCCTATTAGTTTATATTTAAATAAAATTTAGTCTAAAATTACCCTCCAAAAATGGAATGAGTTTGCAATTACTACCATAAGAAAGTTGCCCCGTCATCACTTACTGTTATCTATTCTTGGATTCTAGGGGGAATTCACAACATTTTTTTCTAGTGTTCTTTTCTATTGATAAAGAGGTGACCTCATTATTTATCTCCCTCCCCCCCCCCCACCAAAAAAAAAAAAGAAAAAAGAAAAAAAGAAGAGGTGACCTCGTTCTTTTCATTCATCTTGCGCTCGAGCGTGCGTCTACTTCCCGGTTAGACCTGATGGTTGATATTCTTCGCTCGAGTGAGCTTTCTTACGCTCGAGCTAGCCCTGTGGAATTGTTTCTTCGCTCGAGCAAGAACTCTTGCGCTCGAGCGTCGTCTCAGGTCACGACCTCGACCGCCCCTATGGGTTCAATGACGAATCGCCAAGAATCTTTGGATTATCGAAGGCTTCTTAGCATAATAACATATAGTTAGGGGTTACAGAAGTAAATACATAAAAAATACACAGTCCATCAAGCTGTGCAGACATACACAAGACTGATAATCTAAAACTTTTATAAACATACGAGTGACGTCATAGGTACAGCGTTTACACATCACTTCATGTACATAAAAAGAAAACTTGTTCATAGAGCAAAAGAACAGTCTTATACATCCATATAAACACAGCCACGAAACATGACTTGGTCTGGAACCTCCTCGTGAGGCGCAAAAGGTGGCTGACAACATAAAAATGCTACAGGCATCATCTCAGGCCTAATCATGAGCCTGCTCACCTACATACATAATAAATAACTAGTGAGCGGAGGCCATCATTTTTTTCCCACTCCACCTTGCAACACCCTCACCTCGTAGACATTTCTTAGAAATATAGCTTAAAGTACATTCCATCACATTTTTTTTCAAAACATGCGAAACTCATACCAATTCACAAACATGTTCCCTCTTGCATCTGCATATAATTTTGTAGGCAGGACCAAAAAAATTTAAATTTGATAGCCAATTTATTCTTTCATCCCTCTTTCATTTTGTCAGTTAAAATGGTCCCCTTTTTCTTGGTGAATAGTAAAAGCTCAAGCTGAAAATCACAGAGGAGGATCCAACACCAATCTCACCCAGTTTGTGCAAATAAAAAGTGGTGATGAGGTGTATAAGAATTTTAATCTTCCAGTGCCTTGAATTGCCAAGACAACCATTATGTAATGGCAGTTTAATTAAAATGATCCTTTGACAGTCTGTCTAGCAATCAACCTTATAATAATATCCCACATGCAGTGAACAAAGCTTTAGAAGTTCACAATGAAGACCATATAATACAACAATCAGAAAACCAATTCCCAAACATGCATACAATCTTGCATGAAGGAAACGCCTATCTCAATCACATCGGATGTGTCTTTATAAATGTAATCAAAATCAATGTATTTTCTCATGAATTTTAACAAACAACTAAAACAAAACAAATACAACAGTACTCAAACGTATTCTTAAGGTTATGAATAGTTCAATCAACTTTGGTACAGCAACACAATTGTGAGTTCATATATCTAAGTCAAGCTTAGGGGTAAAAAACACAGATAGTTCCATGATTATGAGATGAGAATTAACACATAATGAAGAAAAGATGCATGCCCAATATGTGCATGTGTTTAAGTGAGAGAGATTGATGGCAGCAATATCCCTTTAAGTAGAATCACCAGGACATTTGCAAAAATGGGAAATCGGTATGTAAAGGTGAATGTATAACCTGCACGGCTAAATCACGTGTGGGTAACACCACTAAAGCACGAAGACATCTAACTGCACGAGTTGACAGCATTTGCACTATTGGCAAAGCATAGGCTAGCGTCTTCCCACTTCCAGTTGGTGAATTTATACAAAGGTCTCGCTCACAGGAACCAGGCCCAATTGTCTCTTGCCAGACTGCGACTTGCACTGGAAAGAGGGAAGTAAAATCCATATTCTCCAACGCCACCTCCAACCTAATATAAGAACAATTCACAACTAACCATAACCACAAAAATATAAGCAATATAATTCAAGGGAGTAACAGAGTGAAAGCCATTTTGCAGTAATCAAATAGGTACTCAAAATTGAAGCTCAATGTCAAGCTCCAGGGGGAAAAAAAAAGTTCCTTCAAGCTAAAGAAAAAATGATGCCTAAACCTCAATGTAAGAATCACAACAATGATTGAATTATAAAGTGGGTGAAAAGCATTGTACATTTTTACCTATATATCAAGGGTCTTTAAATGGTTAAAACATAATAAGCAAAGGTTGCCTCTAAAAAAAAAAAAAGTCCACAAAACTTCATGAACACCAAATTACGTGCTCATTTTAATATATTAAAATATCGATGTTATAAATTTAAATTACAAAGGCTTATTTAAGTAAATAGTAAAGTGAATTTATATTGTCAAACGTTATTTTATTTTTTATTAACTAGATATTCAAAAATGGGTATGATAATTATTAAGAAAGATGAGTTATATTTAAATGATTTTTTAATTAAAATAATTTCTCGCTAAAGTAAAAAGGTGACAAAGAGCCCCTCTTGTTAACTTTTCAAAAACAATGGTAAATTACACTAACACCCCCTTGAGGTTTGTTTTTACTACAATTTCCCCCTCGACGTTTGAATTTCATTGCACTCCTTGAGGTTCGAAATCGCATTACAGTTTGCCCCATTTTGTTAATGGGGGTTAGGTCAACTAACAGCTTTGGATGACATCAACGTAAAAAGTTTTAAAATACCAATTTTAACCTTACTTATCCAAACCTAACCCCTAACCCTAACCCAACCCAAATTACCTACCCATACCCAATAAAACCCTAAATACACACTAACCAAAAATTTAAGTTGAGAAAAAGAGGGAGAAAGACGAGTAAGTAGAATGAAAGGGAGGGGGATCTTATGTCCACGTGCAGCCATGACATTTTCAGTGGGAGAACAAGGATCACGACAACCACAATCCTCCTTGGTGGTCTAATGTTGTGTTGTTTCTTCTCCAACACCAGCCTTGCCGATTAGAGCTACTTGTTGGTTCTCCACCACAACCTTGCTAATTTCAAAGTGCGGATGAAAATAGTTGATTTACCCCCTCCTCTCTCTCTCTCTCTCTCTCTCTCTCTCTCTCTCTCTCTTTTTAGGTTGGTGGTGTGGGTGGCGAGGGTGGCGAAAGAGGGAGGGAGATGGTGCTACAGGGCTGGTGATGGTGTAGGTGATGGTGGGTATATGCTAAGAATTTTTTTCCAATTGACTACTCAGTGGAACCCTCTTCGGCACCATTAGTAGCTGCATGCTTTTTGTTTAGTTGTAAAATTGTCAAATCAATTGAAGAATTGAACTCTTTGAGCCAATAAATAAAGAGATGGGGTATTATATAGATTGTGGCTATGGTTGGGTGGAGGCACAAAAAGAGACATAACAATTTGTTTGCATGGGAACATCTATGCTTGTTTAGTTGTTTATTGCAAAGCAAATGCATACTCAGTACATTGATGTTGCTAGATATATTCAAATGACCAACCACATGTTGTCAAATAGCCAACTTTCTAAATATTTTTAATTGATATGATGTGTCCACAAGGTGTTTGTATAGCGATGGTGTTTTGGGGGGTTGATGGTTAGGGCTAAGATGGAGACTAGAGAGAGAGAGAGAGAGAGTAAAATTAGGTCGTGTTGAACGAGAGGAAGAGAGAAGGGAAGAAAGGTAATAAAGTCATTTTATTTTTTTCTGTTAGCGGTGTTAATATACAAATTATGATAAGGGGGTCAGTGTAATGTCTAGGATGTGAGGATGTGACTGCAAAAAACTTAAAATCAACCTATTTTGCCTTAAATAAGTGAAAATATTACCCACCCAAAAAATAAGTGAAAATAAGCTTAAACTATTTTTACTATAAATTACATCAAAATGTTATCTCAACTTAATTAAAACTAAAAGTTGAAAGTTGCAATATTTAAGTTATAACAAACAACCACATTGTTCAGTCGCATCTAGTCAATAATAGCCATGTGCATTTTATTAAGGCTATTTATAGGCTTTTTTTAATTTGAAATTTTATACCAATATATTTGGTGTAGTTTCTACTTAATAGTTTTAGAAATAAATAAATAAATTGAAAAATAATTGATTATCAAAAAACTAGAGGTGAATGTTTTTATGTTCTGATTTCTAATTCTCAACTTTCAACTTACCAAAAGTTCCACAAAATAGGTTCAATTTTTCAAATAGAATTGAGTTTGGGGTTATTTTGTGAATGTTTGATTCAATTGGATTTGGGCATGCATGTGTACTAGCATTTTATGGAGCTTTTAAAACACAATAAATTTTTGGGTGAATTAGGAAAAGTCCCTTAAAATGCACTTATCATTAGAGACACCACAGCACATTTTAATCGATAAGATCCTTCGGTTTTAAAATTTTCAAAGGCTAAGTCCACATAGTGTACTTGTATAATTGTTTGTGACTAGTTTAAGCCTACACCTTTCACTGTCAGCCAAAACCTAGTAAATAGCTAAACAAATATAAATCCTAGTTGCACAGACTCTTCCCAAAAAGTGGGGGAAAGAAAAGACAAATTTAAACCTAATCCATGAAGAATGTACTGCTAGAACCCTGGGAACTAACCATACCTGATGACAGGGATGGACCCAGAGGAAGGCAAGCGGGGGGATCACCCCCCCTATGACTTTTAAAAAAACCATTTGAGTTTGTGAATAAATTAACTGCTTATCTTGTCTATTGCTTTAATAAGCTTTACTACAAAAATATTATTTATTTATTGCCTCAAAAAATAGAATTCCAATATTTCTTATTTGTGAATACATGTAGAAGTTGTGAAAAAATAGCAAGTATAGAAAATGAAATGTAATTTTCTTGATAGGTCACAGGGACGGGTTCAATCCAAACCAAAGAGGAAGAAGTTCTCCTTCTGGTTGTGCCATCTGTCCAAAAGTGCAACAAAATCGATCAACAATTGTTTTAGTTTGTAAACAAATGTGAATTTAAGGTGGGTGGGGGGGGTTGATGTTCATCCTTTCTTTCTAATATTTAGTATATATGGCTAAGGTAAATTCCCTGAGAAGAAGAAATGGAAGAAAAACCCTAAGTAAAAGCAACAGAGATGGGTATGTAGAGAGATGTCAGAGGAATAGAAAATGTGAAAGCAATAGACAAATTTATCAATTCCTCAATCAACCATTCTAAACCTGAGGAATAGAAAATGTGATAGCAATAGACAAATTTATCAATTCCTCAATCAACCATTCTAAACCTGTCAGATGAATGAACTCTTCACGAATTTAATCAATTTACGTTGAGAATTATGAAAGATAAACAACAAAATACATACATAATAATCATACACAAACACACAACTATATACAGAGAGAGAGAGAGAGAGAGAGAGAGAGAGTACCTGGGATCAAGAAAAGGTAGGAGATTAAGAGGGCATTCATCGAAGAGACTAACATCAATAGGATTTCTCATCCATGGGAGTACAGGCACGCTCTGCCTTCGGTTATGCTCTGATGCTTCCTCCATTCTCTCCTTCAGGGTCTTCTCAGCAAATACTAAAACCTCTGTAACCCTTGTGTGCACCTATAGAGAGAAATAAATAAACATTATCTCTGGTGTGGGGAAAGTACGATAAAAAAAATAATAAAAAAATTCATAAATTCATCTTTAATTATTTATGTTTTATTCAATTAATAGTCTTTTTAATTATTTTATTAGGTTCTATTTGAGATAAGAAGACCAAAATACTCTTTTCATCTACTTATGTTCTATTTAGTTCATATTATTTTCTTATGTTTCAATAAGTTCTATGGATGACATAATTACCAAAATACCCCTAATGTGAATGTTCACACCGTCAATGTGAATGTTCATATTGTCAATATGTAGGGGCCCGACCCATGTACAATGTGAATATTCACATTAACATGTTAACATTAATATTAATAGGAGTGTAAAATTAGCCCGCGACTTGTGGGCGGCCCGAGGCGAGCCCGGTCCGACCCGTGATAATGTGAATATTTACATTGACATATTAACATTCACATTAATAAGATTGTAAAATTGGGCCGCGGCCTATGGGCCGTCCGAAGCCCCCGCCCATTGCCGAGGCAGGCCCGGCCCGTTGATAATGTGAATATTCACGTTGACATGTTAACGTTCACATTGATAAGAGTGTAAAATTGACTCAAGGCCCCAATGGCGCTGGTTCGGCGCCAGAGAGTCTTATCGCTTATGACAATGTGAATATTCACATTGACATATTAACATTGACATTGATAGGAGTGTAAAATTGGCTCACTGCCTCAAAGCTCGACCGACCGTGACAATGTAAAATATTCACATTAACATATTAACATTCACATTGATAGGAGTGTAAAACTAGCCCGCGACCCGAACACAACAATGCCTCTGCCCAGTAGACCTAGGCTTAGGCTCGAGCTTAAGGGCTTGGCTCGCCATTTTTTTAATTCTTTTTAATTTTTTCTACCAAAATTTTATTATTTTTCACAAAAAAAGACATTGTGCCTCAGGCGGGCTAGGCCTCGGACCGAGCATTGAATGGGCCTTAAGCGGGCCAATGGGCTGGGCGGGTATAGACACCCCATTTTTGACCGTCCTCAAGACTCGGACGTCACCGTTTGAACACTCGGTGATCATCCAGGTGTGTGTTCGTTTGGAGTTCCCGGAGGTCTCGGCCGCGCCTTTGCCTCGTGACCTCCGAATTGGCTGCTTTGTGTCCTGCTTGCACCAAACACTTGTGTTTTGCCTTAGAGGGCAGGAATGCTTTGTGAGGCATTCCCACACACCACCGGGTAGGCTAGAGGCCACCGGGTCAGAGTTGCCATCGGCACTATATTGTGCCTACGACACTATTTTGTGCTTGGCCAAGACTCAATTTTGTCAAAATGACATTTTTTGCCTAGGACACCGTGCACTTGCTTTCCGAGATATTTTCAGACAAATTGTTGCTTCCTCCATACACGGTATGGAGGGATGAGCCCTTGTTTGCTTAGCTTGTAAGTCTTACAAGTTCTATAAGAGGAAGGCTCTTCTTCTTGGCTTAGGTTGGATTTCTTGAGAGGTTTTCACCATTTTAGAGAGAGGAAGCTCTGGTTTAGGTCAGAGAATATATATCTATCGTATATCTATCCTTCTCTTGTTAAACTAGGTGTTTTGTGCCTTACTTTTGCACACTAGCACCTAGTGTTTCACCTTTCTCTTGGGACAGAGGTTCTAGAGGTTGTTTTTTGGGGATTCTTGGCTGGTTTTGAGCCCAAAGAAGCCACAACACCAAGCTTTGTGAAGAGGTCTACAAGGGTGAGCCACTAGTACTCTTTTTTCCCCATTTTTGTACCTTGTTTTTACTTGGTTTAAAACAGTTTTTGAGCTTAGTGTTTGGCACATAAAAGTTCTGATTTTTACCCTCTTTATTGTATATTAAGAGTGTTTTGTGGTTTGGGAGGTTTGACCCCTTTAGGCCTTGAAAAGGGTCCTTTTGTGCTATTTTGTGAGAGATCCGAGACTTTGGTGATTTTTCCACCACTGAAATCTTGAGGATTTCAGTGGTGGAGAAGGTGCCTTAAAGTCTCCAGAAGGAGAGGGCCACCCCCTCTCCTTGGTGTCCTTGAAAAGGGCAAGTTTTGGCTTCCAAAGGAGCACCATGTTTGAGTGTGTGTTGAGCATGTTTGGGCTGTTTTTCATGCTTATTATACCATGATATAACATGATTTTAAGTTGGTTTTGGTCCCTTATGCATGCTTAGCATAGTTGCCTTGTAATGCCTTTTATGCCTTAACATGCCTAGGTAGTATGCCTTAGTCTTTAGCATGTTTTAGGCCTTGATTCATGAAGCTTTTGTGCTTATATTAACATGTTTTAGGTCTGTCCATAAGTATTTTGGTCAATCTTAGCATGTTTAATATAGCCCTTTGTATTTGGCTTGTTGGCCTTAAGAGCATGAGTGTGTAGCATGCCATGTTTGCATTGTTTTTGATGGTTTGGAACCATTTCATATGCTATTTCAGTCCCTAGAGGTGCTTGTATGTTTACATTGCATGCTCTTTGTGACTTCTTAAGCTTGTGTTAAATGCTCCATGTTTTGGCCATGTTGCATGCCTTGATTTCAAACCTCTTAGATGCCATCTAAGTAGTCCTTTGGCCTTGCTTTTGACATGCTAAAATCTGTTTTGAGTTGTTTGATGCATGCCATATGTGTTTGTGCTAGGTGTGGTTTAATGCCCTATTGGCTTGCTTTAAGCCTAAGACCATTTGCATGCTTTGTTTGGCATGCTTTATTGCATGATTTGGCATCATGTTTAACATGAATTTCAGAGCCTTTAATGCATGTTAGTTGTCCATGTTTGGCCTCTTTAAGTGTGCTTGAATGTTGCTTGTTTATGCCTTGGGTTTGGTACCTTAACATGTGCATGTGTGTGTGTGTTTAGTCCCCAATTGTAGGCATTTTGGCTACCGATTTTAGGCCTTTTGAGTTGCCTAATTCATGTCTAAGTCTATCATTTCATTGGTTTTCATGCTTGCCTTATATGCTTGTTTGTATGCTTGCATAAATGCATTGTAGTCCATGTTGCATGCCTAGATAACATGCTTAGGGCTTCATCACATTGACATGCATGCCAAGCCTCTTGAAGTGAGTTTGATAGAGGTTTGGCACCCTTTTGTGCCTATGTGTTTTGCATGCATTTGAAAGTGAAGTTGCATTCTTGGTTCTTAGGGCCATCATGCATGAAAATGCGATTGGTGGTCCGAACCGAGGCACATGCCCCTTGAGTCAATAACATGATAGGGAGTGTGTTTGGTGCATAAATGGCTTGAATTGCATTGCCTTGCATGTTGTTTCCTCTGCCGTGAGTTGCAGTGTTCTCAGAAGAATTTTGTGCCGACTGCAATCAATCGGCAAATGATGAGTGAATTCAAGACGGTGGCCTCCTCCTTCAAATGGGTGGTGCTCTACCTGATGGTGGTACTCCCAATGCTCGAGAGGTGCTTCGGATTTTGGGAATTTTTCAAGAGGAGAGCAGAGGAAACAGAGGCACACTTGCACTAAGAAGGCTCCGAGCTGGGCCCCGAGCGCCACATTTGGCCCTCATCCCGAGGCGATTTACTGTTTAATTAGATTAATTAATTTATTTAATTAATTTAGTTAATTTGTAATAATTAATTAGCTTGCATAGTTAATTAATCTGTATTATTATTTTGGTCCCTCCGAGCGAGGGCAAAATTGTAATAAGTGTGCGTGAGTGGATGTATATCTTCCAACCCCATTTTTCTAACCCTTTTATTTACCGCTTATGGTAATGGACTAGGCATGTTTATTTTAGCATACCTTATGCAATGCATGCGCATTCATGCATTTGTTTACATACATCGGCTCGCACATCATGCAAACCGCATCGCACTTTCAATTCCAAATTGAATACGTGATAGTTGTTGCATCTCATGTGCCATGTTTAGGTTAGCCGAGCCTCGCTTAGATTACACTCAGATGTGTCGTGCATTAGCCACTTAACATGAACTAGGTCATGCATGTTTGCTAACTAGTTTACTGTTTTGGCACGAGTACGATGTAAGTTTTATGGCTTTAGCATATCGCATGCGTGTGAATGTTTACCATGACAAGATGCTTGCCATGCGCTAAGTGCTTACATGATAAACTGCTTGAATGCTCGTGGGTGGAGGTTGATTGCCCGAGTTGGAACAACTCGTTGAAATCCGAATTTTAGCCTACTTAAGTAGTAGCAAAACTAACACGCCGAGACAAACGGATATGCAATGTTTATTTCCAAATTAGGCAATCTAGTCTATACTTTTGTGTTGTGCGATCACATAGTAAATTCTAGGCTAATAATCTAATAAGAACGCATAAAGTTTTCAAAACGGATATCACGGTTAGTAGAGGCGGTCTTCTGACCGGGCGAAAGGGGTGCTCATAGTCGACCTTCCCCGATCGCACCTAAGCTCCCCGAGCCAAGTCACTTTGGTGATGACGACACGTGGCCTTTCGCACCGAGTCGGTTTCCTAAATTTCCCATTTTAAAATATTTAGGTGGCGACTCAGAACCGCAAAGCAACCATGTTTGGCACTACTTTTCAAAAATCTGTTTTCCCAAAACGATTTGCCAGAGTTGGACTCTTTGGTTCAGATTTAGAACCGACACAAAGAAATTGAGTCCGAATCAGAAGCCGAGGTCCTCATGGACGTGCTACGCTTCTCGCGCATCATTGGGAGTTTAGAGAGCTTGACTCGAACTCGTGATATCCTGCTTTGACTACACTTATGTCTCTTTGCATTGCATGTGCATTGGTGCGCCTAGGAACACCGTGGTTGGCCATCCGCTATTCTCGAAGCGGTTTGTCGGAGGCTTGTCTTGTCAAGGCATGTCCATAAGGTCGACCGGCTATGCTCGCCAAGATGGGAACACAAACCCTGCTTACCGGCACCCTTTGACCATTCGACCTAGTGCATATTCGATCCATAGTGACCATTCCAAACTAGGACAAAGTTGCTTACCCGATATAGGTTGTTTGAAACCGCTGGTGCGTAGTGAAACCCTAGCTCCTCGACAAAATAGGACAGGGAAACCCTACCCCAACATAGGGTGCATTGGCTCTCATTTACTCCGCTATGTGCTTTTAGAGTGTATCTCACAGGAACAAACATATCGGTTGCAAGATTTGGGTATCCGCCCGAGGGCACCAGATCGTTGTTGTTGAGAAATTATATCTCGGGTATCAATTCGCTTTTGGGACCAAGTGATTCTCGGGGAATAGCTTATCGTAGTAGGATCAGCTTGATTGACTACACCTATGTTTGATCTGCTTTTTCCTTTCAGAGGTTCAGAGAATTGAAAATTGAAATGTAGTGTCTTCCCTTTGCCGAGGCAGATCAACATGACGCAGAACTCGAAGAGGTTGTGGTCATGACGGCCGCGTTGAGTCGTGAAGTCACCCCACAGATGAAATCATTGTCAAGATACCGCATCCGCTTAGGTCGCCGCCGCACATCCAATTTGGGTTTCAATCGCATTGTGCTCGCGAGCCTACTACTTTAACTAATGGGGATGATAGGTGATCTCCAAAGGTCTGTGATGATCTCGCCTATGGAATGTCGGGCCACCACCACCGCACCCTATGCCTAAGCTTCAGACCCCAAGAGCCCCCATTGTTGGTCGAATTGTCATCGAACTCACCAACCGGAGATGGCCTCCAACTATGGCAACGATGCATTAAACCAAGCTCTCGATCAGCCGAGGCCGAGACAGAGGTAAGATGAAGGCCGAGGTCGAATTTATTGAACAACCGCCAGGCGAGAGGCTTTGAAAGCCGGAGGAATGAACAAACAATGATATCCGCAGCTATGTCAAAAGCCGGAGGACGTTTTCACTCCGCCCGAGGGCAATTCCAATAATCGAGAATCGGATAGGCCCCGCCATGCCAAAACAGTTTTTCCCTTCCAAATTTTACATCCGGAAGGATCAAAATCCAAGGCCGCACCACGATCCGCTTGCTAGTGCATCTAGCAAGAGTGCTCCAAAGTACCAAATCCGAGGGCGCAGGTCTTTCATGCTCTATATGCCATTGTCCAAGGCATTGCAGATCCTGCCGAAAAGGGGACACCTTAAGCCCCCGGAGCCGCTGCCGCCTCAAGAATCTCCCCGATACCCATGATGCTTCCTCAGATCAGGCGCATTATCAACAGATCGCCATGCCATCGATAATTGTTTCCGCTTTCGCACGAGGTGCAAGATTTGATTGATAACGGTTATCCTCCCTCCCACTTCAAAGAAAGTCCGTCACCACTCAGTTGTTGGATTTTGAAGATACAGATACCGCGAGTATGTAAGCAGAAGGTGAACCGCCTGCGGGCAGTGTTTGGTACATTTTTGGGATGTGGCGTTTGGCACGAATTTTGGGCATCCGTGAATCTTAGTCTTGCACATTCTGACTCGGGTGTCGAGTCATTTTTGTTTTGTCTTGAGTCTGCCTCATTGTCTTGAGTCACCTTTTGCTTAAGGGTCTGTTTAATTGTAATGAGTCACCTCTTTTGTATAGAATACTAGGTGACTTCGGGTTGTTGCCTCAAGCACCGCTTTTGTTTTGTAAATTACTTTTTTGCTTTTTGGGTCCGCCTCCGCTGTGGAGCCAGTTTACACCCGGGAAACCTGAATGAAACAGCTGTGGCTACCGTGTTTCCATGTTTATTGATTGTATTGGGCTAGTTGTGCAGAGAATTGAATGGGGTGACAACACATTCCTACCGCTTTTGTGCCCTAAAAATTATTGCTTTGACTTAAGTTTTTCAAACCTTTAAGCATCAGTGAAAACGAAGAGGAAGAAATTCCTTGGTTTTACAAAGTTTTGATCATTTTGAAAGAAAGAGAGGCGTATAAACTTTTAATGAATGAAATCATCCTTGTCAACGGAGTATCGAGAAGGACCCTAGCCCGATCCAGATCGGTTCAAGACTATCTTCAATACGAGCGATTTGTCGCTTAAAAACTTTCAAAACAAAATGTTTTGTGCGGTCTTGCAAAGACCGTGGAATCGCTTCTTGAGATTGCGCAATTTTAGATCGCCTCACCTCAAGACTCGACCTCCTTTCCAAACCATGGACCAAAGATCCGTATGTTCGATGGTTAGCTATCAATACGGCCCGTGAGGCCAGACTCAAGCAACTCGATCGAGAGGCACCAGATCGAGCAACCGATGGATTCTCCCGAAAGTATCAAGAACCGCTATTCTCCCCTAAAAGGAGGCTTCAATTTCAAAAACCATTTGGCATGGATTTGTTACACTTTTACCCTTTGAGAGGCTCACGAAAACCCTAAGGCGGTCCAGCAAAAGTTAGAGCAAAAGAAAAGAAGAAGAAAAATACGAAAATAAAAAAAAAGAGAAAAGGAAAAAAAAATATATATATATAGCAAAAGAAATAAAAAATATATACAAAAGAAAAAAAAAAGAAGAAGGAAAAGGAGAATATAGCTCGCAAGGTCGAAAACCTGCAACAGGCGCCTTGGCAAAAGTTAGAGCCTAAACAGTGAAGGTTAAAATACCCGAGTGTACCTTAACCCGAACTACGTAAGGCTTGATTCCCATGTTTGGGATACGTAGGCAACTTCATCCTGAAGTCCATTTCAACGCCCATAGCGCCTCACCATGTAATGGTTTTGATTACCCATGCTTCCTCCGAACCGATGTCTCGGTTGCAACAATTGAGCTACGTGATCAACTTCTTCCGAACCCACCACCAACGCTTTCAAGGCGATCGTGTCCATATATTGTTTGTGGTCGTTTCGCCCTCTCGCGTGCCGAGAGCCCTCGAGCTCAATCATCAATAGGCATGCCGCTGCATCATCCAAACAAGGGCAACTTTCCGCCATCTATTGCCAAAGTTGCCCTCGCCGTCATCCAAACTAGGGGCAACTTTCCGTTCTTCCTCTCCTTTAAGCTGGCAATTTTCCAAATTGCCTCCGATCCGAGGTTGCGATCTCGATGGTGAGTTCCGCTCGTTGAGCATTGACCGCTTGCAAAAATAGTTTTTGAAAATTTTACCGAGGTTGACTATTTTCTCGAAAACAATTCCATTTTCCAAAATTGGACCATGTTTGGACCCAAAAGGAAAACTTTCAAAGCTTGCAACCCGACTTGCATGATTTTCAAATCAAAATTGCCCAAGCACGCTTAATCATGCTCATTTTGATCAAACTGCTTTAGAAAGAAAACAAAGAATGGTCGAGTAATGAACTAGGGACACAGCTGAGCCAGTATCCTGCCTTCCCCACCGTCAAGACGATTTGCCGTAAAGGCGCCTATCTACCGTAAGAAATAGCATGAAGTTAGTCAGACGGCATGAATCGCCGCTTCCTATTCATCTATCAACCACTCGTGAGGGATGGAAAATGAGAGAATAAAGAATAGAGAGGTGTAAGCCGAGAAAAGTGAGAAGAAGGTCTTGTGAGAAAAACCGAGCTCGAGGGCCGAGTGATGCGAGAATCACAAATCGAGAGGGTGGGAAACCCGCCTAAGAATTGGCTCCTCAAGATCTTTTGTTTTCAAACACGTCCTGTCGTGTCTTTTGGTTTGTTAGTCTCAACTTAGTTTTGAGTCTTTTCCGAGTGTGTCTCGTTGTGTTTAGGTCGTGTGCCTTTTACTTTCAGACTTGAGTTCTCCGGCATGTCCAGCTTGTAGGCTCGATACCAAAGTTAAAACCTCTTTACCTCAAAATCGTCTCAGGCTCGTAATGCCGTGCCATTCTCTACATCCATGCGAGGTAAGAGAAGAAATGGAAAATTTGGGACATCCGAGTGTGTTTCAATTTCACCGGCCCGCGCCGTGATCCGCTTGTCGATTGGTCGTTTGTTCAAAGTTTGCCGTGCGGAATGAACCAAATGTTGGGTTATGGGTCAGATGCGATTAATCCCACGGATGTGGGCCGTGTTCGCTTGAGCAAAGGGTTTGTATGAGTTGTTTGTCGTTAGTTGGTTGGTTATCCGATTATTACAGTGCAAGTGCCCAATTTCCAGGCAGTAAAACAATTTCAGTTACATCGAGATGTAATATGATGCAATGCAGTGCAAAGTACGAGATATGTAAACATAACACTTTTCAGATAAAAAGTTTGTTTTATATAATCTCTTTCAGAGTACAAACTTTTGAAGAAAGCAAAAAATCTGCCTGCGGCAGTACATAGTACTCTATCTACCAAAAAGAGAAAAGTACAAGAAAAGAAATAAAGAAAAGAAGCAGCAAAATCATCATCATCAGCAGCAGGCCTCATGCCTGAGGATCGCCTCGCCTCTTCCCCGGGCAAAAGCACAGAGCATCGTCGAGCTGCCATCTGCGGAGCCCGAGCCCGAGCCGCCCCGCCTCCGCAAATGACTCGCCTCGCCCGACTCACCATCTCCTCGAACTCGAGCTCGTGAGTCGCCCCCACGTGACCACGCCCCTCTAGTGCGAGGGAATATCCCGCCATCCCGAGTAGAGGGAGGCCACCGAGCAAAGGCCACCCACCGGAGGGATCGGAAAGGAGGTCAAAATACAAAGAACAAACACATCAAGTGAATGCCGTGAGCGCTTTATCAAGACAGTAATGCAAGATGTATGAGTACAAGGTGAATGCCGTGAATAAAGTGAATCAAGGCAGGATGCAAGGTATAAGCAGGTATGAAAGCCGTGAGCGCTTTATCGATTTTTGTGCAAAGCAGCAGACAGCGAACAGAGTATGATTTGAGGTCAGGGTCAAGAACATACCGGCAGTCAGAGACGGCCAAAGCCGAGAGTCCGCAAAGATCCCCATCAGGGAGGCATTCAGCTCCACAGACTGACTGGTATACTCGGAGGAAGCCTGCAAAAGTATTAAATACATCAGTATTCTGTGGGATACTTGAATGAACTGAAATGAAATAACAATACAAGATGCAGAAATAAAGTAATACATACCGGAGGCAAGTCGGGGATGGCGGCCAACTCATGACCTGCAGGAGGAGCAAAGGATCGTAGGTCTCCCCACTCGCCTCTATAAGTCAACATGGTAGGCAGAAAGCTCGAGCCCCTCTCAGGACTTCCCCTCCCGCCTCCCGCCGCCTCGCCGCTGGCGCCGCAGGTCTCGCTGGATCACCGGGAGCCCTCGCCAAAGGCCGATCAAGAAGGTCCGACGACTCGAGTAGTCGCCGCCTCGCTTCAAGATCTACGCCCACGGCCCACCAAGGGTGTAGTCCTCCATCCGCCGGAAGTGATTTCGGCCCCTCATGCGCCGGAGGAAGGATCGAACTATTCGCTTCCGCAACCCTAGGGTTCGGGCGATGAAACGCCACCAGTGTACCAGTTCGACAGACCGGGCCCTCCAGGAGAATCCGGTAGCGCGAGGTCTCGATGGCGCCGGCATACCGATCTCAGATCACCGCCGTAGTGGAGCCCACTACCGCCAGTGACCAAATGAAATACGCTTGATTATTCATCGATATAGAAATGTACGCTTGAAAGCAAGCTTAAACGGATGTAAGTAAAACATACCTCGGTGGGGTGATGGTGTCAAGAAACGGAAGAAGCTAAAGTGTCCCGGCCTCCGGACGATCGCCTGTCAGAACGGCGAGAAGGGGACGACCAGAGGGTCTCCGCCTGCACCGCTCTAGTCTGGGAAGTAGGCAACCACCCACAGCTGCAAGACAGACTCCCGTATGACTATCAGACCAAGTAGGATGCAGAATAAAGTAGAACTAACGGAGCCGTGTGTTGTGTATTGTGTTGTGCAGAGTGTACAGCGTGAACAAGTAGTCAAGGTAAAGCGAGTATGTGTGTGTGGTGTACAAGATACGACTACAAGCAGTGTGCATTGTACAAAATACAGAAAGTATAGAACAGGAATGTAAAGTAGAGAAGAAGACATACCTCCCAGGCTCGCCAGTAGCCTCCTAGCAGCTGTCCACTGCCACGAGAGACTGAGCTCATATAATCGTAAAGGGTAGCCAAAGCCGCGCCCTACCATATCGCACAATCCTCTCGACGCCCACCAAAGCGCCGAAAGTGCAGAGGGCACTGGTTCGCCCGGCCGGCAAACAGGTGGTCCCCAAAGAAGAACATGAGGAAGCCGCGGCGATCTCTCGCCGCCTCGGTCATCGGAGTCAGCCCACCAAAGACGGTCCGCGCTGAATCGCACCTCGAACCAGAGTAGCGGACGAACCTCGACGAGCAAGTGGCGGCGCCGCCGAAAGTGAATCGAGCGCAATCCACTCATCCATGTTCAGATCGGCGATCGGATCACTTCACCCCGATGCCGGTGAGCATCGAGAAGTCGTAAGGGTCATCGCTATGTCCCCGCCCGATAAGTGAAATGAATCGGTGGTGTCCCACCACCTCTCGCCAGGCGGCAAGAAGAGGTCTGCAAGCGAGAGCCCGAGAGTCCTCGCAGAAGGTGCCAAAGCCGCCCGACCTACATAATGCGGCTAATCTGGCGTGCATTAATCGCGAAGGGTGACGCTCCCATACCCGCGAGAGTATGGGAGTCTCCTCGTAGTCAAGAAATTGCGGCCATATGAAGATATGCGCAGGTACAACCGTATGCGCGCAGATTTTTAAAATTCAAACGTAAACCGGCACCGTGTGCTTACAAAGAACTACAAGCGCTGATGCGTCGGGTGTTTTGATGCTCCAATGTAAACTTGGTGCATGTGTGCACATTTTTCAGATTCAAGCAGATATCAGGTTTCAGCGTATCAGTGGGTGGGCTACGCCTGTGATATGTCAGTGCTCCTATGAGGATCAGTGTAAATAGCATGTGCGTGTTTTTCAAAGTTCAAATAGAAGCCATGTCTCGGTATGTTTCAGTGAACTACAACGTGTGATGTGTCCGCTGTTGGTGTAGTTTTGTGCAAATCTAGCATGCGGCGAAGCCAGATTCAAAAGCACCGTGTCGGTGAATTTGCAAGGCAATGTGTGCCGTGTGTTTGAGTGCTTGAGGCTAGTGCAAAGGTGTGCATGTGTGTCGGTCCTAAACAGATGTCAGTTATGAAGTTGTCTACAGTCAACTACAAGACAAAGACATCGTAACTAAGCTTAATGGGTTCGCTTAGCTACGGCAGCTGACAGAAATCCTACATTGCGTAAAATAAAAGACGAGAGTGTTACCTGGCGCCAAAAGACAAGTGGGAGGTCGGCCAGAAGAAGCTCGTCCAAAGCCTGTCAAAGCGCGAAGTGGCGGAGTCCGTCGGGCAGTAGACGTGGATGGCTTACCGGTAGGTCGCCGGTCGAATGGGCGCCGCCAATGGCGGAGCTCGACCGGATCCATCTCGTGGTCCGGGAGTCCCGACATGTGGAACATCATCGGCCATAGCAATGGAGATGAGAAAAATAGCCGGAAGAAGAAAATGGGCCGGAATGCGAAAAGTCAACTGGGAAGTCAACCCCGAGAGGGTCGGAAATGGCCGGAAAGGCCGGAAGAGGAAAATGCACGGAAATGTAGAGAATATCGAGGGGAACAAGTCCCGAAAGGGCGAAAACGGCGAAAAGTGAACCGAAACGAAGTTTTGTTCGGTCGAAAATGTCCGAAACGCGAAGAATATCGCGAATCCAACGAGAAAATGGGCGTGAAACGCGGAGAAATCGGCGAAAAATCGAAAGGAAAACACTCTAGAGAGAGAGAGGAGGAGTTTTCGGCGGTGTGGAAGTAAGAAAATAGGGTTTAGGTGCCCTATTTTATAACACCCGTGGCAAATTGGCAAAACTGCCCTCGATCAGGCATTTTCTGCCGGTCGGCACTTTTTTGTGCCGATGGATGAGTTTAGGCAGCCGGTGACCACCCCACCCAGCCGGTGGTGCTCCCAAGGATGTTTTTAGGCAAGATGAGGGGTCTTGGGTCTCCATAGATCAATAAAGTGCAAGAAAATGCATCCCCGATGCTCAACCGGCCTCCGTTTTGACTTCGAACCGTCTCTACTGTGCGTGACGCTCAAATTCAAGCGAAGATTGTATCCTTTTGTCTTTTATAAGATTCAAAAGTTACCCCGTGTGCGTTGCATGCATCCATCACATTGTCCGGCGCATTGTATCGCGCCATCTTGCACGTCCCTTGGGACTTGCACTTTCATTTTCCATCAAATGAGGTACGTGTGCCTCGTTTTGCATTTCATTGCATCTCGAGGTACGTGTGCCTCGTTTTGCATTTCATTGCATTCATGAGGTACGTGCGCCTCATTTCGCATTTCATTGCATTCATGAGGTATGTGTGCCTCATTTTGCATTTCATTGCATTTCGAGGTACGTGTGCCTCGTTTTGCATTCCATTTTGCATTTCATTGCATCTCGAGGTACGTGTGCCTCGTTTTGCATTTCATTGCATTCATGAGGTATGTGTGCCTCGTTTTGCATTTCATTGCACTTCGAGGTACGTGTGCCTCGTTTTGCATTTCATTTTGCATTTCATTGCATCTCGAGGTACGTGTGCCTCGTTTTGCATTTCATTTTCCATCAAATGAGGTATGTGTGCCTCGTTTTGCATTTCATTGCATTTCGAGGTACGTGTGCCTCGTTTTGCATTTCATTTTGCATTTCATTGCACTTCGAGGTACGTGTGCCTCGTTTTGCATTTCATTGCATTCATGAGGTATGTGTGCCTCGTTTTGCATTTCGTTTTGCATTTCATTGTATCTCGAGGTACGTGTGCCTCGTTTTGCATTTCATTGCATTCATGAGGTACGTGCGCCTCATTTCGCATTTCATTGCATTCATGAGGTATGTGTGCCTCATTTTGCATTTCATTGCATTTCGAGGTACGTGTGCCTCGTTTTGCATTCCATTTTGCATTTCATTGCATCTCGAGGTACGTGTGCCTCGTTTTGCATTTCATTGCATTCATGAGGTACATGTGCCTCATTTTGTATTTCATTGCATCTCGAGGTACGTGTGCCTCGTTTTGCATTTCATTTTGCATTTCATTATTGCATTCATGAGGTATGTGTGCCTCATGTTCATGTTTATTTAGTCTTGCATTCATGAGGTATGTGTGCCTCATGTTCATATTTATTTCAGTCTTGCATTCATGAGGTATGTGTGCCTCATGTTCATATTTATTTCAGTCCTGCATTCATGCGGTACGTGTGCCTCATGTTCATTCCATCCTGATCCACGTGAGGTGTGCTACCTCGCGTGCATCATTTTACATTCTAGTGAGGTATGTATACCTCACTTGCATTGCATTTTACCTCCAGTGGGGGTATGTGTGCCTCACTTGTATTCCCATTCCATTTGTATCCTGTCTATACACATTGCATTGTATGCGTGCTTTGCTTTACTGACATGTGTTCAATTACCTTCTATACACATTGCATTGTATGCGTGCTTTGCTTTACTGACATGTGTTCAATTACCTTTTATACACATTGCATTGTATGCGTGCTTTGCTTTACTGATATGTGTTCAAGTTCCTTTATACACATTGCATTGTATGCGTGCTTTGCTTTACTGATATGTGTTCAAGTTCCTTTATACACATTGCATTGTATGCGTGCGTTGCTTTACTTACATGTGTTCAAACCCACCATTCTGCTATGCACATTGGCATGCGTGCCTCGCTAGCATTGGCATATGTGCCTCATTTGCATTGTCATGCATGTACACTAACAATATTGTACCTGTTAAGTTTACTTTCTTTGCAGGCACGATATTGTATGTACGGCTCATTTGAGGCCGGGGCAACCGGACGAGTCGCACAGGTATTGTATCCTCCGTGTGAGACGTATTGAGAATTGTATAATTCTCTTACATCCTTTCGCATTATAGTGTAGTCCGTGTACGCTAGCTTATAACTGTCGATGTGTGTGCTTCATTACGCCTTCCTTTGCATGATCATAAGTTATGCTCGGCCTTTTTGCATTGTCTTGCATTTTGCCCCCGCCGGGCGATACCTTATCTGCTTGTATGCTCGCAACTACGCTGGTTTGATTCCTAAAGGGATACGAGGCAGTTCAACCATTTGCGCTTTGTATGTTTGTCCAAGTCTTCGCCTTGTCAAAATGGGTCGTCTCTCGGCTTTGACATTCACTCCCGCCATTGTTATGACTTTCGAAGTTCTCACAAAGAAGGGCAATCAGAGACACCCCATTTTTGACCGTCCTCAAGACTCGGACGCCACCGCTTGAACACTCGGTGATCATCCATATGTGTGTTCGTTGAGTTCCCGGAGTTCTCGGCTCGCGCTTTGCCTCAGACCTCCGAAATTGACTGCTTTGTGTCCTGTTTGCACTGCACATGTGTTTTGCCTTAGAGGGCAGGAATGCTTTGTGAGGCATTCCCACACACCACCGGCTGTGGCTAGAGGCCACCGGCTGGCTGTAGTTGCCACCGGCACTATATTGTGCCGGTCGGCACTCAATTTTGTCAAAATGACATTTTTTGCCAGCCGGACACTATGCACTTGCTTTCTGAGATATTTTCAGATAGTCAGTGTATTTCCTCCATACACGTGTATGGAGGGATGAGCCCTTGTTTGCTTAGCTTGTAAGTCTTACAAATTCTATAAGAGGAAGGCTCTTCTTCTTGGCTTAGGGTTGGATTTCTTGAGAGGTCTTCAGCCATTTTAGACAGAGAGGAAGCTCTGGTTTAGGTTAGAGAATATATATCTATCCTATATCTATCCTTCTCTTGTTAAACTAGGTGTTTTGTGCCTTACTTTTGCACACTAGCACCTAGTGTTTCACCTTTCTCTTGGGACAGAGGTTCTAGAGGTTGTTTTTTGGTGATTCTTGGCTGGTTTTGAGCTCAAAGAAGCCACAACACCAAGCTTTGTGAAGAGGTCTACAAGGGTGAGCCACTAGTTCTCTTTTTCCCCATTTTTGTACCTTGTTTTTACTTGGTTTAAAACAGTTTTTGGGCTTAGTGTTTGGCACATAAAAGTTCTGATTTTTTACCCTCTTTATTGTATATTAAGAGTGTTTTGTGGTTTGGGGAGGTTTGACCCCCTTTAGACCTTGAAAAGGGTCCCTTTTTGTGCTATTTTGGAGAGATCCGGGACTTGTGTGTTTGGGCCTCTCCACCACTGAAATCTTGAGGGATTTCAGTGGTGGAGATGGTGCCATAAAGTCCTAGAAAGGGGAGGGCCACCCCCTCTCCTTGATGTCCTTGAAAAGGGCAAGATTTGGCTTCCAAAGGAGCTCCATGTTTGAGTGTGTGTTGAGCATGTTTTGGTTGTTTCTCATGCTTATATTGCCATGATATAACATGTCTCTAAGTTGGTTTTGGTCTCCTATGCATGCTTAGCATGGTTGCCTTGTAATGCCCTTTTATGCCCTAACATGCCTAGGTAGTATGCCTTAGTCTTTAGCATGTTTTAGGCCTTGGTTCATGAAGCTTTTGTGCTTATCTTAACATGTTTTAGGTCTGTCCATAAGTATTTTGGTCAATCTTAGCATGTTTAATATAGCCCCTTTGCATTTGGCTTGTTGGCCTAAAGGGCATGAGTGTGTAACATGCCATGCTTGCATTGTTTTTGATGATTTGGAACCATTTCATATGTTATTTCAGTCCCCTAGAGGTGTTTGTATGTTTACATTGCATGTCTCTTTGTGACTTCTCAAGCTTGTGTTAAATGCCCCATGTTTTGGTCATGTTGCACGCCCTTAATTTCAAACCTCTTAGATGCCATCTAAGTAGCTCTTTGGCCTTGCTTTAACATGCTAAGAACCTGTTTTTGGTTGTTTGATGCATGCCATATGTGTTTGTGCTAAGTGTGGTTTAATGCCCTATTGACTTGCTTTAAGCCTAGGCCATTTGCATGCTTTGTTTGGCATGCTCTATCCCATGATTTGGCATCATGTTTAACATGAATTTCAGAGCCTTTAATGCATGTTAGTTGTCCATGTTTGGCCTCTTTAAGTGTGCTTGAATGTTGCTTGTTTATGCCTTGGGTTTGGTACCTTAACATGTGCATGTGTGTGTGTGTGTTTAGTCCCCAATTGTAGGCATTTTGGCTACTGATTTTAGGCCTTTTTGAGTTGCCTAATTCATGTCTAAGTCTATCATTTCATTGGTTTTCATGCTTGCCTTATATGCTTGTTTGTATGCTTGCATAAATGCATTGCGTAGTCCATGTTGCATGCCTAGTTAACATGCTTAGGGCTTCATCACATTGACATGCATGCCAAGCCTCTTGAAGTGAGTTTGATAGAGGTTTGGCACCCTTTTGTGCCTATGTGTTTTGCATGCATTTGAAAGTGAAGTTGCATTCTTGGTTCTTAGGGCCATCATGCATGGAAATGCGTGATTGGTGGTCCGAACCGAGGCACATGCCCCTTGAGTCAATAACATGATAGGGAGTGTGTTTGGTGCATAAATGGCTTGAATTGCATTGCCTTGCATGTTGTTTCCCTCACGTGTGAGTTGCGTGTTCTGCAGAATTTTGTGCCGACCGGCAATCAATCGGCAAATGATGAGTGAATTCAAGATCTGGTGGCCTCCTCCTTCACCGGTGGTGCTCGCCTCTTGGTGGTACTCCCAAAGGCTCGAGAGGTGCTGGATTTTGGGAATTTTTTGAAGAGGAGAGCAGAGGAAACAGAGGCACACTTGCACTCAAGAAGGCTCCGAGCCAGCCCCGAGCGCCAAGGCCATGGCCCTCATCCCGAGGCGATTTACTGTTTAATTAGATTAATTAATTTATTTAATTAATTTAGTTAATTTGTAATATTTAATTAGCTTGCGTAGTTAATTAATTTGTATTATTATTTTGGTCCCTCCGAGCGAGGGCAAAATTGTAATAAGTGTGCGTGAGTGGATGTATGTCTTCCAACCCCCATTTCTTTCTAACCCTTTTATTTACCTGCCTATGGTAATGGACTAGGGCATGTTTATCTTAGCATACCTTATGCAATGCATGCGTGCATTCATGCATTTGTTTACATACATCAAGCTCGGCACATCATGCAAACCGCATCGTACTTTCAATTCCAAATTGAATACGTGATAGTTGTTGCATCTCATGTGCCATGTTTAGGGTTAGCCGAGCCTGTTTAGATTACACTCCTGTATGTGTCGCATTAGCCACTTAACATGAATTAGGTCTTGCATGTTTGCTAACTAGTTTACTGTTTTGGCACGGAGTACGATGTAAGTTTTTATGGCTTTAGCATATCGCATGCGTGTGAATGTTTACCATGACAGTATGCTTGCCATGCGGCTAAGTGCTTACATGATAAACTGTTTGAATGCTCGTGGGTGGAGGTTGATTGCCGAGTTGGAATAACTCGTTGAAATCCGATTTTAGCCTACTTGCGAGTAGCAAAAACTAACACGCCGAGACAAAACGGATATGCAATGCTTATTTCCAAATTAGGCAATCTAGTCTATACTTTTGTGTTGTGCGATCACATAGTAAATTCTAGGCTAATAATCGAATAAGAACGCATAAAGTTTTCAAAACGGATATCACGGTTAGTAGAGGCCGGTCTTTGGACCAAGCGAAAGGGGTGCTCATAGTGACCTTCCCGATCGCATCTAAGCTCGAGCCAAGTCACTTTGGTGATGACGGACACGTGGCTTTTGGCACCGAGTTAGGGTTTCCTAAATTTCCCATTTTAAAAATATTTAGGTGGCGACTCTGTAATCTGGCAAAGCAGTCCATGTTTGGCACTACTTTTCAAAAATCTGTTTTCTCAAAACGATTTGCCAAAGTTGGACTCTTTGGTTCAGATTTAGAACCGACACAAAGAAATTGAGTCCGAACTGTAGCCGAGGTCCCCCGCGGACGTGCTACAGCGGGGCTTCAAAGTGATGGCCTAGGCCCTAATCTAGGGTCTCAGACATGCTCGGACCCGGACCCAAACGAGCCTACCCCAGGCCGTAAGCGGGCTTCGAGCAGCCCACAGGCGGCGGGCCAATTATACATTCCTATCAATGTGCATGTTAACATGTCAATGTGAATATTCACATTGTCAACGGGCCGGGCTGGGCCTACCCCGGGCCGCGGGCGAGTTTTGGGCAGCGTGCAAATTTTACACTCCTATCAATGTTAATATTAACATATCAATGTAAATATTCACATTGTCACGGGTCAGTCCAAGCCCGCCTCGGGCTGCGGTCGGGCTTCGGGGCGCCCATGGGCTGCAGGCCAATTTTACACTATTATCAATGTGACTATTCACATTGTCAATGGGCCGAGCCGAACCCACCCCGGGCTGTGGGCGGGCTTTTAGCCGCTCATGGGCCGCGTGCCAATTTTATACTCTTATCAATGGGAATATTAATATGTTCATGTGAATATTCACATTAACAAAGTCGACCGCCAGTTCGCTTCGCCACCCACGAAATGGGCGAGTTTCGAGCAGCCACGGGGCACGGGCCAATTTTATACTCTTATCAATGTGAATTTTAACATGTCAATGTAAATATTCACATTGTCAACAGGCCGGGCCGGGCCCACCCCGAGCTGCCTACGGGCCGTGGGTGGGTTTTGGGCAGCCACGGGGCATGGGCCAATTTTATACTCTTATCAATGTGAATATTAACATGTCAATGTGAATATTCACATTATCAACGGGCCGGGCCCACCCCAAGCCGCCCACGGGCCGTGGGCGGGTTTCGGGCAGCCATGGGGCGCAGGCTAATCTTACACTCCTATCAATGTGAATGTCAACATATTAATGTGAATATTCACATTGTGAACGGGCCGGGCCGGGCCTGTCCCGGGCTGCGGGCTGGATTTTGGCCGCCCACGGGACATTAACCAATTTTATACTCTTATCAGTATGAATATTAACATATCAATGTGAATATTCACATTGTCAACGGGCTGGGCCGGCCCGCCCCAGGCCGCCGGCGGGCTTTTGGGCGCCCATGGGTTGTAGACCAATTTTATACTCTTATCAATGTGAATGTTAACATGTCAATGTGAATATTCACATTGTCAACGGCCCGTCCCGGGCCGCTCATGGCCAAAGACAACAGCCTCGGGTCGGGCCGGTGGACCTAGGCTTAGGCTCGAGCTTAGGGCGGGCTTGGGTGGGCCTGGCCATTTTTTTTTAATTCTTTTTAATTTTTTCTACCAAAATTTTATTATTTTCCACAAAAAAAGACATTGTCCCTCAGGCGGGCTAGGCCTCGGACCGAGCATTGAATGGGCCTTAAGCGGGCCAATGGGCTGGGCGGGGCTTCAAAGTGATGGCCTAGGCCCTAGTCTAGGGTCTCGGACATGCTCGGACCCGGACCCAAACGAGCCCGCCTGTGTCAGCCGTGGCTTCGAGTAGCCCACTTCGCGCCCAATTATACATTCCTATCAATGTGCATGTTAACATGTCAATGTGAATATTCACATTGTCAATGGGCCGGGCTGGGCCTACCCCGGGCCGCGGGCGAGCTTTGGGCAGCGTGCAAATTTTACACTCCTATTAATGTTAATGTTAACATGTCAATGTGAATATTCACATTGTCACGGGTCGGTCCAAGCCTGCCTCGGGCTGCGGTCGGGCTTCGGGCCGCCTATGGGCTGCAGGCCAATTTTACACTATTATCAATGTGAATGTTAACATATCAATGTAACTATTCACATTGTCAATGGGCCGAGCCGAACCCACCCCGGGCTGTGGGCGGGCTTTTAGCCGCCCATGGGCCGCGTGCCAATTTTATACTCTTATCAATGTGAATATTAATATGTTCATGTGAATATTCACATTAACAAAGCCGCCAGTTGCCAGTTCGACCACCCACGAGCTGTGGGCGAGTTTCGAGCAGCCACGGGGCACGGGCCAATTTTATACTCTTATCAATGTGAATTTTAACATGTTAATGTAAATATTCACATTGTCAACAGGCCGGGCCGGGCCGGGCCCACCCCGAGCTGCCTACGGGCCGTGGGTGGGTTTTGGGCAGCCACAGGGCACGGGTCAATTTTATACTCTTATCAATGTGAATATTAACATGTCAATGTGAATATTCATATTATCAACGGGCCGGGCCCACCCCAAGCCGCCCACGGGCCGTGGGCGGGTTTCTGGCAGCCATGGGGCGCGGGCTAATCTTACACTCCTATCAATGTGAATGTCAACATGTCAATGTGAATATTCACATTGTCAACGGGCCGGGCCGGGCCTGTCCCGGGCTACGGGCGGGTTTTTGGCCGCCCACAAGACACTGACCAATTTTATACTCTTATCAATGTGAATATTAACATTAACATGTCAATATGAATATTCACATTGTCAACGGGTCGGGCCAGGCCGGGTTCGCCTCGGGTCGCAGACCAATTTTATACTCTTATCAATGTGAATGTTAACATGTCAACGTGAATATTCACATTGTCAACGGCCCGTCCCGGGCCGCTCATGGGCCGCGGGCGAATTTCGCGCCACCACGGGACGCAGGCCAATTTTACACTCCTATTAATGTGAATGTTAACATGTCAATGTGAATATTCACATTGTCAACGGGCCGGGCCCGCCCCGGTTCGCAGACGGGTTTCGAGCCGCCTATGGGCCAATTTTACATTCCTACCAATGTGAATTTTAAAATATAAATGTTCACATCATAAAATTACTAACCGTTCAAAAAATATTTATAAAGGTATCAAAATTAAATATAAGAGCATAAGTGTCCAAGAAAATAGTGTAAATAAAAAAAAATGACTTTATGGAATAAAACTATATATACATGGGACTAAATGGGTTAAAAAATTCATTCATATACTTCTTGAGTTAAAACACTTCTAAATAGGATTTATCAATAATTTTTTCTAAAAAAAATAATAAATAATTTTTTTATTTTTTTTTAAAAAAACATATAAAACGTCAAGAAATAATGTTTGGTTTCAGTTTTTTTTAAAAGTGTTTTATTTTTTTGTATTTTTTATTTTTAATGAATATTTTTTAAATTTTAAGTAATTTTTTTACTTTTTTAAATACACCTTATTTAGATATATTTAAATAGTAAAATATCTTTAAAAAATTAATAAATATTTTTTGGTATTGAGAGTATTTTTTAAAGTTTTTTTTTCACAAATATTATATTTTTTAAGTGTATTCATATTAAGTATGTCTAAATTTTTTTTAAAAAGTACATAAAATATTAAAAAAATTCATTGAAAATATAAAAATATAAAAAATTAAAAAGTAAAATTTTTTGAAAAACAGAACCAAACAAGTTGAATTATCTAAATAAGTTAATAAATTATCTTTTTTTATATTCTCAGAAAAGAAATTGCAATGATAATCATCACCTTTCTATCTCATTGCAAGTGCCTGCTGAACCAGCTTGGTGTGCACACTATTAACCACATGTATTGTGATGAAGCCGATGGATGCGCAGACTTATTAGCAAATCAAAGGCTACACAATGCCAGAAGGGTTACACATTTTTCACAATTTTTCCCAATGTATTGACGTACATCTCTCAGCTGATGCTAGGGGGGAAAAGAAATTAGAGAGTGGTGTGATTGAGTATTTTAACTTAAAAAATTCATTCCAAATGGGCTCATATAAAGCCTCAATCCATTGTGATTAGTAATTTTGGACTTGGATGAACAGTGTTTTGCGCCTGTGTTTCATTATTTGATGGAATATTGTATTTAATTAAGGGTGATTCTACTTACATCACTATTTAATCTCTTTACATTCTCCATCTCATTACATCACTAAAACAAATATAATTTTCATTACACTCCCAATATATTATCAAAACTAACCATAAATTAACTATTTCATCTCTTTATACCACTAGTTTTGATAACACGGTGCTAAACAATTTACATTATTCGGTGTCATGTCAGCCGAAAAAATAGGTCTCTCTAGGATTTTGTTGTTATACATTTACAGAAACACTTTTTTCCAAACAACGATTTTTTAATTTGTGGTGAGCCTGTTCGGTAATACAACGCTAATTAATTTGAATTACTCTCGTGCCATGTTACCAGACAATATTTTTTTTCCTAGCATTATGTTCTAATCCAATTAGATGATAACAAGAAATTAATTTGGGCCATTTGTGAAGTGCATGTTCAGTGATACATTGTTATACAAATGGGATTCCTTTAGTATCATGTTATCAAGCTACAATAGAGTTGTTTAGGCCTCCGTCGCTATGCATTGAAAAATTTACTTTTTTCTTGAAGCATCCATAAAAAATTTCATAAATCAAACATGCATCCATAAAATTATACATAAAAAGTATCCATAAAATTATTCATAAAAACATCAAGTGTACGAATATCCATAAAGTTTTCATAAAATCTGTAATTATTTGCATCTATCAATCAAACATGTTATTGCAATTTGTCTTGATAATTTGTAAGTAATTTTTACACCCTTAATAAAAATAGACATCCATACTTTTTAGAACCTGTCAACCTCAATCGTTTCCCTGTGTTCTTCGTGTTGTTTCTATAGTAACTACTTCTTTTACAAGTAAGTATAAGTCTTGGTTTTCTGCCATTGCCTCTCACATCTGATGTCTTTATAACAATGACAAATTCAGTATTCTTCCCAACGTCAGAAGCCCATTTAATTAATGCTTCACAACTACGAAAAATCTAAAGATAATAAATACATTTATACGTCAAATTATTAATAAAACTCAATACAAATTAAAAATAAGAAAAAATCGTATTTATAAAATAAAAAAATAAAAAATAAAATAAAAAAAACTTAACAAACTTCGTCTGTAATGAATCCATGACTAGAGTTCACTAATATTGCAGTACTTGCGTTGTTGCAATGAGTATAAGTATAATCCTTCCAGGCAAAAAAATATAAAAATATAAAAAAAAATAAAACTAAAAATACATTTTAATGAGAAACCGAACAAATTAAAAACATTCAGTTTGGGTTACTAGAAATGTATCTTTTATTCGGTAGTTGGTTACCAAACTTATATTTTTTGTTCGGCAATGTAATGTTGGACTATTTTATTTTGTTCGATTTCGAACTACCGAATGAAAGTTGAACACCAGTCCAGAAAAACGAAACAAAAATCAACCAAATAAATAAAAAAAAACTCAACATTTTCACTTTTTTTATGGTTCTTCACCACCGTTTCTTCATCCATTGCTTTCTTTAATGATCAAAATACTATGATTCTCACTTTTTGAAAAGAGATGTATAAAAGAAAAGAAAAATTAAGAAAGAAAAACGAGGAGTAGGGATTGAAGACTAAGGGGTGTAAGAAGAAAACAAAATATATTTAATTTTAGTGTTTTGTCCTTAAAGGTAATTTTGCACATGGATAAAATTGGAGGGGAAAAAAAACTCATATAGAGGGTGTAAAGAGGTAAAGTCGTGGTGTAAGTAGAATCACCCTTTAATTAAACAAAATTGTGCTTAATTTTTTTTTTCTTTTTTACCCTTAAAACAAAATTGTGTTCAATTAAACAAAACTGTGTTCAATTAATTGAGCCAAGTCCACGAGGATAGCTACTTGTTCCAAAACTCTCAGATATTTTCCATCAGAAGCTACGTTGATCAGGCATGTTTCTAATGAGACCTCAAAGAAAGTTAACCGGCACTACAAAAATTTCAATTTTTTGCGACAGCAAAATGCCGTCGCTAATACTCCTAATGCCACCTCAAAAAACTTTTAGCGACGGCAAATGACTTTTCGGGACGTCAAATGGGGGGTCACAACAGAGGGTGTTGCTAAAACGTTTTAGCGACGGCATGATGCCGTCATCTTTTTTTTGCGGCGGCAAATGTTGGATTTTGTGACGATGTTTTACTATCGCCTATAATATGTAAAAATTGAAACCTTTTGCAACGACAATGTTGTACCGTCACAAAAAAAAATTATTTGAGAGGGCAAAAATGTTGTCACGATTTTTTATTTATTTTTTTTGCAACGGCATGACCTCTGTCGCTAAAATTCTTTTGTGACAGCATTGCCTATGTCACCCCAAAAAAAAAAAAAACCTGCAATGAAATTATTAAAAATATTCAAATTACCTGTATTAAATGAAAAAAATTGAAAACGAAACCAATAATTGCATAATAATATAAAAATTCCTGTATAGAAATAACAATTTCTTCAAAATAAAAATATTCTTGCATTCATAACTAGACATCAGCAAAATTACCCCACTATATAATGTTGCATAATACATATATAATGTTTAAATACACAATGTTGTTCACAATTCAAAATAACATAAACCAAAAATAAAAGTTTTCCTTATCATTTTTCAAGGATAACAAAAATAAAAGTTAGTCACATTTTTCATAGGCATGTATTCCACAAGAAGCAAAATCCTAATTGGGAAATATCTGAAACAAAAAACAGAAATAATTAATGACAATATAATTATGTGTTAATATGGTTAATTACGAAAAAAAAATAAAAAACATAAAAATTTAACTACTATACAATTACAAAGATAATTAATTAAATAATTTTGCCTAGACCAAAATCCGACTCTAACTCCCAAACCAGGAACCCGATTCGAGTCTCATCTTCTCCCACAAGTCTCTCGTGCCAAGGCGGTCATGTGTGCCTATCTGACATTGTTTGGTGATTTTGAGGCGTCAACACCTCAAATTCTAAGTTTCTTAAGGAACTCGTTAGCCTAGACCAAAATTCGGCTCTAACTCCCAAATCGGGAACCCAATTCAAGTCCCGTCTTCTCCCACAAGTCTCTCGTGCCTAAGCGGTTGTGTGTGCCAAGTTTTGTGCTAATCCGACGCCGTTTGGTGATTTTGGAGTGTCAACACCTTGAATTCTAAGTTTCTTAAGGAACTAGTTTGCCTACACTAAAATTCGGCTCTAACTCCCAAACCAGGAACCAGATTCGAGTCTCGTCTTCTCCCACAAGTCTCTCATGCCTAGGAGGTTATGTGTGCCAAGTTTCGTGCTAATTTGATGCCGTTTGGTGATTTTGGCGCATCAATACCTCGAATTCTAAGTTTCTTAAGGAACTAGTTAGCCTAGACCGAAATTTGACTCTAACTCCCAAACCGGGAACCCAATTTGAGTCCTGTCTTCTCTCACAAATCTCTCGTGCCTAGGCGGTCATATGTGTCAAGTTTCGTGCTAATCCAACATCGTTTGGTGATTTTGGGGCGTCAACACCTCGAATTCTAAGTTTTTTAAGGAATTAGTTTGCCTAGATCGAATCGCTCTAACTGCCAAACCAAGAACCCGATTCGAGTCTCGTCTTCTCCCGCAAATCTCTCGTGCCTAGGACATTGTGTGTGCCAAGTTTCGTGCTAATCCGACGTCGTTTGGTGATTTTGGGCTGTCAACACCTCGAATTCTAAGTTTTTTAAGGAACTAATTTACCTAGATTGAAATCCAACTCTAACTCCCAAATCGGAAACCCGATTCGAGTCTCGTCTTCTCTCACAAGTCTCTCCTGCCTAGGGGTGGAGGGAATAAGCTACAAATAATGACCTTGGTTGAAGTATGCACATCTTATGTTGAAGGGAAACTTGCTTCAAATTCCTTATAGTATCTGCAGTAATGGAGTTTCCTTCCTAAAATATTTAATTGGTTCATTACAAGATGAAAGTGCTCACTCAGCCCAATGTTGTTTAACAATTTATCATGATACTAAAACAGAAGATTGCCAAGTTTTTTAGAGTGTGTGCAACCCATATTCTGTGAAAGCAGACAAAGACTCTCAAAGATTAGTAGGAAAATTACCACACTAACTAAATTGATCAATGGCATTCAAATTCATTTGAATTAATGTACAGAATATGGCTGGTACATGAAGTTTAGAACCATGATTGTCCAAGTTTATGGGTAATTGTCGCTTGAAATAAGTAATGCAACAACTAGTAGAGCTCTTCCTTCCGAAATCATTCTCAATCTTAAGCCCCCGTGTGTTTGGATCAGAAATTTATGGAAGAAATGGAAAATAAATAAATAAATAACCCCACAAAAGTTTAAAAAATTTCCCTTTCTTTTTAATTTTTTCTTTAATAAATTCCTCTACAAATCTAATATCCAGAAACACCTTTAGTTTTTGTTCCACTTCTCCGTTATTGCCCTAAAATCATAGAATTCTTTGCACCACATTCATTGTATCATGGTCCTAGTATTACATCAAAATCTATTTATCGAGTTTAATCAAAAAAGAAATATGTTTACCAAGTTTTATAGACTTGTAGGCAAGAAAAAAATTGCAAATAGAATGCTCAAGTCAAATCATATACAATTTTTTCGCCTTGTAAACACTAAAAAAAAATTAAAATGAAAGCAAACAGACGCCAGCACTAAAGTACAAAGGAAGCAGTCTCTTTGCTTCATTACACAATAAATATTATAATCAGGTAGGAAATTAAAGAAATGCTACATCCATGGAGTCTTCTTCTTCTTCTTCCACTGTCATTCCATCAAATCTCAATATGCTAATTTCAAATCTAAGCTCTCTTGTGACAGTCAAGTTAAAGAAAATTATATATGCTTCCTTCCTAATCTCATGACAATCTCTCAAATCCATATGACATAATTTTCAATGAATTTATAAAATTAAACAAAAATTTTAGTTAACACGACAGAGCAGAGACGTAAAGACAAAGAATAAAAAGAGCTAACCTGGTTCAGAGATTGAGACTGACTGAGAGAGTTGAAGAGAGACACGCCGCATGGTCATCGCCGCCACCGTGCCGTCGATGTCGCCGCCGCTATCACATCGCCGCTCAATGCCGCCTCACGTTGCTCGCCGCCATCCCTTGATGTCAGCTGATTCGATGCTCGTTGTTGTTCCGCCATCGCCACACAATGAGAGAGAGAGAGTCGTAACAAGAGATGGGGACTTTCGATGGGGTTTTTGGCTCAAAAGATTAGGGATTTTTGGTTGAAGGGGGGAAAATGAGCACGAAGGGAAAAAAAAGTTGAGTGCTCAGATTTTGGTTTTTTTTTTTTTGCTACATCAAGTTTCACCGTCACAAATGACAATTTAAAAAACAAAATAACATCGTTTAACTAATTTTTTTATTTGCAACGGTGGATTGTCGTCACCAAAAAACTCATTTTTTTGCCAAAAACCTCTGCGTCCATTTTGCTGCGCAATGAGAGCTAGGGAGAGAGAGAAACAGAAAAAGAGAGAGAAACAATAGATGATCAGTGAGAGAGAGAGAGAGAGAGAGTGTGTGAAAACAGATGAATAAGAAAGATATAGAGAGAGACATAGAAAAAAAGTGAAGAGAGATGAACAAGAGAGATAGAGAAGAGAGATGAGTAAAAGAGATAGAGAAGAGAGATGAGTGAAAGAAACAGAGAAAATAGATGAGCGAGAGACACAGAGAGAAAGAGAGACATAGAGAAAGAGAGATTCATTTCATTTTTTGACTTTTTTCTCTTTTAACAACAATGGGCTAAGAGAAAAAGATGAGTGTAATTGAAAGAGAAGAGAGATGAGTGAGAGAGAGAGAGAAAAAAAAAAGAGAAACAATAGATGAGTGGGAGATAAACAAAGAGAGTGAGAGAAAGAGAGCAAAAAGAGATGAACGAGAGAGATATAGAAAGAGACATAGAAAGAAAGAGAGAGAGAGAAAGGGAAAGGAAAAATGAGCAAGAGAGATAAAGAGTGAAAAGAGATGAGAGAGCTAGAGAGAAGAGTGATGAATGAAAGAGAGAGAGATGAGAAAGAGAGAGAAAGAGAGACAAAACAAATGAGTGAGAGAGAGAGAGAGAGAAAGGAAAAATGAGCAAAAGAGATAAAGAGTGATGAGTGAGAGTGAGAGAGAGAGATAAGAGATGAGAGATAAAGAGAGAGAGAAGACAAATGGGTGAGAGAGAGAAAGAAATGCCTATTTCAATTTTTCACTTTTTCCACTTTCGACAACAATGGGCTAAGAGAAAAAATGAGTGATTAAGAGAAATGAGAGATGAGCGACTGAAAGAGAAAAGAGATGAGAGAGAGAGAGATAGAGAAAAAAGAGATCAATAAATCGAGAGGGAGATCGGTAAATCAAGAAAAGGGAAGGGAGAGAGTGAGCAACGCGAACATAGTGGGGGAGAAAGAGAAAGAAGAAAAGAGAGAGAGAGGGAGAGAGAGAAAGACAAACAAACAAACAAACAAACAAAAGGTGAAGAGTGAGAGAGAGAGAGAGAGAAGAGAAATGAGGTAGAGAGAGATAGAGAGACAGGAAGATGAAAAAATGGGTGAAAAAGTAAATGTTAAATCAAAACAGTATCGTTTTTTCTATTGTTTTTTAATTTTTTCTTTGCAACGGCACCTATTGTCGTCGCAAAAAACTCTCTCGTAGAAGGAATGTAGAAACCTTAGCTTGTTTGCTGACTGATTGAAAGGAAATTCTACAAGATCTACATAGACTTGAAATAGAAGTTATGTGTTATGGGCAAGACAGTGTTTTAGCCGCAATGTTCGCACAACCGGCGATTATTGAAGAGATTAAATAGAAACAGAGAGATGATCAATTTCTAAAGAAAGTGTGTAATGAGTTTGAAACTAAGCCCAGACCAGGATTTATAATTGAAGAATAAGTCTTGAAATTCCAAGGAAGACTTTGTGTTCCTAATAATGCTGAGCTAAAAAGAAGAATTTTGGAAGAGGCTCACAAATCAATGTTTGCTATGCATCCGGGGAATACCAAAATGTACCAAGACTTGAAACAAACGTGTTGGTGGCCAAATATAAAAAGGGAAATTGTAGATTACAATTCTAAATGCCTCAAATGTCAACAAGTAAAAGCTAAACATCAGAAATCAGCTAGTTTACTTCAGTTTCTCCCCATTCTAGAATGGAAATAGGAACATATAACCATGGACTTCATTGTCGGTCTACCTCGAACATCTAGAGGTATGAATGCTATTTGGATTATTGTTGATAGATTAGTGAAATCCGCTCATTTTCTTGATGTGAAAACTTCGTTTAATGCCTATAGACTTGCCACTATTTGCATTGATGAGAACATTCGATTACATGGGGTTCCAGTATCTATTGTGTCAGATAGGGATCCTAAATTTATTTCTAGATTTTGATAAAGTTTGCAACAGGCAATGGGCATAGAATTGAGATTCAATGCAACTTTTCATTCACAAATTGATGGGCAAACGGAGAAAACCATCCAAACATTGGAAGATATGCTTCATATGTGTGTCTTAAAATTTCAAGGCAGTTAGGAAACTTACCTACCATTGATTGAGTTTGCTTATAACAAAAGTTTCCACTCGAGAATTTCAAGGCAGTTAGAAAACCATCCAAACATTGGAAGATATGCTTCCCAGAGTCAACATAAAATTATGTTGTTCAGAGAATGAGAGACTTGAAATATGAAATGGGAGATCAAGTGTTTATTTAAGTAACACCAATGAAAATGCAAACAAGATTTGGTAGAAAAGGGAAATTGACTCCGCATTACATCAAGCCGTTTCAGATTCTAAAGAGACTTGGCCCTATTGCTTATCGTGTTGCTTTACCGCCAAGAATGGAACAAATGCACAATATCTTTCATGTATCAATGCTCCAGGAACACCTTAGAGATCTATTCCATGTCATAGACTACCATAGAATAGCACTAGATGATGACATGATCTATGAAGAAAAGCCTATTCAAATTATTGATCGACAAATCAAGCAGTTAAAGAATAAATCCATTTCTATGGTGAAAGTTGAGTGGAAAGAATATTATGGAAAAAAATCAACGTAGCAAAAGGATGATGAAATTAGACAACGCTACTTGAAGCAATTTCCGAATTGAGGTAACTTAAGTTTGGAGGACCAAACTTCTTAAGGGGGGAAGACTGTAATGACCTCGACCTCCGTATCATTTTTACATATTATTTTATTTGACATAATTTGCATGATTATGCACTTATCTTTTTGTTTGTGAATTATCTATTTAATTGCCGACTTAGAATTCAAAATTGAAGGCCCAAACGGATTCAGGAACCAAAATTGATTAATTCAATAGGCTAGTTGGAACATTTAGAACCATATGGTAAGTTTAATTAAAATTTGATTCGAATCAAAATAATTAGAATAAATTAATTATAATTGATTACACTTAAGCCCAATTGATTAGTCTTAACCACAATTAATTGGTTAAGTCTAATCCATCTCTATATATATGTTAAGCATGCCTTGGACTTCATTTGACATTAACTAATATGTTGAAAATTAGAGTTAGAGAGGAAGAACTCGACATTGTATAGAGAGAGAAAGAGAATTCAAGAGAATTAAGGGGAGATTGAAGAAATTAAGCTTAACTAAGGCCAATTCAAGCTCTAGGTATGCTATCTACCCATAATTCACAAAGTTAATCCATGTAGGGAGATGAATTCACTAATTTGTAGGACCATTTGCATTTAATTGAAAGAAATGAGCTAAAATCAACAAGAGTTTAGTGAATATAAGTGAATTGGGTACATACATGCATAACTCTTCATTTTGAACTTGGTTTTCTTCAAATTCATACATGCATGGGATTTACATGAGTTATTTTTTAAGGTTCTTCATGGTTTTGCACTCAACACCTCATATAAACATGTTTTGGAAAGAAAAGAGTTGAGTTTGTTACATGCATGTCAAGAACATGATGTTTTGGCTTTTGTTTTGAGCAATTGAAAGAGTATTTGAGATCACGGTTCCATAATTTCAAACAATTCATGTTTTGTAATGAGTTTCTAAGCTCTTGAGACCAACCATGCAAGTTTTGAACATGGAAGCATTATTTTGAACTTCAAATGCAAATCTAGAAAACCCAGAATTTGTACAGTTCACTTTAGCAAAGGAACTATGGCTCGAGCAAAAAATAAGGACATCCAATACTTTCACAGACATTTTTCTGTTGGCTCGAGCGACCAAGTGTGCGCTCGAGCGAACCCACTTTTGTTCAACACTTGGCTCGCGCGACCATCGAGCATAAAATTCGAGCATCCAGTACTTTCGTAATCAAGCCACACTGCTCGAGCGACCAAGTGTGCGCTCGAGAGCATACCTTGTTTTCTGCAAGTTTTGACTAATACTTGTAAGTGTATATGTACATCCTCATGCCATTTTAGGCATTCTTTTACATCATTTGAACATCCTTAATCATGGAATAAGCTAGAAACATACATAAGGGAAATGAATTAAGATATGATATTTATTTCGAATGTGTGTTCAATGTGTCTTTGTGTTATATGCTTGTCCGGTGGTCAATCTAGGTCTCTACCGTCAAGATTTCAATCGTGAGTAGTACTTTTGTAAAGATATGTTATTAAAATGTGATTTGATTTACAGCAAGTTCATTATTTTGAAATGTTATTTCGTTACAAATGAATTATTGTCTCTTTTAAAATATAATTATGGGATCCTTAGTGTAGCCCCTGCCTGGGGGTACCAATACCATGGCCCATCGTTATATAGCCCTCGCGCAAGGGTAACAATAATGTGGCCCATCGTTATATGGCCCTCACCCGATATAATGATTCCGGTTTAGAGACTCGACCTTTTTTTTTTTTTTTTTTTTTTTGGATTTGGGATTCCTTGTCTTCGTGGTTGTTCATGTCCTTGTTCATCTTATTCTTATTTGAATTGGATTGTTTGAGTATTACGGTTGCGTTTGAAATAGGTTGGCAATTCATTTTTCAAAGGAGTTATTGCCCAGAATTTTGCTTGTTCGCTCGAGCGAACTTTCTTGCGCTCGAGTGGTCTTCGTGAACTCCCAATACTTTTGCAGGTCTGCAAAACTTCTAAGAGTGTAGTGTTTTTAACTCGAGCAAACTTTCTTGCGCTCGAGTGGTCTTGGCTCGAGCGGTTCTTCTTATGCTCAAACGGTCCTTCTTATGCTCAAGCAGTTAGCCTCTGTTTGCAAAACTTCTGGGAGAGTGTCATTGTGCGCTCGACCAGTAACTTTGTTCGCTTGAGCGGTCTCACTTGTTGTGTCTGGTCACTTGAGCAGTGTTTTGGTCACTCGAGCGATCTGCGCATATATCAGTTCGTAAAAGTCACTTTTAGATCACTTTTTTCATTTCTCGCTCTCTCTAAACATTTCAAAAACTTAGATCTACTCTCTCTTTCTCTAAAACTCATCTTTAAACCTCAAATACACCCTTACCCTTGATCTCTACACCTTTGTCCTTTGGAGAAAAGACAGGTTACATTGAGATCTTCGTTTTAATTTGAGAAGTTTGTGTTTTCGTCAATGTTTAGTTTTGGGGCTTTAGGGCTTTCTCCTCTTCCGGAGTTAAGGTAAGGATTTTGTTAACGGCGTGCATGTTATTTAGCTTTGTTATATATTATTTTTGTTAGTTATGGGTTTTCAAAAAAATAAATTTGGATATATATTTATTAATGCACAAATTTGGGGGAAAATACCTGTTTTCAATTATGGTTTGGGATTGGTAACCTAGTGGTTGTTGTGTTATGTATTTTTGAAGAAAATATTTGGTTTTAATGGGTTTTCAAAGGTTAATAAAAAACTAGGGTTTTGGATGCTTTTATGGAAAAAGATGGAATTATAATGGTTATGGGATTTTGGTTGAAATGAGGTTTGGTTGAAAAATGTTTTGAATAATTGGAAAAATACCGAGTATTATTTACTCATTTAAAATGGTGGTTTTGTTGGAAACTATATGAGCAGTTTTTGGGAAAATTGTATATTTTCAATTGAGGTTCCCAAGACTCGTGAGGAGTGTGAATATTGTTTTGGGAATCATGAGATTTTGTATAAATCATTAAGATTCCGACTTTGTTATGATTTTTGAATATTATTATTGTTGTTGTCTTTTAATTAGAGATAATTGTTTTGGCAACCGGTGGAGGGTTGTATTGATTGTTGTAGAAACTTCATGTGGATTAGAGAAATAGAAATGCTTACAAATCATACATCACATTGTGCATATCATGGATTTATAACTAGAGATTTCATTTTTTGAAAAATGTATTGTTATTTTAAGATGCATGTATTGTATTATTGAAATGGTCAATAAAATGGTGAAACTGTAAGGGGGTGTTAAAGCAGAATTAAGTTGGCTTGTGTGTCCATGGTGTAAGACCTAAAACCCGTGCGGTAGGTGTCGAGCCTTCAGCTGAGTACCAGTAAAAATGGCATAGTGACTTGTATAGTTACTATTATGAACACTAGCTCTGGAGATTTATGCATTATATTTACCACTTGATTGTTTTGAAAGAACATTGTTGATTTGGAAAGATGTTTTGGAAATCTCGCCTTACATTGTTTCAAAGAAAGAATGTTTTACCATGCCATTTCACGTGTATTCATCTTATGACGTTGTTATGCTTCATACATGTTATTAAGTTTATTTCTACTGAGCTTTATGCTCACCCTATGAGGGGAAACCACTTTTAGGTGAACTGGTGTGCCTCCACAAAGGTGAAGACTTGGGAGCATCTTGGAGTATGAGGGTCATATTTATTGTTTTCTTTAGTTGTCTATTGTAAATTAAGCCACAAGCTTCTTTGTGTTGAGTTGTGACTCATTTACTGTAATTAGGTAGGGTCTTGGAAATTTGTAGCCTTTAAGACATTGACCTGTAATCGTTTAATTTTATTCATTCTAATAAGAATTCATGTTGTAGGACTAAAAGAATGTACTAAGGCACACGTTGGAATGATGTTGTATAATCATATTGTTGTTGTGTTACGCATGTTAGTAATATTATACAGGAATGGAATGTCTATTTATTTTAGGGCGTTACATATTGAGGTAACAATACCGTGGCCCATTATTATATGGCCCTCGCCCGAGGATAACAATACTGTGACTCATCATTATATGGCCCTTGCCTAGGGTTAACAATATCATGGCCCTATATTATAGAGATCTCTGATGTAGATCCAAGTGGTCCCTTCGTTGGACCTTTATGGTCCCTTTGTTAGACCCACATGGTCTCTTTGTGCACTAATGGATGTACTACATATGGATATGATTTGTGAACTTTGATACGACAAGTATTCAGTTATGATTTGTTTCGAACTTATGTGATATGATTTTGTACAATGATAGATATCATTCATTTAATCTCTTCATACTGGTATTACTCATTGGGCTTTAGCTCACCCTTTCCCCTATATATATATAGGTGAGTAAATGGAGCGTTAAGCATAGAGCAACCTCGGGAGTCCACTCTTTTGTCAACTGTTTGAAGTGCTTCCATGTAACACCCCAAAATAAATGCAATAAGCCAACCAAGATGATAAGTAAATAACAATATGAATCAGAGTATGATGTCCTTCTATTACATGAGATTCAATTGTACAAAAGGGGTGACACATGCGATATACATTCATTAATAGTGCATCCTGAATCTACATCATGTGTTACGGAACAGTAATAATGTGATAAAAGCTAAACAGATAATCATATGCCCTAAAGGCTTACAACTTTCCAAGTTAAGGCTTGGGTACATCAAAAGTGAGTCTTAAGCTTAATACAAATAAAACCCTAGGCTTGTACAAAAGTGAATACAAAATAACAAAACTGAGCCTTCAGCTCTACAGTCCTCCCAAGCTAAGTCCTTGGTGAAGGCATATCACCAGTAACTGAAAATGGTTTTCTCCAAATAGGGTGAGCCAAAACCTAGTAGAAATAATCTAACATAATATATGAATCTTAACAAAGATATAATGGTAAAATGCATGTGCAATGCCCATGTCAAAACGGTTTACATTTCATTCTCAAAATTAATGCCATGCTCGATTTATATCATAATTCTCAAATCATGTCATTTACCATAGGAAACGAGGGGCAATTCTCAAACTAGTACAATCTTTCACGGATATTTCGTTCAGAGGAAATCACAAACCAACGGCACCCATGTAAATGTAGTCTATACAAGCATTACTATTGCCATTTTACAGATATTTCATTCGGAATCGAGACCCATGTATCCGCGCGTTTTTTGGAACTTTCACCCTAAACACACAGGCCAACATAATTTGATGATACACATCTCTTTCTAACATTCACTCATTTTTTCTCAAAATCATCTACATTTACAATGTATTAAATGAGAAAAAATGTTCAACGCATATGGATGAGAAATTAGTTTCAATTCACCTAATCCTCATGAAATTTCTACAACAATTATAGCTATCCTCCACCGATAGCCCAAAACAGATATTTCTAGACAGATATAAAATCTCCAATGCAGATAAACTTTCCAAATTTTAAGATGTGAGTGATAATACATATCCAACTCCACCATCCATATCGATATCCATCTAATTTCACATTTCTAACATCAATTCTATTTATTTGTACAAAATAAATATTTGGGACATTTAGGGAAAATCATTTTTCTTTCAAAATCCAACTCAATGGTCAAAATCAACAATTTGTTCACAATTGAACTTCATTTCCATTCCCACAACCCTTTTCTATAAAACCATTTGAAAACCCCTCTTTTGATTTTAAACCAAAATCCTAGCTTAGTTCAAAATCCTCCAAAACCACAAGATTGTTTATGAAAAACAAATAGCTAAGTTAAAAATCATAAATGAGTGTAGAAAATCCCTACCTCGAAGTTAGAAGACCAAGGAGAGAGTGGAGAAACCTCAAGAAAGCCAAAATCCAAGATGAAAACAAAGCTCTAGGTGAGCTCTACCTTTTTGACAAAATGAGTAGGGTAGAGAAATGGGTAAATCTTGGTGTATTTGTAAAGAGAGAGTAAGTCCTAGAGAGAGAAGGTCTCAACTTTAGGGTTTTGAAATCTTTAGAGAGAGAAAGAGATGAAAAGGTGATATAAAATGTGACTTTTACGAACTGATATACTCACAGTCCGCTCGAGTGCAAGAACTGATGCTCGAGTGTACAGATACAAAAATCATTACCGCTCGAGCGTAAAAAGTGATGCTCGAGTGCCAAGACACAAAGAAAAAGGTGTAATCACTCGAGCACAGGAAGTGACGCTCGAGCGTAGAATACACACTTCCAGTAGTTTTACTGACAGAAGACCATTCAAGCGTAAGAATGGCTGCTCGAACGCATAACTGCTCGAGTGTTGGAAACACCACTCAAGTATAGAATACACTCTCCTAGTAGTTTTGCAGGCCTGCAAAAGTACTGAAAGTTCACAAAGGCCGCTTGAGTGCAAGAAGTGACACTTGAGCGGAGGAGTAAAATTCTAGGCAACAAAAGTTTGAAAACCAAACTACCAACCTATTCTAAACGCAACCAATATAACCCAATAGCCAAACTCAAGGAGGGAAAAGAGGAATAAGACATGAACAACAATACGAAACCATAAAACCCAAGTCCAAAATAACAAATGGATCGGGTCCAAACCAAAATCGCTATACTCTGTGATGAAGCGATCTCGGTCTCATGCGGAGCCAAATGTGTCAACCTTGTGAATCATGATGCTTTGTTTTGTTTCTTTTGTCTAGTTTCTTTGTTTAGGAACTTGAGATGAATGGAAAATTTGTATACGTGTTAAGATGCTATAATGTACTTTTGTATTTGCATCTATAGAGAAGTTGAAGTTTTAAATTCTTATGATTTTCGTGTATGCACCGCTCGATGGACATGATTGTACTTTAATATTGCTTCTGCAGTGCCCTTTTAATATTATTAATGATTAGATTTGTCTTTGAGGTCGGAGGTAATATGAGATTATTGGCCAGTCATGGCCTAAACCTCTAGGGGCGGGCTAGGGTCATGACACGAATGGTCCTAATGAAAAATCACATAAATCATTTAATGAGTCCATATAATATTGTTTTAGTTTCAATTTTGTTTATAAAATATTGATCTTGTTAACATGTGCTTTAAGAGTACATGTTAAGAAAGCAATAAATGATATTTAACTTCCTCCACTTGCACGAAAAATATAAATATTGAAGAGAAATTAATTATGATATTCTTAAATAGTAATTTTTTTTCATATGGACACAAGTACCCCTATATTCATAAGATAAAAATTATTTAACTATTATTGAATAAAAAATATTTCAAAAGTATCCCATATATATTTTTTCTTATTTTTTGTAGACAGTTCTAATGCAGTGAGAATCCCAACAACATTTTATTAAGGTACTATTGGAAAAATTTTGGTTGCAAAATATTTTTATTTGACTTAATTTTTAGAATTTGTATTTAGAATTTATTTTAAAAAATTATAAACTAATTTGACAAAAATAAATATAAATAAATATTTAAATTTTAAAATATTATTTATGTTCCAAAAAAAAAAAAAAAACATATGAAAATAATTAGTGTTTAATTTTTTTTAAAAAAAGACCAAATTAAATTTTAATTTTTAGAAATATATATTCAAACAACGCAATCAATATATGTATATATACAGTTTGATAAAAATACACTTGACGTATAAGTTAGCACTAATGAGGAACACTTCCAAATTTAAATTATAGCGATTCCGGTTTTGACCCGACACTTGTTGTATCCCAGGCTCGGGTTTAATGGTTTCATATTGCTGTTTACATCTCGCTTCCCTTGTATCTCCTTAAATTTGGCTTTGGGATTGTTGTGGCTACGTTTGGGACAGGTTGGTTACTTAGTTTCTAAACTCTTGTTGTCTAGAATTTTGCTCATCTGCTCGAGCGGCACTTCTTGCGCTCAAGCAGGCTTTGTGAACTCTTAGTATTTTTGCAGGTTTGCAAAACTACTAGGAGAGTGTATTCTATGCTCGAGCGGATCTTTCTACGCTCGAGTGTTGGTCTGTTGTCTGCAAAACTACTAGGAGTGTGCATTCTGCGCTTGAACGGAACAACTTATTATGTCTAGCACTCGAGCGTCACTTCTTGCGCTCAAGCAGACTATGCGTATATCAGTTCATAAAAATGTCATTTCACATCACTTTTTTCAGATATGTTTCTCTCCAAACCCTAAAGTTGAGACCCTCTCTCTCTAAAACCTACATTCTCTCTACTTTTTCGTCTAGATCTAGTGATTTCTCCACCCTTGTGCCTTTGTTAAAAAGGTAGAGTACCTCGAGAGCTACGTTTTGATTCGAATCAATCTTGGTTTCGGCATCTTTGGAATTTTTCCACTTCTCCCTTGGTCTTCTAAACTTGAGGTAGGGACTTTCTACACTTTCCTATGATTTTTAACTTCGTTATTTGTTGTTGTGTAAACAAATGGTGGGATTTGGAGAAGTTTAGACAAACCTAAGGTTTTGGTTTAAAATCAAAAGAGGGGTTTTCAAATGAAAGTATTGAAAATGATTGTGGTTGTAGATGTGAGGATGTGTTGTGTGAAAAATTATTGATTTTAACACATGGATTGAATTTTGGGAGAAAATGGAGTTTTGCCCTAAATTGTTTAAATTAATTATTTGGTATATATAATGGAATTGGTATTAGGAATGTGAAATTGGATACATGTTTATATAAATAGTAGAGTTAGATATGTATTACCTCTCACTCATGGAAATTTAGATGAGTTATCTGTCTTGGAGATTGTATATCTGTTTAGAAATATCTGTTTTGGGCTATCGGTGGAGGATAGTTATGATTGTTGTAAAAATTGTATGAGGATTATGTGAATTGAAACTAATCTTTTATTGATTGTCATTGAATATGATCGTGTTTTAATACATTATATATGTATGATGTTTGGGAGGAGAAAAGTAATAGACTCTAGTAAATTAAGTTGGCCTGTGTATCTAGAGTGAAAGTCCTGAGAACCGTTTGTATATATGGGTGCCGATCCAGTAGACGAAATTTCTTTAAAATGGAAAATGATTGAACACGTATGATAATTACATTGACTTGAGACCCAATGAGTTGTATCCTCAGTATTGATTGATTAAATGATATGAATAATGAAATGAGATATAAAACTTGGCATAGTATGATCTTGTAATTTATGAAAGATTTTATCACAGGCATTATATATGCACATCATGCTTATATCTTTGTTAAGACTTATACATTGTGTTAGATTGTTTCTACTGGGCTTTAGCTCACCCTACTTGGGAAAAACCATTTTTAGGTATTGGTGATATGCTTTCACCAAGGACTTAGCTTGGGAGGACTGTGGGGCTGAAGACTCATTCTGTTTATTTTGTGTTTAACTTTTGTACAAACCTAGGTCATTAATTGTATTGAGCTTCTAACTCATTTTGTTGCAACCAAGCATGGTCTTGGAAAGATGTAAGCCTTTAAAGCACTTGGATGTCTGTTTAGTTTTCATTTCTTATTACTATTTGTAACACATGCTGTAGATTCAGGATAAACCATTTATGAAGGTATAATGCACGTGTCATCTTTTGTATACCAACTCTGATTAATGAAAGCATCTTGTTTCAACTTTATTCCCTTTTATGAGACGGGTTTATCCTATTTATTTTAGGGCATTACAAAAATTAATATAAAATATTAAATTTAAATGAAAATGAAAAGGTATACAAAATAAGGGATGTGAATGGCGCAAAATAAAAAGAATATTTTATTTTTATTATAAATATAAAACAATTTAATTAAGATAGTTTTTAAAATTGTGTTATTTTTTTACAAAAATTAGTATAAATATATTTATTTGATGTTTCTTACTTTATATCTTAGGGCATATGTTAACGAAAGCCATAAAATATATGGGTGAGAAAAACAAAAAGAAAACCCAATAGGAGCTAGTTGTGGTATTTGTGCCTTTTGTTATTGAACTGTTGGTTATATTGGTATATGATTTTGTGCAATGATCAAACGTTGTTGTAATAACTATTAAGTTACTGTGTATTCAAGGCTAATAAATGATGTAATTATCATGCCTATATACTACAACTAGAAGTAGATAATTTTTTCTTTGTTAGAGCATCTCCAATGCACTAGGCATATAATACTTGTTAGTTAAAATGCCTAGTGTGATTCATTTTTTTCAATTCCAATGCACTAGGTATATGATTAGGCATTATGGCTCAACTCATATTCACTAGCTACATGTAGCTAGCCTTCACCGCTAGGCAAAATGTATTCAATCATTAGGATCATTTCCCTCTATCTTTGTTGTTGACGTAGCATTATATAAAATTAATAGTATTTGGATAAATAACTAAAATAAAGAGCATGGTTGGAGTAAAAACATAAAACAGTTGATAGGCAAAATAAAATATATACTTTACAGTAATATTTAGATAGGTAAAATGCCTACTACCGTTGGAGATGCTCAAATGGATAATTAAACAAGACTTGTTAGGCATTTTAGCCAATGTAAGTTTAATTTTGAGCTTCAATGGACTAGCTACTTTACCATCCTATTTTATTGGTGGCTATAATTGAAGAGCCCCAGAGGCTCTCCAAACAATTATGTATGTATATATTTTAGATTTTTGTATATTTATGTCTTGGATTTGGGATTATATATGTGTGTGTGTGTGTATGTAGCAATTTTATATGTTTTTTCAATTCCATTTGATGAATTACGAAATAACTTATTTTGTATTTTATATTTTTTTTTCTCCTCATTCTACAGGTTTTGTATGTTTGTATGGGCAAATTTATTATTATTGCAAATTTATATTAGTAAAATATCAACAATTAGTATTTTTTTATTTTAAAAATTAATTAAGTTAGTTTAAATGATTCGTTGGAGAACACAATAACTAAAGTAATTAGGTAAAATACAGAGTGTACTTTTTTTTTGGACTTTAACTAGTGAAAAGTAAAGAGTGTGGTTGGAGTTGCTCTTAGCTTGAGAGCTTCGCATTTTGTATACGCATTCTGAGTAAAGTAGAGACCCAAAACAAAATTGTGTTCAAGGCTAATCAATAATGTAATTATCATGCCTACATACTACAGTTAGAAGTATAATTATTGCCCTGTTAGCTTGAGAACTTCGTATTTTGAGTAAGGTAAAGATCCAAAACAAAATTGTTAAAAATGGAAATAGGAGCACAAGAATTGCAGTACTATCGTCTAACATTGCAATTCTTGTGCTTCCATTTTCATTTTTAACAATTTTGTAAAGCTCTCAGTACAATAAAATTGAACTTTTATGGCTTGCAATGCGTTCAGTAAAAACTCTTTCAAGACATGCACACAAATGTCGTTATATGATATGTCGTGGAAAGTTGATCATTATTTTACGGCATTCAAGTAAAGTTGTAAAAAGTAATAAATTAAACATTAATGAAATATTTTGTATGTCATACATAATTTTTTACAACAATTTTTTTCATGCCATAAATCATTATACTTTAAATGATATAATTTTGCATGTCGTCGAAGGTTATTTTTAATATATTTATGGCATACTTTATATGTTGTATATAATCTCTTACATGTCATCAACTATTACACTTTTTCACAGTGTAATTTTACCTACTTCCAGTTGTAGGATATAGGCATGATAATTACATCATTTATTAGCCTTGAATACACAACCAATTCCGGGTGTTTTGGGAAGTGTATTTTTTGTCTTTTTTCTTTTGACTTATTTTTGTCTTTAGTGAACTTTTTTTGAAATTTTTCAAAAAGTTTTAGGTATCTAGATTTAGTTCAACAAAACGAACCAAAAAATTATATTTTTTTTTAAACATTCCAAAAAAAAAAATCCATAAAAGACAAAATAAGTCAAAATAAACAATCTTTTTGGCTTATTTTTGTGTTTAGTGATTTTTTTTCTAGAATTTTCAACAAAAATATACTTTTTAGATTCGTCTCAACAAGATGTACGAGAAAAGTAAAAAAATTTGAAAAATTCTATCATATTTTCATATTATGATATTTACAATATTTGATTATAATCCATTACAATATTATTTATAACATAATTATAATCTATTGAAATTGTTATTTTGATTGTTATTGAAGAAATATTTGATTATAAATCATTATGTTGTTGCCTATAATTTGGTTATTGTTGATGTTGTCTTGATTATGGCTTATGTGAAATTTTGTTATATTTATTTGATTATGACTGAAAATAGTTTGATTATGAGACAGTAATATCTGTTGGAACAATCTTCTGTGTAAATAAAATAACTTGAAATAAATTCAAACAAAATAAATAAATAACATACCAGATTTATTTATTAAACCGAATTAAAATTAAGACCAAGTCGAGTGTGTGACACTCTGTCCTTAAGACAGATTCACCCCGCTACGGTACTTACGGTTGAGTGGCGTCTATCTCCTAGGATACAATGATCTTCACAAATTGTAGTAGTACTCCAAACAATTTGTTCGGCGAACCAAACCTGTGTTCTAACTCTCTGAATTTTATTCTAAATCTAATATGAAGAATAATGCATAAATACAGAATTTAGGACAACAAAAGACAACAATCAGACTGATTTTTCCCAGGGGCAAAATTGTTGGACAGTGCTGGATTTAAATAAGGCTGAACAGGTGCAGAAATTTGAACCAACAGATGGAAAAACTGTTCCGAACAGACACAACTTCAATTCAAACAGATCTGACCGTTTATCACTTAGAAACCTGATATTCAAACAAATTTGAAAAAGGTTGTCCGTTGGTCAAACAAAGCAACTGCATGTATCTTTATTATTAAACACTATTTAGAATATATATATATATATATATATTAAACTATTTAAATAGTTTAATAAATAAAGAAAGAGGTACAAATTTTAGAAAACTAACTAAGAATCTAAAATTAGAATTTAGAATTAAATTAAATTCTCACAATTACAAATTTTAGGAAATCACTTAGGAACCCAAAATTTGAATTTAGAATTAAATTAAATTCCCACAATAATTTTATTGAAAAAATTCAAAAGAATTTTATCTAAAAATTAATGTTAGACCTGGGAACGACGTCAACTTCCCATTCACTCATAAATGGTTTTGACGTTCCATCTTCACCGTGTGACTTGCCACGCGACAAGGAACACGTCACCTCTTCGGACCCACCCCAAAAGACGTTTGGGGCCCACTCAACTTGGGCTAAAAAATATGCCTATAATAAACCATTTTTTCCAACAATCCCCCACATGAATGGAATTTGACGGAGAGAAAATGCAACAACATGATCTAATCAGAGAGTACAGAAATTGAAAATATTCTCAGAAGGATAGGTAGCTTTGGCTTTGAACCTTCCCTTGTGAGATACTATCGGATTTACTAGCTAACCGAGGAACATGATGTCTTGAACTGCTATTCACCGTTTGTGTAAACCAAGACAATAGAACTCACACAGATATTCCCTGCACACGTTTAGTTCTCACTATTGTGTTCATTTTAGCCCTGAACAACCTGGTCTTCATGAGTGCTCTAGAGAATTGTAGCCCTTCACAAATCTCACAGAACCGGCCCAGTTCACACTCACATAGGTAATTCTTATGAAGAGTATCCTGCCATACTCCACTAGGTATACCTAGATATAAGAATCATTAAAAGTATTACTTAACCTAAAACGCTGCAGACATCACTATTTCATCATAGAAATGGATAGGAGTTAGACTCCCAGTGATCCTTCTGAGTCATTCACAACTCGGTTGTCCCTTTGAACCTAGATCTTGGGATCTCCAGTCAACTAGGTTGAGTTGCCATTGTGGTAACTCTTATTTAATAGGCTTAAGTCCCATTCCCCTCGATGAATTCTCAACTAACTCTCTTGCTAACCCTTTGGTTAGTGGATCGACTATGTTGTCTTTAGACTTAACATATTCTATGGAAATAATTCCATTAGAGAGTAGTTGTCTTACGGTGTTATGTCGACGACGAATGTATCGTGACTTACCGTTATACATATGACTCTGTGCTCTACCAATTGCTGATTGACTATCACAATGTATGCATATAGCAGGCACCAGTTTTGGCCAAATTGGAATATCTTCAAGGAAGTGGCGAAGCCATTCTGCCTCTTCCCCTGCTTTGTCTAAGGCTATGAATTCAGATTCCATAGTAGACCTAGCAATACAAGTCTGTTTGGAAGATTTCCAAGATACAGCCGCCCCACCAAGAGTAAAGACATACCCACTGGTGGACTTCGAGTCTTTAGTATCCGATATCCAATTTGCATCACAATATCCTTCAAGTACTGCTGGATATCTAGTATAATTCAGCCCAATATTACGAGTGAATCGGAGATATCTTAGAACCCTTATAATTGCTTTCCAGTGTTCTACTCCCGGATTACTCGTATATCTACTTAATTTACTTACTGCATAAGCTATATCTGGGCGAGTGCAGTTCATCAAGTACATTAAGCTTCCAATAATTTGGGCATACTCTAATTGAGAAATACTTTTCTGTATATTCTTAGAAAGATACAAATTAACATCTACAGGAGTTCTAGCAAGATGATCATCATCTTTGCTGAATTTGTCAAGTATTTTCTCAATGTAATGAAATTGTGACAAAGTATAACCTTCTAATGTTTTAGTAATTTTCATACCAAGAATTACATCAGCAATGCCCATTTCCTTCATGTCAAAATGTTTATTCAACATTTTCTTAGTAGTTTTAATCATATCATTATTACTACCAATGATGAGCATATCATCTACATAAAGACATACAATGACAAAACCTTTGTCTGTGTTTTTAATATAAACACATTTGTCACACTCATTAATTTTAAATCCATTTGACATCATTGCCTCATCAAATTTCTCATGCCATTGCTTTGGGGCTTGTTTTAAACCATATAATGATTTAACCAATTTACAGACTTTCTTTTCTTTCCCTGGAACAGAAAACCCTTCTGGTTGTTCCATGTAGATTTCTTCATTTAACTCACCATTTAAGAAAGCGGTTTTAACATCCATTTGATGAATTTCTAAATTGTATAAAGATGCTATGGCAATTAGCATTCTAATGGATGTTATTCTAGTAACCGGTGAGTATGTATCAAAGTAATCAAGACCTTCTTTTTGTCTAAACCCTTTGACCACAAGTCTTGCCTTGTATTTATCAATTGATCCATTCGCTTTCATTTTCCTTTTGAAAATCCACTTGTACCCAAGAGGTTTACAACCTGGTGACAAATCCACCAATTTCCAAGTGTGATTTTGCAAGATGGATTCAACTTCATCAAGGATGCCTTCTTTCCATAAAGGAGCTTCAGGACTGGACATAGCCTCTTTAAAAGTTAAAGGCTCATTTTCTAACAAATATGTTAGAAAATCTGGACCAAAAGATTTTGAGGTTCTAGCACGTTTACTACGCTTAGGTTCTTCTTCCTCATTTTGATCTAACTCTTGTTCTTGATCATGTTCTTGATCTTGACTAGTAATGGCATCATAAGATCTTTTATTGTTACTAGTCTCTTGTCCAGTCTTCTTTAGAAATACATGTTCAAAGAATGATACATTCCTTGACTCAATAATAGTATTTACATGCATTTCGGTATGTTCTGATTTATGAATCAAAAACCGATATGCACTACTATTCTTAGCATAACCAATGAAAATGCAATGAATGGTCTTAGGACCTATCTTAGTCTTTTTAGGACTAGGAATAGCCACTTTAGCCAAATACCCCCACACTTTTAAGTATTTGTAGGATGGTACTCTTCCATGCCACAATTCATAAGGTGTTTGTTTTACTTTCTTTCGGAGTATTTTATTTAAAATATAATTAGCGTAAAGTATTGCTTCCCCACAAGTTACGAGGTAATCGAGGCATTAACATGTCATTCATCATTTCTTTTAAAGTCCTATTTTTCCTTTCGGCAATTCCATTTCTTTGAGGTGAGTAAGTGGTGGTTTGATGAATTATTCCATGTTCTTTACAAAATTCACCAAAAGGTGATTCATATTCACCACCTCTATCACTTCTAAGTTTCTTGATTTTCTTACCAAGTTGATTTTCAACTTCATTCTTATATTGAATGAAAGTTTCCAAAGCTTCATCCTTGGTTCGAATTAAATAAATATAACTATATCTAGTATAGTCATCTATAAAAGTGATTACATACTTTTTTCCACCTCTGGTTTGAATTGATTTAAAATCACAAATGTCACTATAAATTAATTCAAGTGGTTCCGTACTTCTTTCAATTGAATGAAAAGGAGTTTTAGATAATTTTGCCTCAACGCAAATTTCACATTTATGATTTGAATCAATGTTAAATTTAGGTAAACATTCCATATTAATTAATCTACACAAAGATCCATAATTAACATGTCCTAGTCTACCATGCCATAAATTTGAAGACTCAAGCAAGTAAGAAGAAGATGTATCTTTATTAATACCAGAGGGTATAACAGTTATTACATTCATCTTGAAAAGGCCATCACACATGTAACCTTTTCCTACATGCATTCCGTTTTTGGTAAGTACAAACTTGTTACTTTCAAAAACTAGCTTAAACCCATTTTTACTCAACAAAGATCCGGAAACTAAATTCTTGCGAATGTCCGGCACATGTAACACATTGTTGAGAGTGAGTTCCTTTCCAGATGTCATTTCCGGAACAATCTTCCCTTGTCCTTCAACTTTGGAAGTTGAGGAGTTGCCTATAAAAGTTGTTCACTATTGTCCACTATAGAATAAGATGTGAACATCTTTTTGTCGGCACAGATATGGCGAGTAGCACCAGTGTCCACCCACCATTTTTTAGGATTTAAGATAAGATTTGCCTCGAAAACAACTGCAGAAACATCTATGACATCTACACCATTGGAAATGTTATCCATTTTGGTCATTTTGGCTTTAGCAACCTTCTTACTTGATTTTCTTTTGCCTTTACGAAAATCAGTTCTTAAGAACTTCTCTGGTTTTCCACCATGATTTACTGGCACAGTCCCAACATAAGGAGAGGTTGGCGTAATGGCAATCACCATACCAGTACTGGTTTGAACATTAGTTTGACCAGTTTTAGTAGCCATAAATTCTAAATTATAAACCACAATTATAATTAGAATTTAATACTACACAAAAAACCAAAAAACACAAAATTTTAAATTCTGTAAAAAATAAAAGAAACAAAAATTGTAAATTTTATTTCCAATTAATTTGAAAATAAAATAAAAGTTTATTTAAACAAATTAAACCAAAACTACAGATATAAAATCTGTTAAAATAAAAGAAACAAAACAAAATGTAACTTTTATTTTCAATTAATTTGGAAATAAAATAAAATTTTATTTAACCAATTAATTCCACACAGAAAACTAATCCAAATGCACAGAATTAAATCTGTAAAAATAAAAGAAACAAGAATGTAACTTTTATTTTTCAATTAATTTGAAAATAAAATAAAATTTTATTTAAACAAATTAATTCCACACAAAAAATTAAATTCTGTAAAATAAAAGAAATAAAAAACTATAACTTTTATTTTTCAATTAATTTGGAAATAAAATAAAATTTTATATAACCAAATTAATTCCACACAAAAATTAAATTCTGTAAAAATAAAAAAAAAATAAATAAATTTTTTTCCCCAATTAATTTGGAAATAAAATAACATTTTATTTAACCAAATTAATTTCACACAGAAATTTAAATCTCTTGTAACACTCTAATAATTAAAATACTGTAACAGAATTTTAATTAATGAAAACACAGAAAATAATTTCTAAAAATCAAAATTAATTTTCTGACAAAATTTCATAAAAAAATATTCTGAATTGTTAATGAGACCAGTATTGTACTATTAGTTGTCAAAGAAAATAGACAGTATATTACTACTATCTGTCAAATAGCATATAATCTCTATTTGTTTTTCCAACTAGAATATTATTTTGTAAATCTACAGAAAATAATTTTCTTAGAAAAGGAAACAAACGAAAAATTCTGTAAACAGAATAATTCGGATCTGTCTTAAGATTATTGGAACAATCTTCTGTGTAAATAAAATAACTTGAAATAAATTCAAACAAAATAAATAAATAACATACCAGATTTATTTATTGAACCGAATTAAAATTAAGACCAAGTCGAGTGTGTGACACTCTGTCCTTAAGACAGATTCGCCCCGCTACGGTACTTATGGTTGAGTGGCGTCTATCTCCCAGGATACAATGATCTTCACAAATTGTAGTAGTACTCTAAACAGTTTGTTCGGCGAACCAAACCTGTGTTCTAACTCTCTGAATTTTATTCTAAATCTAATATGAAGAATAATGCATAAATATAGAATTTAGGACAACAAAAGACAACAATTAGATTGATTTTTCCCGGGGGCAAAATTGTTGGACAGTGCTGGATTTAAATAGGGCTGAACAGGTGCAGAAATTTGAACCAACATATGCAAAAACTGTTCCGAACAGACACAACTTCAATTCAAACAAATCTGACCGTTTAGCACTTAGAAACCTGATATTCAAACAAATTTGAAAAAGGTTGTCCGTTGGTCAAACAAAGCAACTGCATGTATCTTTATTATTAAACACTATTTAGAATATATATATATATATATATTAAACTATTTAAATAGTTTAATAAATAAAGAAAGAGGTACAAATTTTAGAAAACTAACTAAGAATCTAAAATTAGAATTTAGAATTAAATTAAATTCTCACAATTACAAATTTTAGGAAACCACTTAGGAACCCAAAATTTGAATTTAGAATTAAATTAAATTCCCACAATAATTTTTATTGAAAAAATTCAAAAGAATTTTATCTAAAAATTAATGTTAGACCTGGGAACGACGTCAATTTCCCATTCACTCATAAATGGTTTTGACGTTCCATCTTCACCGTGTGACTTGCCACGCGGCAAGGAACACGTCGCCTCTTCGGACCCACCCCAAAAGACGTTTGGGACCCACTCAACTTGGGTTAAAAAATATGCCTATAATAAACCATTTTTTCCAACAATATCAACAACTCAAAATATTATACCATATGAGAGTTTGTAATGTGGAAAGACCTCAAAAATTTTTTTTTTTTTTTATATTGCAATGATTATTTATTGATATAAATAATATGCAACATATGGAATGGGTGAAGGAAACTACAATTTAAATATAAAAATTCAATTATCTCAATTAATACATTTTTTACGAGTAATCTAAGCATGTAAATGATCGATTGTCCAAAATCTTTTTCTGTTTTTCTTTTTTTTTTTTTTTTTTTTTTTTTTTTTTTGTATTGTTGGGTGTTAACTGTTAATAAAATTTGATTACAATTAAAGAGGTCACCGTTGTTCTATCAACTTGAACCATTGACTTTCCCTTTATCACCACACCTTAAAATGTGGCTACAAAACTACAATACTTAACCCAAGTGCACCAAATAGATACACATGCTTAGGAGATGAAATTATGAGTAATATTACAAACTTACCCCTATCAACTTATTAATTTCCTCTACATTTCACATGGATCTCAGATGAATCCCACACTACATAAATTAATTTTCAACACAATCATACACCCAAATATTACGAGTAGGGAAGTGCGGTCTCCAAACTTTCCTTGAATTATATGCGACATAAAAGGATTGCTCTACAATTCCTGTGCTCCTATTTCTATTTTTAATAATTGTGTTTTAAGTTTGTTTCACTTAGAATGCCTTTGTAAAATGTGAAGCTCTCCACACAAACACTAATTATCTCCAATTGCAGTCTATAGCATAATAATTGCACTATTTATTCGTCTTAAATACACAACCACTTTAACTGCTACTACAACATTGGATATTATATATACAAGTACAACGTGAATATGAACTACACTTCGGCAGCTAGAGCTGTCATGCCCCAAATTTTATTACTCAGAAATATTACCAAAACCTAGATTTAAGTCCATTTACCTAATACATTTATATAAACAAGTGACCATGACACTAGAGTAGAAGAAAAATGTTCTCTCTCAAATGAATACAACAATATTACAAACCAAGATTTACGTTACAATGCTAAGAAACAAATATTTACAAGTGAAGACACTTTTCAATCCAAACTGTAATCTACATTTCATTTACACAACAATTAACAAAACATATAGGAGAAATTGGACTTCTTGAATCTTCCAACGGTATTTCCGAATCCTTTTCCCTGAAAATGGTAAAAATATGTGGGATGAAAAAATATGTCCAGTAGGAATTCTCAAAGATTCTCAACAATAAGATCTCTAGATACATGCGATCATGAATGCTAAACAATGATACATATATAAGTAATGTGCTCTTTTCATACTCAAAATACTATACATATAGGTAATACTTTTCTCATAAAGAAATCAATGAAAACTTTTCAAAGACAACTCCTTCTTTTGTTTCCATGTCATTCTAGTATAGTTTTTCAAAGTTCTTTCAAGAATCCCTTGTTAACATCACTTAAAAGTCAAGAATGTAGCAATCAATTCTTCTACCATAATTCACATCAAGCCATCACTCCATCATATCCTACGCAAAATGAATCAACTCAAATTCATCTGTTCAACATTACACAATTAAATTATTTATTTCTCATTATTACAATCACACATATAAATCTCATTATAATCAATTCACATAAATCCAAATAAAAATAGGCTCCATTAGGAAGCCACATCATCACACTACATGCTTTTCTAAGCACTACTCTGGAAGGAATACGGAACCTCTGTTAAACGCCACGCTTTATCGGTCACGAACTGGAAGGAATACGGAACCTTACGCTTTACTGGTCACAAGCCGGAAGGAAAGCGGAACCTCAACATATCTCAACAGACCACAAGGTTTATCGGGCGCTACTCCGGAAAGAAGAAAGAACCTCTATTAAGCGCTACGCTTTATCAGTCACAAGCTGAAAGGAAACAAACCCTTATTCCAATATCACCATCCATCATTTCATCACATTATTTATTATTACAATTTCGACAAGGCCAACAACATTCATCATTTTCCATCACACATTAATCTAACAACACATCCACCATAAGCATAAAGGTTATCTTTAGAAACAACCACAATTTTTATGTTCCATTTCTCCCATTATTTCTCTACATTAACATAAAATCTTAATACTCAATTGTAGAACACAACAATTATTATATTTTATCTAAGATTTAGTGATTTAATTACTAACATTAATTTCTTTTACATAACCCTCGCATACAGTGATCAATTTCCACAACCATTGATTTATCATTGTTTATACTCATCTTAACCAAACATGAACTTAATTTCATGAATCTAATATCAATTGAAACATTCCTTATTTCCAAAATAAATTCTATAACTAGGGTTAGGCATAAATTAGGGTTTTTTTTTTAATTATTATTTAAAGGCATAAAATCTTATTCTCACCACTTAAAACTTCCTTAATCCACCTCAATTTGTCATTTAATTTCTCTATTTTGAAAACCTTAACTTTCTTTACATGCTTTGTGAAAATCTCCTCAAGATGAGGTTTTCATGCAGTAGAAATCTACCACCTGTCCATCTAAAAGAAAATATTGAAGAGAAGCAAAGAAAATCCCTACCTTAAACAAGAAGAGGAAGAACCCGAAATTTCCACTTCAATGAAAGTGCGATCCTCTTGGATGGATACAAAGCCCTCGACGTGCTCTTCATTTTTTTTTTTAATAAGAAACATGGGGTAGAAAATGAAAGAAAAGAGATGAAACCTAAGCTTGAAAGCTTGAAACTCACAACAATAGTGGAAAAGATGAAGAATGAGCAAGTGAGAATAAAGAAAAAATGGACCAAAAGTGACTTTTAAATGTGCTGAATTTGAACACTTCACTCAAGCGAACATTACAAACTCCCAAAAGTTCAGACCAGATAAGGCAGACCGCTCGAGTGACCAATCCTGCGCTTTAGCGAACATCGACAACTCTTAGAATCTTAGACCTGCAAAAGTACTAGGAGCTTTGAGAGACTGCGCAAGCAACCAATCCATCACTCGAGCGATGACAAAAGAAAAAAAAAATGGAGTGCAACAATCTCCCCACCTTAAGAAATTTTGTCCTTGAAATTATGGAAAAATTGAAATAAAAGGCAAACCAATACAGACGGAAACACAACCTGAACGGAACACCCTTGGGATATATTCTCAAAATAAAGTAGAAGTCGAAACAAAAGCTACTTAATTCTAGGGGTAAGACACCACCACCAACCAAAAGCTAGACTTATACTCAAGATAAGTTCTCGAATTCTAGTTCGATGACTCGATGCCCCAAAGACACCCAAATAAGAAGAATCAAAAGGGAGAGATCACAATTACTCTTTCGATGAGTACACTCATCTGAGTCTACGTGACAAGGGACAACACCAACCATTGTACTCCCAAGGACAACAATAACTCCCCAACCAACAACAGCGCACACAATGACCATCAAATAACCAAAACCCAATTTCGAAGGGAAAGGAAACCACCATGAAACCAAAAACCTGGTTGACACTGGCAAAAGCAAATGAAACACTATAATGCACGGCCCAATACAACCATCCCAGATAGCATCACATTTAGCAACATTACCAATTCTTTATACAACCCAACATTTAAAGGTAAAACAATGAAAATCGTTCATGTGTATATATATGTAGTTTTTTTCTCAAAAGGTACTCCAACTTATATTGTTTACCATCAAACCGCATTACGCTCCGTAATTTCCGTAAACATTTTTCCAAAACAATAAGTGTTATTTAGAATACTAAGCTAATTACATACTTATAACTCGTCCATATTTAGTTTCTACTCAATCAACAAGCTATTAATTAACACAACTTAGATTAAATTTTTAGCATTTAGTTCAACCACGCGTGCCGCGTCAGGCCACAATACAAGGAAAAGAAATTTTCATTTTCCAAATTATTCTCAACATTTACCTGGTGAATTCCAACCATCACCCAATAACCTTCGTCACCCATCCGGTGACATCACAACACATTTACCATACATGTAATAACAACAATTAGAAATGATCACGGTGTATCCAAGGAGTAATACAACATATACGACTTCTCAAAGTTGGAAGTTCCTAGGCATTACAAACATCAACATGGATAATCAATAATACACATTGGCACAAGTGCGCTTGTAACAATCTAGATTCTAACCCGTTATCCCCAACTCAAGGAATTCCACAAATTTACACCAATAACATACATACACAAACAAAGCTCAACATCCTCAAGTACCACCTAAAGTACCACTCGACCGCACCACTATTTATTCGAACCAAAGCAATTCCCAAGTGGACTAAGTGTCAATTATCTTCGAATGGCACTCATTGAAACCACCAGTTTCAAACCAAACCAAAACTGTCATGACCCAAACCTGCCCCTATAGGTTTAGTGCCATAACTGACCAGTAATCTTGGGATTACCAAAGGCCTCTGAACAAATTAACGTATTTTAAGGGGCTGCGGAAGCAAATATACAATGTACAATGTCCATTGAGCTGTGCAGACAAACATGGGACAGATAATTTAAACTTTAATATACATATATGTGACGTCATAATGCAACAATCTTATGTCACCCGTCGATATAGACAAAACAAAAGAGGGACTAGCCCGTTATATAAGAGTCAAAGATTGTACAAGAGTCACGAACAGAGAGCATAGCAAAGCAAGAGTTCACCAAAAAAAAAAAAAAAAAAACAAAACAAAACATCATTCCCGAAACATGACCACTTGACTTGACTTGATCCAAAACCTTCTCGAGAGGCACAAAAGGGTGATCAACAAAACAAAACTCTCCAAGTAGCCACTTAGGTCTGGTTACGCACCTACTCACCTACATACATAATATAAATAGTGAGCGGAAGCTCAGTGAATAATAACAGAATAAAGGTTTTACTGAATGATGTCTATATAGAAACAAAGTCTTGAACACAATCAAATGTCAAAGCAGAAACATATTCATATACATAATCATATTCGTATCCAAAGTTCTTACATTTCACAAGATAGTACGTGGTACATCCATTAGTGTTAACAAATCCGATGACCCATGAAGAGACGACTGTGAAGGCATTCCGATGACCCATAAAGGGATAACCATAAGTCATTCCGATGACACATATGCACAGAGATGTTTTCGATGAGCCATAAAGGGATGACCATAAAGGCATTCTGATGACCCATAAAGGGACGCATATCATATGATTCTAAGGATACCACAAATACATTTCAGAGGACAATTATTTATTCATACAAAACATAGCATTTTAGAAAATTGATCATTTCATATCGTCAAAAAATAATTAAAGTTAAACATAACTTTACAGAGTTATTACTCACAGATAGCTCCGATAGCAAAATAGAGAAAGCGGGCGATTCAGATAGTCTATAGTGTGTGACCTACACAAACACATAGCAGATACACATTGAAACACACACTCGGAATATACTTAACTCATTTTGTTTCGCTCTTAATGTGTTTCTAAGTCTTATTCTCATTATTATGTCTTAATCTTGGCTCAGGAATGCCTAGGATACAATGAGGATGCGAAAACACACTTGGAAACACTTAGTAAAATTTGCTAGAAACAGGGGCTATGCTCGGCGCAACTTCCTTCGGCCGAGTCAGAACTTTGCAAAAATATTGGTTGTTTGATTTTTCCGCTCAATACATGCTCGACGATCACTTTCGGCGTGAGGCGGAGGTCTTGAGCTTGAGCGCAACTCTTGTCGCTCCAGCAATCTGAAAAAATGGTAAACTTCTAGGAGCATGCATTTTATGCTTGAGCCATCTATTTGTCGCTCGAGCAGAAATACAAAAATAAAGGTGGTCGCTCGAGCGCAGGTTCTGTCGCTCGAGCGGAGGAGTAGAATTATGGAATTGCTAGATTTGCTTTTAAGCTCAAAACTCAAATCCAAAATCTCAAAATGTAACTTTTGGGCCCCAAAACTTGAGAAAACAAGCTCAAACTTCTAAAACATTAAGAATCTAACATCATTTCGCAAAATCAAAGTCCAAAAGTATGACAATTGTGCCAATTCAAACTCAAAACTTTGAAAACATATCATATATGCAATGGAATGAGTTCAAAGCTTCCAAATCATGATCAAAGAAGGAAAATTGATGGAAAACATGTTGAATTCTTAGAACAAAGCCAAATTGCGGACATGCAAGAGGAAATTCTTTGAATACAACTTCAAAATCATGAGAATTATGCATGCATGCGTGCTACACTCCCATAGCCAACTAACCAAGCTCAATTCTTGTCTTAATATATAATTTCTTTTGAACTCATCAGTTAGCTAACTTAATTACATCATCAAAAGTTTGAATTCTCACCTAAACTTCCCAATTAAGCTTCAAGTAGTCCAATTCTTGAGTGATCAAGCTAATTCTCCTTAATTCCCTTCAATTTTCTAGCAAGTCACTTTGGTTGCACTTAATTCTTCCTTGCTCCCCTCTCTCTCTCTCTCTCTCTGTCTCTCTCTGTCTCTCTCTCTCTCTCTCTCTCACGTTTAGCCTTCAAAGATGAGGGATTGAGAGTGCAAAGTGTATAAAAAGTGTTGGGAGTGGCCTTATATAGGCTCATTAATGAGTCTCAATTAAACTTGGCTTAAGCTAATCAAATGGGCATTATTTATTCTAATTCGTTCGTTTCGAATCAAATTTCAATAAACTTATCATAAAATTCGAAAAATTCCACATAACACATATATCAAGTCAATTTCATGATCGGATGGCGATAAGGTCTTCAATTCGCAAAATATAACAGAATCTCAAACAGATAGTTCTACAATAAATAGATAGAAACACAAATAATGCAACACACATGCAGTTAATTCAGAACTTCATCTTAATTACTCATTAGGCATAATTAATCATGGTTTATCAGCTAATCATAGGTCAGGGTTGTTACAAAAATAGACCCAATTAAACCAAACCAATCCTTAAGTCTTGTCAAAGGGAGCGACCACAAGGATCAATCTACTCTATGAGACTTAGACCCACTTACCAATTTACTATTCTCGCAGTTCAAACATCGACATGCTAACCAACACCAATTGCCCCTATTTGGGGTTCAGCACATACCAACATCACATCTGAGTCTAAGTTGAATTTCTTAAAGCCAAATCTTGTAACTCATAATCACCATCACTCTTATGCCAATAGGGTAATATCATTCCCTTTTTTCTTGAAACAAGACCTATAAGATCAATGACACTCCACCTATTTCAAAGCACACAGACAATCATCATCCACACTATACTCGTTACTCGAAAACACAACCCGTATTTCCTCTCAAGAACCACTTCTAGTGCCTAGCTATTAAGTTTTCTTCATACTCATGAACCCTGAACACACTTAGACCATGTCACTCAATACTTGAATACCGTAAACCCTCTCTTTACCCATACACAACTTCTTGCTTATAACAACATTACACCAACAGTACTCTCATCAATGTGAAACACAATTCTCACACCTCTTCCAAGTCATCCCAACTATACCTCTTTTAAATCATACAACTCCCACCCTTCACAACACTTTAATTCATTGTAAGGCTTATAAGTTAATATATGCTTCATGCAGGGAATAGAAACAGTTATACTACAAAATGTTAAGATTACAATTTCTTATAGCACTTCCCAACAGAAACAAGTTCCAGGATTTAATTACATTACTTCACAGTCGGGTTCCAAAAACATGTATACATATACGTACAAAACATTTGTAGGAACAAAGCCCTACATACAAGGAAAAGTACATCACCATGCCAAAACACGATTATCTCCACCAAGACACCACCACACAATCATCCCTGTCTAGACTACTAAGACAAACCCTGTCCACACGAAGGGCAACGACACCTAACATGGCCCAACTGCCTACATTTAGAGCAAAATGGTGGTCCTCTACTCTGTGACCAACTTGAGGAAACCTGAGTCTAGCTGGATCCCCCGACAAACAAACCTAATGAGGTAAAACTAGATTGAGGCTGTGACTAGGATGGTGATTGAGATTCAACTCTCCTCTGCCTCCTACTAGGTCTTGTGTGCTCTTGAACCAAAGAATTCGCCAATATGGCCCTTTCTCCTTCATACCGACCAGCCTCGAGATTAATGGCTTCCATATGAGCTACCACTTCTACTAGTGTGATAGTTTTTATGCATGCACCCCACTACCTTCCATCTGATATCATCACATAACCTCTCTTCAAACTCAATACAACGTTGCTTCTCCGTTGCTACCAACTCTGGAGCAAATCTAGACAAACTAGTGAACCTTGCCTCAAACTGTACCAGAGGTGTAGTACCTTGGCGCAACTCCACAAATAGTTTTCTCAATCTTTCCCGAGTGCAAGAAGGAAAATACTTGGCCCAAAAGGCCTTAATGAATACAGCCCAGTTGGTGGCTACGGTAGGGCTTACATACTGAAAAATCTAGAAACCCTAGATGTTGATTTGTGATTATGTACCAATTTTAAGCAGAATATAACAATCCCAATCAAATAATAAAAGACAAATCGACACAACGATTTTACGTGGAAAAATCACAATTGGACACCTCCAACTGTGATTAAAAAACCACGGGCAACAGCCACAAAACAATCCACTAAGAAGATTTAAAGGAATTACACAGGTATACTCTCAATTACCTAGCGAATCCACGCCTAATTGAACCAACCTCTATTTGCCTCTTCCAACCTCGTCTTCACCTCGGAATTGTCTTTACGATGAGCCACTCCAGAATCCACCGAAGCTTCAGGCTCGAATTCTTCAGAATCCACCGAAGAACAACTCTCTCTCTCTCTTGTATATAACAAACAAAACCTTTAATGTACTCTCTTTAAACCATGAGTTGAATACTCAATAAAATATCAAAGAAAACTAACAAAATATCCCCAGATATAAACCTTAAGAACCAAAAAGAAGATTTGGAAGAATTAATTTAGTTTTGGAAGAAAACCAGCTACTTATAAAAAACAAAAGTAATCCTAGTTTTGAAAGAAAACCAACTTCTTAAAGAAAACAAAAGTAATCCTAGTTTTGAAAGAAAACCAACTTCTTATAGAAATCTTTGTCAACCGGGATTGCCAAGAATAAAACCTAACAATCTCCCCCTTTGGCAATGCCGTGACAAAACACACCTAACAAATAAAATCCTAATCACTCCAAACCATAACAGCCAACAAAAGCCAACTTCTATCTCAAGGTCATGATCTGCAAAACAGTTATTAGTGCCATAATCTCCAAAACAACTATTAGTGCCACAAGAGTATATGAAAAAAAATAATAAACATATGACAAGATTATCTTGAAGCATGAGATGGAAAACATGAATAGATGCGACTTGGAGATATTAAGAACATGTAGCATGAAAACATGAACAACACCTTTTTGTCACGAATTGACAAAGGAAGCTCAATCAACTAAAGCATGATCATAAACCACACAAGTAATGATATGATGATGTAAATATCAGGAGTATGCAAGAATGCAAGCAACATGCAAAACAACTAAAGCCAATCTTCCTTACCAAACAAATCAAAGTGATCATGCGAACAAACTTTTGTAACAATAAACCAAACTCCCTCTCACTAAAAACAACCACACACATTGAAAACAGTGAACAAGAAGAAAAAGACAAAAAATAATATGGTGGAGCAGACAAGGAATTTCAATACACACAAGACTATCCAAGAAGCACAATTACTTGAAAACACAATGTGCACAGCCTCTAGAAAATTCTTCATAAAAGAAAGTGATGCATTATGTGAAAAGCATAGATCCCATGATAAAAGTGTGTGTGTGACTCTTGAAGTTTGACAAACACAAGATTCAAATCCTAGTAGTGATATGAAAGCTGGACCTCCGACAAGAGAATCTAAGCACAACTAAGGAAAGTCAAACCACTAGGAATCAAAGGGTATTTGGTGAGTAAAGGCGAGGCTCCCCTCAATCAATGAATCCCCTTTTTTTATTTTCATTTTTTTCTTTTCTTTCTTTTGCACATTTTTCTTCTTCTTTTTCTTCTTTTTCTTTTTCTTCTTTTTCTTTTGCACACTCATTGGCGGTTGACACGCTCAAGAGTATGGAAACCGAACCAGAGAAGCATGGATATAATAAGGATAGCCTGGTTGGTGACTCTGAAGTAGCCTTTTCCTCATGGCTGGACTACAAAGAACAAAAGGGAAAGCCATGGAGATGCAAAAAGATAGAAGATGGTTAAGAGACTCAACATCACCCATGATATGCTAGTATAGGTCAATTCCTCTAGAGAAGCAAAAGATATAATGCCAGAAGTCCATAGATAAAAATAATCACTAAGGCGGAAGACTCCGATATTTACTAATCTAAGAGTGTGTACAGAATGAGACATACTAATAAAAAACACACACTCCAAAATGAGTAATGACCACAGAAAGCACACACATTTTAACATGTAATGGATATTCTTATCAATTCCAATATGCACCAAGGACCACTCAAAAATTTCAAGCTTGCAAAACTATACTAAGAAAATCTTTTTGGATATATATATATATTTTTTTTCATTTTTTTTCATTTTCTAAACAAAACAAGACATAAAACGGACATGCACACATATTTTTTTTTCATTAAAAAAAACACACAGAAATTCAAAAACTAAAACAAATTAACAAATTAACACAAGTCAAGTTTTCTCACCCAAACCGCTTCAATATAAACAAAGTTGTGAGCATTGCGGTTCTTGGGTGGTGTCTTGACGTTGTGGTTCCCTTTGTTTTCCATGAGAACTCGTCTTGACTTGGTTTCCAACTTCCTATTTTTAGGTCTAGGCAAATACACTCTCCCATGCAACTTATAACAATAAGGGCGAATATGACCATGCATACCACAATGATGACAAATAAAAATAGGGTGTACCTTCTTTTCTTTTACCTTACCAACTCTAGGAAGTTTGAGAAGTCCATCTTTATGTTGAAATTTTTTTTCTCCCTTTCGTTGAGTTCTTGTATCATGAGATGTAGATGCACTCTATTTTTGCTCTTTGTTATCACCAAAGCCAATGCCACTCTTGTCAGAACAAATTTGTTGAGACCCAATGATATTGTCCAAAGTCTTTGATCCTCTGTTCCAAAGACCAATGGTTGCCATAGCATACTTGAGTTCTTCCTCTTTCTTGATCATTAGTTCTTCCAAAGCAACTTGAGACATCTCAAGAGATTCAATCTTTTCTTCATATGTTGCATAAATTTGTTGTAGCTCATTCCTCTCTGTCTTACAAGTCAAGAGTTTTGCACAAACAGCTTGTCGATCATTAGCTATCTTGATGGCATCAATCCTAGCCTCAGAAATCTCTTCCTTTAGTTTGACATTCTCACTTCCACATGCTTTGAGTTTCGTTTTGAGTTTGTCATTTAATTTGAATAACTTAAGAGACTCCTTATACAACTTTTCATAAGCTTGCTCAAGCTTTTCATCCTCACAAATTGAATCCATTATCACAAATCAAACAAGATCTCGTTCTAAAAGAATTTTTAAAAAAAAAAAAAAATAGAACGACCCGCTCTGATACCAATTGAAAAATCTAGAAACCCTAGATGTTGATTTGTGATTATGTACCAATTTTAAGCAGAATATAACAATCCCAATCAAATAATAAAAGACAAATCGACACAACGATTTTACGTGGAAAAACTACAATTGGACACCTCCAACTGTGATTAAAAAACCACGGGCAACAGCCACAAAACAATCCACTAATAAGATTTAAAGGAATTACACAAGTATACTTTCAATTACCTAGCGAATCCACGCCTAATTAAACCAACCTCTATGTGCCTCTTCCAACCCCGTCTTCACCTCGGAATTGTCTTTACGATGAGCCACTCCAGAATCCACCGAAGCTTCAGGCTCGAATTCTTCAGAATCCACTGAAGAACAACTCTCTCTCTCTCTCTCTCTCTTGTATATAACAAACAAAACCTTTGATGTACTCTCTTTAAACCACGAGTTGAATACTCAATAAAATATCAAAGAAAACTAACAAAATATCCCCAGATATAAACCTTAAGAACCAAAAAGAAGATCTGGAGGAATTAATTTAGTTTTGGGAGAAAACCAACTACTTATAGAAAACAAAAGTAATCCTAGTTTTGAAAGAAAACCAACTTCTTAAAGAAAACAAAAGTAATCCTAGTTTTGAAAGAAAACCAACTTCTTATAGAAATCTTTGTCAACCGAGATTGCCAAGAATAAAACCTTGTGAGAGGAGTACCTAAACTGGATAAGAATTTGAGCCATGTGTGTGGACCATGTCAACTTGGAAAGCAAACCCGAGCCCCTCATAAAAAGGTGAACAGCTTTACAACCAAACGTCCTCTTGAATTGGTTCACATGGATTTAATGGGTCTTACTTGCACTGAAAGCATTGGAGGTAAAAGATACATTTTTCTAACTGTTGATGATTTTACTCGGTTTTCGTGGTAAACTTTTTAAGGAAAAAATATGATACATTTGATGCTTTCCAGGCTTTAGTCCTTAAAATCCAAAATGAACAGGGTGTTTCCATTGGGCATATCATAAGAATCCGAATTGATCATGACCGTGAGAAAGAAGTTTGTTTTTGCTGGCTGTAATGGGTTGGGGTGATTAGGATTTTATTTGTTAGGTGTGTTTTGTCACACCATTGCCAAAGCGGGAGATAATTGAAAAATCTAGAAATCTCCTAGATGTTGATTTGTGATTATGTACCAATTTTAAGCAGAATATAACAATACCAATCAAACAATCAAAGACAAATCAACACAACGATTTTACGTGGAAAAACCACAATTGGACACCTCCAACTGTGATTAAAAAACCACGGGCAACAGCCACAAAACAATCCACTAAGAAGATTTAAAGGAATTACACAGGTATACTCTCAATTACCTAGCGAATCCACGCCTAATTGAACCAACCTCTATGTGCCTCTTCCAACCCCGTCTTCACCTCGGAATTGTCTTTACGATGAGCCACTCCAGAATCCACCGAAGCTTCAGGCTCGAATTCTTCAGAATCCACCGAAGAACAACTCTCTCTCTCTTGTGTATAACAAACAAAACCTTTGATGTACTCTCTTTAAACCATGAGTTGAATACTTAATAAAACATCAAAGAAAACTAACAAAATATATCCCCAGATATAAACCTTAATATCCAACAAGAAGATCTGGAGGAATTACTCTAGTTTTAGGAGAAAACCAACTACTTATAGAAAATCAAAGTAATCCTAGTTTTGGAAGAAATCCAATTACTTATAGAAATCCAAAAGTAATCCTAGTTTTGGAAGAAAACCAACTTCTTATATAAATCCTTGTCAAACAGGATTGCCAAGAATAAAACCTAACACATACTTCCACCAATACCTAGCCTTTTCTTTCAGTAGAAAGCTTGCTAATGCCACTCTTAACCCCTCATTCACGACTCTAAGCATATCAATAGTCATAGTGATCTGCTTTAACAAACTTTCTGCCTCTAATGGTTTTGATCCTCCTGTGAACTCTAGTAGGTTAAAGTGAAAAAACTGCTTAGTGGTCTTGAAGGCGCGAGATTCGTCTCCCTTATTACGTGTTAAAGCCTCCCGCAAAACTCTTACTATCTCACGTGCGATCTCTTCGCCTACAGGCTACAGCTGGTCCTGCAGTTGCGAGTGCTACTGGCACTACTGTGCCCCTACCAGCACCCCTAGTCCCAACACGACCTCAACGAAACTCTAAACCTTTCCTGAGACACTTACTCTTCCTACCAAAACATGAAACCAACTTTGCATATAATCATACAACACATAAATAGTTTCAAGCAGCAAACCATGTAATCGAGTCAAGTCTACAAGGATGACCACTTGTCCTGGAACTTCCAAGGAACTCCCACTAGAAACCACGTTGATCAGATGTGTTTCCAATTAGATCTCAAAGCAAATTAGCCAACTACAAGCACTATCCTTGAAACTTAACTCATGGTCACATAATGCAACATATAATTTCCTACACCTTATACTTCCTACATGCAAATGTCCTCACAAAGTGAAGCCAACCCATTGTGATAAAAACCACTTCCTACAAGGTCAAGGTTTTCAAACCTGGTTAGCTCTGATACCAAGTTGTCACGCCCCAAAATTTATTATCTGGAAACATTACCAAAACCTAGATTTAAGTTCATTTACTCAATGCATTTATATAAACAACTGACCATGACACTTGAGTAGAAGAAAAATGTTCTCTCTCAATTGAATACAACAATATTACAAACCAAGATTTAGATTGCAATGCTAAGAAACAAATATTTACAAGTGAAGGCACTATTCAATCCAAAATCGTAACCTACATTTCATTTACACAACAATTAACAAAACATATAAGAGAATTTGGACTTCTTGAATCTTCCAACGGTATTTCCGAATCCTTTTCCCTGAAAATGGTAAAAATATGCAGGATGAACAAATATGTCTAGTAGGAATTTTCAAAGATTTACAACAATGAGATCTCTAGATACATGCGATCACGAATGCTAAACAATGATACATATATAAGTAAGGTGCTCTTTTCATACTCAAAATACTATACATATAGGTAATAATTTTCTCATAAAGAAATCCATAAAAACTTTTCAAAGACAACTCTTTCTTTTGTTTCCATATCATTCTAGTACAGTTTTTCAAAGTTCTTTCAAGAATCCCTTGTTAACATCACATAAAAGTCAAGAATATAACAATCAATCCTTCTACCATAATTCACATCAAGCCATCACTCCATCATATCCCACGTAAAATGAATCAACTCAATTTCATTTGTTCAACATCACACAATTAAATTATTCATTTCTCATTATCACAATCACACATATAAATCTCATTATAATCAATTCACATAAATCCAAATAAAAATCAGCTCCATTACCAAGCCACATCACACCACACGGTTTTCCCGGCACTACTTTAGAAGGAATGCGACACCTTTGTTAAGCATCACACTTTATCGGTCAAGAGCCGAAAGAAATACAGAACCTTACACTTTACCGATCATAAGCCAGAAGGAAAACAGAACCTCAACATATCTCAATAGACCGTAGGCTTTACCGAGCGCTACTCTGAAAGGAAGATAGAACCTCTATTAAGCGCCATGCTTTACCGGTCACAAGTCAAAAGGAAATAGACCCTTATTCCAATATCACCATCCATCATTTCATTACGTTATTTATTATTGCAATTCCGACAAGGCCAACAACATTCAACATTTTCCATCACACATTAATCTAACAATACATCCATCATAAGCATAAAGGTTATCTTTAGAAACAACCACAATTCTTGTGTTCCATTTCTCCCATTACTTCTCCACATTAACATCAAATCTGAATACTCAATTGTACAACACAATAATTATTATATTTTATCTAAGATTTAGTGATTTAATTACTAACATTAATTTCTTTTACATAACCCTCGTATACAGTGATCAATTTCCACCACCATCAATCATTGTTTATACTTATCTAAACCAAACATGAACTTAATTTCATGAATCTAATGTCAATTGAAACATTCCTTATTTCCAAAATAAATTCCACAACTAGGGTTAGGTATAAGTTAGAGTTTTTTTTTTTTTTATTTAAAGGCATAAAATCTTATTCTCATCACTTAAAACTTCATTAATCCACCTCAATTTGTCATTTAATTTCTCTGTTTTGAAAACCCTAACTTTCTTTACATTCTTTGTGAAAATCTCCTCAAGATGAGATTTTTATGCAATAGAAAACTACCACCCATTTATCTAAAAGAAAATATTGAAGAGACATAAAGAAAATCCCTAAAAAACTTGAAATTTTCACTTCAATGAAAATGCGATCCGCTTAGATAAATAGAAAGCCCTCAACGTGCTCTTCATTTTTTTTATAAGAAACATAGGGTGGAAAATGAAAGAAAAGAGATCAAACCCAACCTTGAAAGCTTGAAACCCACAATAATAGTGGAAAAGAGAAAGAAGGGAGAGAAGGATCAAGTGAGAATAAAGAAAAAATGGATCAAAAGTGACTTTTAAATTTGCTAAATTTGAACACTTTGCTCAAGCAAACAATACGAACTCCCAGAAGTTCAGACCAAATAAGGCAGACTGCTTGAGCGACCAATCTTGTGCTCAAGCGAACATCGACAACCCTCATAATCTCAGACCTGCAAAAGTACTGGAAGTTTCGCGAGATCGTTCATGCGACCAATCCATCGCTCTAGTGATGAGAAAAGAAAAAAAAAAAAAAAATCTTGAGTGCTACAAGAGCCAATAGCAACACTTCAACAACAAGAGGCAATAATTATTTGCTTCTAATTGTAGTATGTAAGCATGATAATTACATCATTTATTTTCCTTGAATACCCAATTTTGTTTTTTGATGTCTAAACAAAATGTGAAGCTCTCAACAACTATTACAACAATGTTGGATCATTGCACAAAACCATATACCAATATAACCAACACTTTAATAACAAGAGGCACAAATACCACAACTAGCTCGTATTAGGTTTCCTTGTTATTTTTCTCAGCCATATATTTTATAGCTTTCGTTAACAATATGTCCTAAGATATCTAATAAGAAACATTAAATAAATGCATTTATATTAATTTGTATAAAAAATAACAAAATTTTAAAAATTGTCTCAATTAAATTGTTTTATATTTATAATAAGATTAAAGTGAACTCTATACTTTGCATCCTTCACCTCTCTTATTTTTGTGTACATCTTCGTTTTCATTTAAATTTAATATATTATATTAATTTCAATTTGGACACGTTCCTCATTAGTATTAACTTATACTTCATGTGTATTTTTATCAAACTATATATACATATATATATATATATTGATTGAGTTTTTTGAATAAATTAATCTAAAAAATTAAAATTTAATTTGGTGATTTTTTTAAAAATGAAATAAAGACTAATTATTTTCATATGATTTTTTTAACATAAATAATATTTTAAAATTCAAATATTTATTTATATTATTTTTGGTCAAATTAGTTTATAATTTTGATTTTTTTTGGAACATAAATAATATTTTAAAATTCAAATATTTATTTTTTTCAAATTAGTTTATAATTTTTTTAAAAATAAATTCAAAATACAAATTCTAAAAATTAAATCAAATAAAAATATTTTGCAACTAAATTTTTTTAAATGTTGGTGGGATTCTCACTATATTAGAACCGTCTACAAATATATATACGATATTTTTTAATATTTTTATTCAACAATAGTTTTAAAAAAAAATTGTCTTATGAATATAGGGGTACTTGTGTCCATATGAAAAAAAAATAAAAAAATTAACTCTTTAAAAGCATCATAATTAATTTCTCTTCGATACTTATATTTTTCATGCAAGTGGAGAAAGTTAAATATCATTTATTACTTTCTTAACATGTATGTATTAAGAAGACTAATATTTTATCAAAAAAGAAAAAATTACCGGTAAATCCCAAATCAGGGAATGTTGTTTCATTTGGTCCTGTGTTTTTTCTTGCGAACCATTTGGTCCTCATTAATTAGGAAGGAATCTTTTTATTTGATTTGTTATTGTTTGGGTTACATATTTACCCTTTGGTGTGGGATTTTGGGTGGATTGTGTTGATGATGTGGATTTCGGAATACACACACTAAAACATGCCAAATACTCGCATCACAACTAGTTCCAGTGACACAACGAAGCACATCATTAACAGCAACAACACCACGACTGCATTCCAATGTAACAGGACCACCGACATGTACATTGATTGCGAATTACAAACCAAACACCCAAAACTGAAAACCACACTTCATATTCCCAAAGTACAACACCAATTTTTGTTTGCAGAGATACACACCTTTGGGTTTCATAGTAATCTGTTGTAACTCAGACAATGGATAAATCAGTGGCGTGTATAACAGTGATCGATGGTGTCCCTCAATGTTAATGTAATCACCAGGTAATTCACAAAATAAACCTTCGCCGTCACAGTCCACAATGCTCCTAATTGATGTTCGTAATGCAAAACTTCGGTCGTTTAGGGTTCGTCAATCACTATGAATGTGGAATTTAAATTCTCTCCCCTCGAAAATGCACAACCCACGTTTAGGGTTTCATTCCACAAACATGGTAATGTTTCAATGTGGAAATGTCAACCACCAATGTTGATTTTACACTGATTCAAAGATTGGATCAAAAAATAGGGAAAACTACAAAACCCTATAGTGTGCTTTATGTCCAAAATAGTAATTTGAACAATAACCAAAACCCATGTTGCCCTTTAATTAAAACACAAAACACTCACATGGTAGAGGGCATCTATGCCATTTCACATTTGTTAGGACTTTTCAGTTATAAGAAAACATCCAAGATTAAGTAGTGCATAAGTCCATAATTTAGGATTTATTGATGCATCACCCTAAAAAAAATTGAAACTAAAACAATATTATATGGGTTCATTAAATAATTTATGTGATTTTTCATTGGGACCATTCGTTTGCTACCTTTCGAGATGGTAACATTCAATAGAGTGAAATAGACATGAAATAGAGAGAATCATGATCATTTTATCCGTCATTATTTAAGATGGTGTAATTGGTTTCTCCATTTCCCATTAATTTATTTGTTTTTATACCAGGTTGTATGGTAGCTCATTAAAAGCCTATGTTTGGGAAGTGGGTTTTATGGCTTTTTGGCTAAAAAAATCACAAAAAATAAAATAAGTCTTTTAGTTTAATAAGACAAAATATCATATTTAACTCATAATCATTACATTCTTTCTCTTACAAAAAAGTCAAAAAAATCAAAAAAGTCAAAATCCCTTCCCAAACTAAGCTTTTAGCCCCACGCTAAAATAGTTCAAAAAGTCAAAAAGTCAACCCACTTCTCAAACGAAGTATAAATTATTTACTTTATTTCAACTTCCATATGTCAAGTTTGAATTCTCTTAACGGAATAGGCTATTTTATTAGTTTTTAAATTTTCTACGAAAAAATATGTAAAAAAATAAAAAGAATAATGTAACAACTTGTAGTGACTTTTTAATTTTTTGACAAAAATGTGTTAGTCCCAAAACAAGGTTGGTCATTAAATTTAAGAGGATTAGTTAGGTTTGGTGGGCCCCTTTTTGAGTCGATCTCTATGGTGCCGTTTGGTAACACTTACGTTTTCAGTTTATATTTACAAAATTTTAAAAAAACTCAAATAAAACTTGTTTGGTAAATTTTTGATTTATAACTTAGTGGTCTCAGTTTATAAATTTGGCCAAAAAATGTAAACTCAAAAAATGAGTTTACGTTTTCAGTTTTGAGTTTTTTTTTTTTACCACCCAACACTAGCCACCACCCGCCACCATTTTCCACCACCGTTTTCCGCCACCGCCACCCCCCCCCCACCACCACCTACCACCACCACTCACCACCCACCTGCCACCACCACTACCTGCTACCATTAGCCACCACCACCCACTTGCCACCACCAACCACCTGCTACCCACTCGCCACCACCACTGCCGCCACCACCCACCACCCACTCGTCATCACCACCCACCCCCCGCCACCACCACTACCACCACCACCACCCACCACCCACCATTCACCTGCTACCCCCCCGCTACCACCCACCACCCGCCACTACCATCCATTCCCCCGCCACCACCACTTACCAGCTACCACCATCCACCACCAACTACTAGCTACCACCACCCACCTGCCACCCATCCACCACCACCACCCACCACCCACTACCACCACCACCACCATTACCCACAACCCACCTGCCACCACCACCCACCACCCGCCACCACCCACCACCACCACCACCCACCCGCCACCACCCACCACTACCCGCCATCCCCCCTCCACCATCCACCATCCACCGCCACCACCATCCACCCAAATCACCGCTTCACTCACCGCCACCACTCGCCACTTGCCACCACTTTCCACCATCGTCTTCTGCCATCATCACCCACCACCTGCCACCATTTTCCACCACTGTTTTCCGCCACCACCACTCGCCACCATTTTCCACCAGTATCTTCCGCCGCCGCCGCCACCGCTCGTCACCACCCACCACCTGCCACCACTTACCATTTCTCACTCTTTTTTTATATTTTTAAATTTTTTTAAACATTTTGTCTAAACCAAACACGTTTGTAGTCTATGTTTTTCTAAAAATAAACAAAAATCAGTTTATAAAATTTTTGTAAATATAAACTGAAAATGTAAACGTTACCAAACAGGCCCTATATGTTGTCTATTTTTTAAAAATAAATGTGATTCAAACATATAATTATTGATATCCAATCATCTTAATTTTTTACATAAATATTTTACTTAACGAGTCTTAAAGGTGAATGATTCAAATTAACGAAATTGGTCTCAAAATGGACCCATTAAACCCAACTATTCTCTAAGTACGGACTTGAAAGAATCCAACCCTTTTTAAAGAGTCATTTTTGAACCATTTTCATCATCATTCCTCCTTATCAAATTATTGTACTTTTGTTCAAAAAGAGGATTCTGGAAAATATATTTAGCTTGGATACAATAAGGACAAATTCACTTACTTTTTAAGAATTACCTTCTTACTTGTCTTTCCAACTATATGCAATATTATTATTATTATTATTTATCTTATATATTTAACTTATTGAATCTTGTACAGATAAGTAATCAACCTCAATCCCAGTACTTTGAAGCTATTTGAATCAAATAATGTATTTGCTTGAAATCAACACTTCTTTTTTGGTTCAAGGTTCAAAATTTTGAAAAATTCTGTCATATTTTCAAATTATGATATTTCGCAATATTTGATTATGATCCGCTGTGATATCGATTATGACTTAATTATAATCTATTATAATATTATTTATAACTTAATTATAATCTATTGAGATTGTTATTTTGATTATGATTGAAGAAATATTTGATTATAATCAATTATGTTGTTGCCTGTAATTTAGTTATTGTTGATGTTTGATTATGGCTCATGTGAAATTTTGTTATATTTATTTGATTATAACTAAAAATAGTTTGATTATGATACAAAGTCATATCAACAACTCAAAATATTATAACTTACAAAAGTTTGTAATGTGGAAAGACCTCAAATTTTTTTATTTTTTATTTTTTATATTGCAATGATCATTTATTGACATAAATAATATGCAACATATGGAATGGAATGAAAGAAACTACTATTTAAACATAAAAATTCAATTATCTCAATCAATACATTTTTTACGAGTAAACTAAGCATATAAATGATAGATTGTCCAAAATCAACTCTTTTTTTTTTTGGTTTGGTATTGTAGGGTGTGAAATTGTTAATAAAGTTAAATTACAATTAAAGACGTCACTACTGTTCCATCAACTTGAACCATTGAACTTTCCTTTACCACCACACCTTAAAATGTGGCTACAAAACCACTCAACTAAACCCAAGTGCACTAGATAGATGCATATGTTTAGGAGATGAAATTACGAGTAATATTACAAACTTACCCTTCTCAACTTAGAAATTACTCATAAATTAATCTCCACCAAACTTCACACGAACCTTAGATGAATCCCACACTACACAAATTAATTTTTGACACACAATCATCCATGTAAATATTCTAAGCAGGAAAGTCTGGTCTCTAGACTTTCCTTGAAATTATATGTGACATAAAAGAATTGCTCTGCAATTCCTGTGCTCCCATTTCTATTTTTAATAATTGTGTTTCGGATTTGTCTTACTCAGAATGTGTTTGTAAAATGTGAAGCTCCCTACACAAACACAAATTACCTATTTCCAATTGTAGTTTATAACATAATAATTGCACCATTTATTGGTCTTAAATACACAACCACTTTAACTGTTACTACAACATTGGATCATTATATATACAAGCACAAAATAAATATGAACAACACTTCGGCAGCAAGAGCCAATAGCAACACTTCAACAAGAAGAGGCAATAATTATCTACTTCTAATTGTAGTATGTAGGTATGATAATTACATCATTTATTAGCCTTGAATACACAATTTTATTTTTTGATATTTACGTTACTCAGAATGCATATACAAAATGTGAAACTCTCAAACTAAGAGGGCAATAATTACCTACTTCCAACTGTATTATGTAGGCATGATAATTACATCATTTATTAACCTTGAATACACTTCCACTTAACAGCTATTACATCAACGTTGGATCATTACACAAAACCATATACCAATATAACCAACACTTCATAACAAGAGGCACAAATACTACAACTAGCTCCTACTAGGTTTCCTGCCACCTCTACGAGTGTGTAATAGTTTCTATATATGCTCGCATCAACCATACCCTGAATATCATCATACAACCTTCTCTTGAATTCAATATAGCGGCACTCCTCTGTGGCCACCAACTCTAGAGCAAATGAACTGCGCCTCAAACTGCGCTAAAGGAGTTGTGTCTTGGCGCAACTCAACAAATTGTGTGCTCAATCTTTCCCGTGTAGAGAGAGGAAAATACTTGGCCAAAAGGGCCACGATGAAAGCAACCCATGTAGTGTCTATAGTAGTCTTAGCATACTTCCACTAATATCCTGCGTCTCCTCTCAGTTGGAAACTCGCTAGTGCAATCCTTAACCCATCATCTTTGAATCTAAGCATATCAAAAGTCTTGGCGATCTCCTTTAACCAATCATTTACTTTCCACAGCTCAAGTCCTCCTATAAACTCGGTTGGGTTAAAACGGAAAAACTCCTTAGTAAGTTTGAGGGTATGAGTATCATCTCTCTCATTGCGAGTTAGGGCCTCCCTCACTGCCCTTACAATCTCACGTGCGAACTCCTCGTCCACAGTCGATTATGTTGGTGCAATTACTACTGGAATTGTTGCACCTCTACCAGCACTCCTACTTCCAACGCGTCTTCTATTCCCTCGTCCAGACATCCTATCAAAGACAAAACCTAATTAGTAAACGACTATAGCCTTTTCCGAGGTGCTCACTCACCACCATTAAGCTACAAGACACACTTAGCACATAAGCTATAAACACATAAACAACTTACACACTCAATTACATAATCGAGCCAAGTCCACGGGGATAGCTACGTGCCCCAGAGCTCTTAGAGACTTCCCATCAGAAACCACGTTGATCAAGCGTGTTTCTAATAAAACCTTAAAGTAAGTTAACCGACTAAAAGCACTATCCATAAGACTTAACTCCATGTTCACATAAATGCATCATATAAAGTCCTAACACTTAATCTTTCTACATGAAAACGTCTTCACCAAGCGTAAGAAAAACCCATTATAGTAAAAACCACTTCCCACGAGTCCAAGTATTCAAACCTAGCTCGCTCTGATATCAAGTTGTAACGCCCCAACTTTTATTACTCAGATAATGTTATCTTTTTCCTTTAAATCAGTCCATTTCAATAATAATAAACATCAAAGGCATTTAGGAAGAAATCAATTGTTATACAAATTGTGTGATAACATAAATCAAATAAATTCATATATTTAACAATCTGAATTTCATGCTGGAAATTATATATAGATAGAACATAAATTTATAAAAAAATAAAATTTCAGAAGAAAGCAAACTGAAGCCTATACTAGATAGTGTCCTTAAAACAGATTCGCCACCTCACCGGTTGGGTGCTAGAGGTTGTTCGGCGTCTGTCTCCCATGATACGACGGCTGGACCAACGATGCAATGCACCAACTAAATAGCTTCGACAAACAGAACTTTCTTTCACTCTCTCACAGGCAGAAAATAATAAAACTGGAAAACTTTTGAAGACTGGAATAGCAGCAATTTCTGGTAACCAGAATGAAGGAGAATGGTCTCATTTTATACACATAGAGGAGGATAGAGGAGGAGCCTTCTGCAGCAAATGCCGGAATTAATTCTGCATTAACTTGAATTAATTCTTCAAAACTAATGGGTTTAATTCCATCATCAATAGAGGAGTTATCAGCTATACACACTAGGTTTTGTGTATATATTTCTGCAACCCACACATCTGACTTGGCCCGAAAAGATTAAGAAGGGTGGGCCAAGTCCAACCCCCACACTTAATCCATTCCAGCAAGCCCAAGCCCAAGCCCAAGCCCCAAGTCCCAAGTCCCAAGATCCACAACCCACGGACCATGGACCCGGACCCGGACCCGGACTCAGTCTGATCCGGGCGAGCGGGCCAGCGGTGAGTTCGCGCGCGCGTGTGTGACAATTTTTGGATAACTTACTTAGACCATAGTCTTGGCCCAAGTCCATCCTTGAAGCATCCATAATTCCTTTTCTTCGAAAAATTTGGATGTCCCAAGGGGCTTACACCCTTAAACAAAAAATGGGATTTAAATACCCATCAATGCTCTCTTTTACAATCAATGTGGGATTCAAGATTTTACACATTTTCCAACACCTCTTTCATGAGGCCAACTTAATGAGTCAATTTCTCATTCAAACCTTAATGGTTTTTTGTCATTCTTTTTGTCGTGTAAAGATTTCATTACAAGGAATCTAAACCCACTTTACTCCACCTCAATTGAGGATTGAAACCCACTTTAATATTGCTTTAAAGTCACCAAAAAATCATTATTTTTCCAACATCAATTACAATGTCCTCTCTTGTGTACATGTAGTAAAATACAATACATGCCCGTAGGCGTTATGTCATCAATTACAAAATAATGAAATATATAAAAGGGATTAACTCTTTTTACAATACATTGGCATTCTGCCTGCATTTAAAACGCCCTATAGCCAACAATTAACAGACTTCAAGTCTTGAGCAACTCTTCATTCCATACCTAAAAAATGATTAGTAACGTGCGATGAACACAAAGGTCCAGTAGAAATCCCAATAATCCTAAATAATAACAACATATAGTTAACTATGATCATGAATGCTCCATGTGTCATTTCATACTTCAAAATATACTTACATAAATAGAATTTTCCAAAAGATTCTCTTTAACATAATAAGAAACAAAAACCAGTCCTTACCCTTCAAAACTTTTTATTTGCATTTAATGAAATCTCAACCAGTCATCAGATTACCACGATCTCCTAAGATCGATCTAAACAATATACTCGTCCTACATTCCAACTCATTATAGCTGCAAGGACAATTACTATATATTATATATGGCCTTAATCACAAGTATAAAATGAATGTTCACAAATATATATATATATATAAGCAACAATAGATGTGCCAACACACATTACTGAATTTTACCAGTAACAAGCCTAAAAAGCCAATAATGCATTCCTTCTCATCACAACACAAGTATGAAGATACGCTGCGCGTAATTAACACAAAACAAACCTTGGCTTCATCAAGCCATAACCACTATAACCCACTTTATCGAGCTCGAGCCGGAGGGGAGATGAACCCATTTCACAGCGGCAAACTTTACTAGTCCTCTAGTCGGAGGGAAGATGAACCCATTTACACTTCACTAGGCGAATCGGAGGAGAGGAACCCATGTCAAAGCGCCAAACTTACTGGTGCAAATCTGGAGGAAAGAGGAACCCATATCAATGAGTACTTTCATTCAACTTAAGAATTGGCACATTATTCCAAGTTTTGCAAATTATTCAACAATGTTAATCCTCTACCAATGGACAATGGTCATCACGACCCTAACCCGCCCCTATGGGTTAAGGACATAACCGGCCAGTAATCCTGTGATCACCTACGGCCTTAGACCAAAACGGACATAAATCATCAGAGTAGAGGGGCCAAACGGAAGTAAAATTTAAAACTTTGTCCATAGAGAGTCAGGCTTATATGCACACCAACAAACCATATTCGATCGTTAATAACCCACGTCAAAAAATCAGATCACAAATTCATTACAAACAAGATCACCCAAAAACGAGTCAACCAATGACAGACTATGTATAGGCATACGCAAAGCCCTTGCCAACAAAACAAAACATAAATACATAGTAAAAAGGGCAAGGATGGTCTCATGCGTGAGACACAAGGCTGACTCTCCAAAACCCATGTTGTTTCTGGCAGACTTCACTGGGGCTGGGTCTGGACTTCTCTTGGCTCACCTACAAGACATGAATGAGCGTGAGCGATAGCCCAGTGAATAATATCAAATACGAAATATACATGGCAATGTAGAACAGCATGTTCCAAACGGCCTTGGGCCAAATCCATAAATTTTAACAGATACATATAACTATACGAAGTTTCAAATTAAGTGACTGTAGTTCCAAACTTTCTGGCCCTCGGCCCTTTTAGATTTCCATTCATGCCAAAACGGCCTTCGGCCCGATCATTTATGTCAAAACGGCCTTCGGCCCATTCATTTATGTCAAAACGGCCTTCGGCCCATTTATTCATGTCAAAACGGCCTTCGGTCCATTCATTCATGTCAAATGACCTTCACCCATTCATTTTATGTCAAAACGCCTTCGCCCATTCATTCATGTCAAGACGACCTTAGGTCCATTCATTACGTTCATGTCAACATTTGTCCGCAATCCCAATTAACAACTCATAAAGTTTATAAGGGAATAACAATTGAACATTCACAAACATTCGAATATCGATATTACTCACAGTGATCGGCTTGTGGATTTGCCCTGGAGCTTGACCCTACACATTTCATGAACACAAAAGGGTCATTAACAGTTCAATCCGTTCCTTAATTCACATATTCCTCTTTAGGCTTTGTTATTATCCCATTAACTCATTTACAATGCTTAACATATGCCTAAGAGTGCTTACAAGTGAAAGAGAACGGAAAACCGAACACAAGATGCAAGAACAGATTTTCGAACAGGTCCCGCTTGGCGTGGGATTCCGCCGAGCGGACCCTTAAGTCTGTAATCTTGGTTGCCTCAATTTCCTTCGGCGCTGAAATCGGCCGCTCGAGCGGACCTCCTGCCTACATAGCTCCCCGCTCGAGCGTCAACTTCCCCGCTCGAGCGGGAGCCATGTCTGCAGAAAAATGCTGGGAGCCCATTTTCTCCGCTGGCGGCGATCTCCCCTTCGGCGGGACTCAAATTTCTGAAAATCCGAATGTGTTCTTGAGCTTCAAACCAATTTCCCAGCTACCATTCTTGCATGCAAGGCCCAAATCTCAAATGTAATCATGCTAACATGGTTCCCTTACAAGATTACACCATTAGGAAGCTCAATTTCAAGGATCAAACACATGCATGTCTCAAATTGACACCAAACTCAATTCTATCATACACATTCATGCATTCAAAGCTCCTATCCTCATAGATTGTACATGCATGTGATGTATTACTTTCATTTCCATCTTAGATGACAAAATAGGTGATAATAACATGAGCTTTACTCAAAACTCACATAAATCATGTGTTTGAAACTCAAACATGCAAATTCAAAACAATTTCTTACATGCATGTGCATAAGGGCTATTACATCAACAAAACCAACTCATCTCATGTTCTTGATCTTCAAACACACTTGAATCTACACATGTACAACAAAAATTCATGAGTTCACTTACCTAGCAGCTCTGATCTTCACAATCTATGATCAAAACTTGAATGATCTTCAAGGTTCCCAAGCTTTGAGCTAAGTTTGCTCAATTTTCTTCTCCTCCTCTCTCTACAGCCGACTCTCTCTTCCTCTCCACAGTCTAACTCAGATTTTGAGTTCAAAAAGGAGTAGAGAGAGTATATGGCCATAAGTAAAAAAAAGTCCCTCTAACAATTATTTTAATATAAAATAATAGGGCACTTAATTAATCAATTCAATCAGTTTAAATTGACCACAATCAGTTTTCAATTAAATTTCACCGTAGGCTCTAAAAATTTTGCTAATCACAATGGCGTAATCAATTTTGGGTTCTGTGGCCGATAAGGCCCTCAATTAAATTTTCAAAGCAGATTACTCAACAGATATTCCTACGGTGAACAGATAAAAATCCAAAATCACATATATTTTCATAATGGCACATAAAATCATGCTAAACACATAATCATACTCAAATTAAGGCCAATTTAGCATATTACGTAACGAGGTATCACAGTCTTCCCTTTTAGGAAGTTTGGTCCTCCAAACTTAATTTACCTTTCGGAAACAAGTGCGGTAGCTCAAGATTTCCTCCTCTTTTTCCCATGTAGCATCTGTCTCATAGTGTTCTTTCCATTCTACTTTCACCATGGGGATGGACTTACTTCTCAACTGTTTCACTTGCCTGTCTACAATCCGTTCCGGCCATTCAGCATATCCCATATTTTCATCAATAGCAACTCGGTGATAATCAATCACATGAAACGGGTCTCGGAGGTAACCCCTCAACATCGACACGTGAAACGCATTATGGATTTGCTCGAATCCCAGTGGCAAGGCAACTCTATAAGCAACTGGGCCAAGTCTCTCTAGAATCTGGAACGGCCCGATGTAACGGGGCGACAACTTGCCCTTTTTCCCAAATCTGACTTGGCCTTTCATCGGAGAAACACGGATGAATACATGGTCACCAACCTCGTACTCAAGAGATCTTCTCCGAACGTCTGCATAATTCTTTTGTCGGTCCTGAGCTGTTTTGAGCCTTAGGCGAATAGTCTTGATTTTCTCAGAAGTGTCTTGCACAATTTCTGGCCCAAGTAAGGCTCTATCCCCGACCTCTGTCCAACAAATTGGTGATCTGCACTTCCTACCATACAAAGCCTCGTATGGTGCCATACCGATGCTGGAGTGGAAGCTGTTATTATAGGCAAATTCTGCAAGCGGCAAATAATCTTCCCAGCTCCCCTGAAAATCCAAAGCACACATGCGAAGCATATCTTCCAAGGTTTGTATCGTTCTTTCTGATTGCCCATCTGTCTGCGGGTGGAATGCAGTACTGAACCTTAGTTCTGTTCCCATAGCTTCCTGCAAACCCTTCCGCAATCTAGATACGAATTTCAGATCTCTATCCGACACAATAGACACTGGGACTTCGTGTAAACGGACAATCTCATCAACATAAATGGTAGCCAATCTATAAGCAGTGAACGTCGTTTTGACAGGCAGAAAATGTGCGGATTTAGTTAGTTTGTCAACTACAACCTAAACAGAATCCATACCTCGTGAAGTCCGAGGTAGGCCAACAACGAAATCCATAGTCACATGTTCCCACTTCCATTCAGGAATGGAGAGAGGTTGGAGTAGACCGCCTGGTTTCTGATGTTCAGCCTTAACTTGCTGACACTGAAGGCACTTAGACACATATTCTGCAATCTCTTTCTTCATTTTAGGCCACCAATAGGTCTGTTTTAAATCCTAGTACATTTTATTGTTGCCCGGATACATAGCAAATACAGATCTGTGGGTTTCGTCTAAAACCCTCTTCTTAAGTTCCGGAATATCGGGGACACACATTCTGTTTCGGAATCTCAACATTTCATTCTCAATGCTAAATTCTGCTTTTGGACTCGTTTCAAATTCATTGATTACTTTTCTGAGGAACTCATCTTCTTTTTGTTTCTGTTTGATCTCCTCAACAATTGCCGGCTCGGCTGTAATGGCGGCTATCAATCCGCCCTGTTCACATACCACTACCTCAATTTCTGACTTCTCAAAATCTTGCAAGATTTCTTTCTGTTCGGTAAGCAAACAAGCCATACCTCCCATTGATTTTCTGCTCAAGGCGTCGGCAACTGTATTAGCTTTCCCGAGGTGGTACTGAATCTCAAGATCATAGTCTTTTATTACTTCCAGCCATCTCCTCTGACGCATATTCAGCTCTTTCTACGTGAAGAAGTATTTTAGGCTCTTATGATCCGTGTAGACTTCACATTTTGCCCCATACAAATAATGCCGCCAGATTTTCAAGGCAAAAACAACTGCGGCCAATTCCAGGTCGTGCGTCGGATAATTCTTCTCATGTGGCCTCAACTGTCGGGAGGCATAAGCAATAACCCTTCCGTTCTGCATTAATACACAACCCAAACCCTTATAAGATGCGTCACTGAAAACTACAAAATTTTCCATACCTGAAGGTAGTGTCAAGATTGGTGCGGTGGTTAATCTCGTTTTCAGTTCTTGAAAAGCAGATTCTCTCTCGTCATTCCATTCAAACGGTTGCCCCTTACGTGTCAATTGGGTAAGAGGCACAGCTAGTTTCGAGAAATCTTTCACAAACCTCCTGTAGTACCCAGCTAAGCCCATGAAGCTACGGACCTCGGTCACATTGGTTGGTGTAGGCTAATTCACAATTGCCTCTATTTTCTGCGGGTCCACTGAAATTCCTTCCTTGTTGATCACATGCCCTAAGAAAACAATTTCATCCAACCAAAACTCACATTTCTTTAGTTTAGCAAATAATTTCCTTTCCTAAGTATTTGTAAAACAGTCCTCAAATGTTGTTCATGTTCAAGTCTATCTTTAGAATATATCAAGATATCGTCGATGAAAACTACCACAAACTCATCAAGGTAGGTTTTAAATATTCTATTCATTAAGTCCATAAACGCTGCCGGAGCATTAGTCACTCCAAACGGCATGACAAGAAACTCAAAATGACCATACCTCGTTCTGAATGCTGTTTTCTCAACATCCTCTACCTTAACCTTCAACTGATGATACCCGGATCTCAAATCAATCTTAGAAAACACCTGTGATCCCTACAACTGATCAAATAAATCATCAATACGGGGTAAGGGATACTTGTTCTTTATTGTTACCTTATTCAATTCCCGATAATCGATGCACAGGCGCAAAGTACCATCCTTCTTTTTCACAAATAACACCGGTGCGCCCCAAGGCGAAGTGCTATGTCGGATAAACCCTTTATTAAGAAGATCTTGCAACTGTTCCTTTAATTTTTTCATTTTCAGTAGCCATCCCGTAGGGAGTTTTAGAAATAGGTCGGGTGCACCGCATCTCAATAGTAAACTCTATCTCCTTGTCTACCAATTCCCCTGGTAATTCATTTGGAAATACATCTGGAAATTCTCTAACAATGGGAATATCATTCAATTCAACATTCACGGATTGTTCCGTCAATACATAATACAAATAACCCTGGCACCCCTTCCTGATCAATTTACATGCTTTCATTGCAGATATCAAATATGGTGGAGGCACTACCCCATTTCCCATAAACACAATCTCTTTCTGTTCTGGTGGTTTAAACACAACCCTCTTTGTCACACAATCTATGGTGGCACAATATTTGGTCAACCAATCCATGCCCAAAATTACATCGAAGTGTCTAAAGTTTAAGGGCAACAAATCTATATATAGGGTAGTATCCTCCATATGCATGTCACAAAACCGATATACATAGTCACATAACACAGATTCCCCCGATGGAGCAGACACACATAACAAATATGGCAACAATTCTAGGGGTCTTTTCAGTCTAGATGCAAATGCATATGTCACAACTGAGTGTGTTGACCTAGAATCAATTAATAAAAAAGCATCCTGATTACATATTGAGATAGTACCTGAGACAACGGCATTGGCATTCCGTGTATCACCCGGAACAAGTGCAAAGACTCTCCCCTGCCTCACTATATCCCCAAGAGCTTTGAATCGATGCGGTTGAACTAGTCATGAAGTTTCCCAATCGCTCGATTACATTCTCGGGCTATATGCCCTTGCTTCCCGCATTTGAAACAGGCTCCTGATGTACGGTAACAGACTCCACGGTGCTTTTTGCTACAAATGTTGCACATGGGAGCTGTATCTCGGGAAGAACTTGAAGTAGTTGAGGAGCCCATGTTTTGCTTTTTCAGAAATTTCTTCTTAAAAAAGAAGCCTTGCCTCTTGTTACCCTTCCACTCTGTTACTGGCTTAGCTTGCCCGGCTATATTAGCCTCTGATATGATGGCCCTGTCGAGCACCCCAATGTAGGTTTCCAACTTTAGAACGTTCACCCTCTCTAGGATGTCACTGCGGAGTCCACCTTCAAAGTGTCTTGCCTTCTTATAATCAGTGTCAATTACATGTGGTGCAAACCTGACCAACTCGGTGAATTTGGCCTCATACTCCGCCACAGTCATACTGTTTTGCTTGAGCTCCATGAGCTCGGCTACTTTCCTATCCCGTATACATTGCGAGAAGTATTTGTCATAGAATATTTACAGAAACTTTACCCAGTCAACATCCCTGTGATTTTCTCGCATCAACATCCACCATTTTCTTGCTTCATCTTCTAGCATAAAAGTAGCTAGAAGCACTTTCTGAGTTTCTGAACAGGAGAACACTTCAAACAATTTCTCAATGCCGAGGACCCACGCTTCGGCCTTCAAAGGATCTAATCCCCCGTGGAACTGTGGCGGTTTCATTTTCTTGAATTCCTTGGTGAGAGCTATAATCCGGTCATCATTCTGATTATTTGGCACAGGTGGTGCCTGAGGTGGAGGTGGCGGGTGTGGTTGTTGCCACTGTTGTTGCCACTCCTATTGTTGTCTCAAAGCTTCTGCCATTTCCTGTATCAGTCTTTCCATTCTGTCCATTCTGGCAGTTGAGGATTCTTCTAGTTCATCTCCTCTGGTTCGCACCATCTGATTAAACTTGCATTATGCTATTTACAGGATATACACAAGTATGCATGTAACAAGGAGCAGACATATTCAGGTAATTTGCAATGCAAGTAATTCACAACTTATAGCACATAGTTCCTCAAATCAAAACATTTAAGCACATAATCAATGCTTCTAAATTCATATTCATCACGTGAATGCATCCTAGATCTTATCTAGACGCCTATTGCTCATTTTGGACAAGTGCGTGAGTTATTAACTCGTGCTCTGATACCACTCCGTCACGACCCTAACCCGCCCCTATGGGTTAAGGACATAACCGGCCAGTAATCCTGTGATCACCTACGGCCTTAGACCAAAACGGACATAAATCATCAGAGTAGAGGGGCCAAACGGAAGTAAAAATTTAAAACTTTGTCCATAGAGAGCTGTGCTTATATGCACACCAACAAACCATATTCAGATACGTTAATAACCCACGTCAAAAGTACTGTATCACAAATTCATTACAAACAAGATCACCCAAAAACGAGTCAACCAATGACAGACTATGTATAGGCATACGCAAAGCCCTTGCCAACAAAACAAAACATAAATACATAGTAAAAAGGGCAAGGATGGTCTCATGCGTGAGACACAAGGCTGACTCTCCAAAACCCATGTTGTTTTTGGCAGACTTCACTGGGGCTGGGTCTGGACTTCTCTTGGCTCACCTACAAGACATAAATGAGAGTGAGCGATAGCCCAGTGAATAATATCAAATACGAAATATACATGGCAATGTAGAATAGCATGTTCCAAACGGCCTTGGGCCCAATCCATAAATTTTAACAGATACATATAACTATACGAAGTTTCAAATTAAGTGACTGTAGTTCCAAACATTCTTGCCCTCGACTCTTTTAGATTTCCATTCATGCCAAAACGGCCTTCGGCCCGATCATTTATGTCAAAACGGCCTTCGGCCCATTCATTTATGTCAAAACGGCCTTCGGCCCATTCATTCATGTCAAAACGGCCTTCGGCCTATTCATTCATGTCAAAACGGCCTTCGACCCATTCATTCATGTCAAAACGGCCTTCGGCCCATTCATTCATGTCAAAACGGCCTTCGGCCCATTCATTTATGTCAAAACGGCTTTCGGCCCATTCATTCATGTCAAAACGACCTTAGGTCCATTCATTACGTTCATGTCAACATTTGTCCACAATCCCAATTAACAACTCATAAAGTTTATAAAGGAATAACAATTGAACATTCACAAACATTCGAATATCGATATTACTCACAGTGATCGGCTTGTGGATTTGCCCTGGAGCTTGACCCTACACATTTCATGAACACAAAAGGGTTATTAACAGTTCAATCCGTTCCTTAATTCACATATTTCTCTTTAGGCTTTGTTATTATCCCATTAACTCATTTATAATGCTTAACATATGCCTAAGAGTGCTTACAAGTGAAAGAGAACGGAAACCGAACACAAGATGCAAGAACAGGATTTCTGGAAACACAGTCCCCGCTCGAGCGTGGGATTCCCCGCTCGAGCGGACCCTTAAGTCTGTAATCTTGGTTGCCTCAATTCCGCCGGCTGAAATCGGCCGCGCGAGCGGACCTCCTGCCTACATAGCTCCCCGCTCGAGCGTCAACTTCCTGCCGAGGGAGCCATGTCTCTGAAAAAATGCCGAGCCCAGCTTTCTCGCTCGGCGGGACTTAAATTTCTGGAAAATCCAGAATGTGTTCTTGAGCTTCAAACCAATTTCCCAGCTACCATTCTTGCATGCAAGGCCCAAATCTCAAATGTAATCATGCTAACATGGTTCCCTTACAAGATTACACCATTAGGAAGCTCAATTTCAAGGATCAAACACATGCATGTCTCAAATTGACACCAAACTCAATTCTATCATACACATTCATGCATTCAAAGCTCCTATCCTCATAGATTGTACATGCATGTGATGTATTACTTTAATTTCCATCTTAGATGACAAAGTAGGTGATAATAACATGAGCTTTACTCAAAACTCACATAAATCATGTGTTTGAAACTCAAACATGCAAATGCAAAACAATTTCTTACATGCATGTGCATAAGGGCTATTACATCAACAAAACCAACTCATCTCATGTTCTTGATCTTCAAACACACTTGAATCTACACATGTACAACAAAAATTCATGAGTTCACTTACCTAGAAGCTCTGATCTTCACAATCTATGATCAAAACTTGAATGATCTTCAAGGTTCCCAAGCTTTGAGCTAAGTTTGCTCACTTCTCTTCTCCTCCTCTCTCTACAGCCGACTCTCTCTTCCTCTCCACAGTCTAACTCAGATTTTGAGTTCAAAAAGGAATAGGGAGAGTATATGGCCATAAGTAAAAAAAAGTCCCTCCAACAATTATTTTAATATAAAATAATAGGGCACTTAATTAATCAATTCAATCAGTTTAAATTGACCAGAATCAGTTTTCAATTAAATTTCACCGTAGGCTCTAAAAATTTTGCTAATCACAATGGCGTAATCAATTTTGGGTTCTGTGGCCGATAAGGCCCTCAATTAAATTTTCAAAGTAGATTACTCAACAGATATTCCTATGGTGAACAGATAAAAATCCAAAATCACATATATTTTCATAATGGCACATAAAATCATGCTAAACACATAATCATACTCAAATTAAGGCCAATTTAGCATATTACAGAACAGGGGTATCACAATGGCACAACCTCATAAACAACATGTACCAAGTTTATGAATTTAATTTCATTCTCTTGATTTAGATTTTATCAACATTTATACGTTACATAACTTTCATCTTTCAACTCCAATTAATTCAACTTCCAATTCACGTCATTTTCAAAACTCATAATTAATATCTCTTCCACCACTACCATCGCATCTTTATAATTCAATTCAAAATATTCAAATTTGTTTCAACAAGTAGTAATTCGTCACGAATACAATTATTCACTTGTTTTAAAGAAAAAATTGTCAACTCCTCTTACTTCTCATTTCACAAAAGTATATGAATGTTTTATTAATTTCTAAAATTTATTTTCCCTTCTCTCCAAACTCCCAATACTTACAACAAATTATCACATCTTTCTCATTAATTATCAAAACTCAACTAGTAATTTATTTTCATAATCCAATACATATGTAACACAAATCAATCCCATCTTTTAAATAAATAAATAATCAAAGCTTCTCATCACAAGCCCCATAAACGAGATTAACCAATCCAAAAATCTTTCATACACACAACATTTTCCAACACCCTTTTTATTTCTCCGAAATTTTGATTTTTCGACAATTATTCCAACTTAACAATTATAAAACTATAGATAGCAATTAATACAAATTAAATTTCATGACGACTTTCTATATTTTCTTGCATACCCATTTTCACATTTGTAATACACATTACCTTATATGGTTCAAATAAAATCAAATCATCAATTTCCCCCTCTTTCTCATAACCCATAAATAATTAATTAGTGCTTTTTACTCTAATTGTCACAACCCGCTCTCCGTACCCAAGGGTTAAGTATCGTGATGGCCAGTAACTAAAGTTACCTCCGGCCAATTCATAAACAAATTCATAAATGCGAGCGGAAGTAATATTTAAATGAGGGTACCAAAATAATCATCGGTGCTTCTATTTTTATTACAAAATTTACTGACCAAAAAGACCGATATTTACATAGAGAAATATCATAAAAATACTGTGTGTGTGTCTATTCCACAACCCGACTTTCCAAAAAGCTATTTCTGAAGTGCATTGTTTCCTGAAAATTGGTAAACAACTATAAACACATGGCAGAGTGAGAAATATTATACCAAGAATATAAGGGACACGAAATAACCATGGATAGTAATTAGGCCAAAACATTTAAGATAACTTAGTCGGAACAAATAATCTTTTAAGTAGCAGAACTGAAATACAGAAATTATGTAAGTAAATGACCATAACCACGGTACTGAACAGAATAGAACAGAGGTCACAGAAGTGACAGTTAGAATAGAGGTACGGATTCAAAAGGTAGCTCATACGGATTTAAGAGGTGGCTCCCACAATAGTGTAGCACTTAACTCCGCACAGCACTTTGGTCCGCACAGAACAGAGGTACGGATTCAAGAGGTGGCTCGTACGGATTCTAGAGGTGGCATCTACAATAGTGTAATACTTAGCTCTGCACAACATTTTGCTCCGCACAAAACAGAGGTCAATGAATCAGAGGGCCACAAAGTAACCAAACAAAGACCAATGGTTATTTAAGTCCCCAAGGCATGAGATTTTCGTGATGGTAAGTACAAAACATAATTGTATATAAGGTCATAGTCAAATATTCTTAAAATATAAAACAAACATATCCATGGGTTTCCTTTTAACAAATAGGGTTCAGAAAATAATCTACATAACTGAAATCTTTATAAAACATAACTTTTATTAATATACTAATAAAACATAACATGTATAAAACAGATTTTGATAAGTCAAAACATACGTAAAATACATTATAGTAACTCAAGGTATAATATAACTCACTTTAGCTTTAATACCTTACTCTTTCTTTCCACTATTAAAGACCCTCTCAGCTTCCACTATTTTTTCCTTCTTCCTCTCTTTCCTTTCTTTCCTTTCTCTCTTTCCTTTCTTCTTTCCTTTCTTTCCTTTCTTTTCTTCACCCAGCCGAATCACCTCCCTATTTATAGGGAGGTGAAACCAGTCTTTGGCCAACACGTGCCCAGGCCAAAATCATTGCACAGATTCGATTATAATTTCATAGATTCATTCCTATCTTTAATAGATATTTAAGATAATTACCATTTGACCCAATATTTTAATATAATTATATAAATAAATTAATTCCTAATTAAATTACACTTTATCATATACCAATGAAAAATTATTTATTTATTTTAGTACCACACCCATTATTATTATTTATATTATCTATATTATTATTATTTATATTTTGACCCCTAAACTTTTAATAATTATATTATTTTACAAAATTATGCATAATAATATATAATAAATTATATATTTTCCGAACTGAGATCAAATAATATTAGAATAAATTCTACAAAATAATTAAAAAATCTAGGTTGTTACAATCTTCCCTCCTTTTAAAATTTCGTCCTGAAAATTTGTCATATGTAAGCTATCCGCTGCGCACTCTGATAATATATATTAAATGATTAATTTGATATAAAATACTACCTCAAAAAAAAAAAAAAAAGCTTTACCAAAAATAATCACTGTCTAGTTGTCTAAAATTATTTTGGGCCAAAATAAGAAATAAGGAGCGACTTTAAAAACTTTTCACTCGTTTTGTTTATTTATAAAATAAATAAAAATGAGAACACAATGACAGAATTATATGCAAGAATTGAAAATTTTGAGATGAACTTTTCATTGATGGGAAATAGTTTCAAAATTATTATCTTTATAATTTCAACCAAGCGCCCATAGTCTCGGATCATAGAACCACCAACTCTCATCTTGAGGCCGCTACCAACCTCTTCTCGAACTCGACATACGGCGTTCCTCGGACGCCACAAGTTCAAAGTCTTGAACTCGACAAGCTAGTAAAATCACCTTATACTCGCCATCAAGAACTCAACCGCAAAAAGTCGGAATCCGGTCTCTCACTTATTCTCGATCATTGGAGATAAGAACTTCTCTTGGAAAGTACCCACAAAAGCCTCCCAAGTGCCATCCAAACGACCCTTCACGAATTTTCACCATCGACCAAGATCCTCCTTTACCGGAAAGATGCCAAGGTCACTTTCAATGCTCCGTCCTCGATGCCAAGCATCTCGAACGTCTTACTCATTTGCTCCAACCACTCGTCCACCTTAAGTGGCTCTTTCGGATCCCCAACAAACTCGTCCGGATTAGACCGGAGGAACTCCCTCTTCAAGAAGGAAGGCCCTGCCTTAGCAACCTGGGCCTGCACTGGAGCCTGAACTGGATTCTCAGCTCTGAGAATACCCATAGACTCCCTCAAAGCATCGGCTATCTCTCGGGCTGAAGCGCTCATAGCCTCGACGACCATTGGCTCGCCACATTGGCTCAGCCAACCCCTTCCTGCTATGCCGGAATATCATCCGGTAAAGGCATCTCCTGCCTCCTAGGCCTACCTCGCCTACCACATCGTCTTCGTCCTGACATCCTAATAAAGGTAACGGAGAACGTTAGCACATTCACAAATGTGCCGTAGCTATAACACTCGCGTCTTAATGCATGGACAATTGTAATCCACTCCACATAAGCACATAAACACATAAGCACTTACGAATTTCATTTCCCGATAATGATAGTCCCGAGGCGTTACCAGAGTTCCAATTAGAAACAGCATTGATCAAGTGCTTTTCCAATAGGACTCCCAGAAACCCAAGGATCCAATCAACATCCTAGAAACTAAATCCCATACCCAAGTAGTCACATAAACATGTTATCACATAAGCACATAACATTACACATAAGTCTCTAACAAGCGAGACAAACCCATTGTGATACTAATCACTTCCCATGTACCCAAAATATTCGAACTCGATACACTCTGATACCAAGTTGTAATGCCCTCAAAATAATAACAATGAACCCATCAATATTGACATGCGTTGATATATAAAAGATCAACAACCCTCTATTCATCAGAGTAATTCATTACAAAAGTATTACATGTTAACAACAAAAGCAAATGCCTTACGGGCTTACAGCTTTCCAAGTTAACACTTGGTTACAAAAAGAAGAGTGCTAACTCAATTACACATTAAGCCCTTGGCTTGAATCCACATGTAATATATCGAAAGAAAGTAAAACAACAAAAAGTTCTGTCCGCCTCTAGCCTCTCAAGCTATGTCCTTGGAGGTGGCATGCTACCTGTACCTGAAAATGATGCCCCATATAGGGTGAGCCACAACCTAGTAGAAATACACTAAACCAGCTATGAACAATGACTAAAAGATTAGCAATTGATAGATAGTCTACACCATTACATTCTTTCAAAACACATTTCAGTTTCATGACCTTAAAGTCCATGTTCCATATCATTTTCCGTTTCTTTTCAACTTTGAGATTGAAAACAAGGCTCAACACTTAGCCAAATAATTTAAGGAGTTTGTGACTCATCTTTAAAACACTTTCGAAATTCATGATGGATACACATTTTGGTGCTGTATCATTAACACCTAAACCACTTCCATACTTCACTAACGATACACATTTTGGTGCTGTATCAACATAACATAGAAACATTTCTATACTTCACAATTGATAAAGATATACATTTTAGTGCTATATCAAATCAATTCAACACTTCCATAATCAACACTTGATATACATTGTAGTGATGTATCAATGTCACACAAAATCCGGTTTAGAGGTCCATCTCCTATCTTTCCCTAAACTGCGGAGTACATCCTCTATCTCCTCCTATACAACATATGTATATAAACATAGATCATATACAATTAATCAATACATAAAGTTAATGTATTATTCCTACCGCTATATTCAATAGCATACTCAATTGATTAGTTTCAGTTTGCCTAATCATCATGCATTGTCTATAACAATCAAGACTATCCTCCACCGATAGCCCAAAACAGTTATTTCTATACCGAAAATAAATGCACCAAATGGATATATAATCAACATTTCAACTAGGTGAGCGATGAATGAATCTAACTACACCCTTTAATCCCATACACATCCAATTCCAACATTCTCAATTCAATTCCCCTTTTCTTCAAATTAATTATACCAATTAATTTATCAATGTAATTAGAGCATTTCCCATAAATAACATCACAACCCTAAGGTTCTATTTTCACTAATAATACAATATTGATTTCATTTCTCTATGCTGAACATGCATATAGGTTTATATAAACAAAACCCCAACTTTTGTAAAATTACACAAAAGACCCAAACTTTCTCATAACTACACAACAACCTCCGACATATCCAAATACCAAAATTCAAAGACAAAGCTCATAAAGAGGAGTAGGATATCCCTACCTCAAATTCGGAGTCCAAGGGAAGAAGATGAAGAAATTGAAGATGCTCCAAATCTCAAAATTTTCGGATCAAAAGATAGCCCTCGACGATCAACACAACTTTTACAAAGGCCCAAGGTGAGGAAATCACTCCTACTAGATCAATACCTAGAGAGAAGTTGAGATTCTAGTGAGAGGAGGTCTCCAATGGTGTTTTTGAAAAGTAAGAGAGAGAAATGAAGTTCAAAAAGTGATCCAAAGAGTCGAATCTTGGAGTGATATACTCGACTCCCCGCTCGAGCGTGGAAACCCCCGCTCGAGCGTCACTCATAGACTCCCGCTCGAGCGTCCAAATCGCTGCTCGAGCGCCGGATGCACGCTCCCAGAACTTTTGCAGAACTAGGTCCCCGCTCGAGCGTCAAACTTCCCGCTCGAGTGTCACACACAAACTCACGCTTGAGCGTCAAAACGCTCGCTCGAGCGTCCAACATTGCTGAGGAAATATTGGGAGATGGATTTTCCCGCTTGAGCGGATAAGCACAAAAAAGGCCCGCTTGAGCGTCAAAATCTCCGCTCGAGCGTGAAGGTTAATTTCTGGACAACTACTTTTGGTTTCTAAGCTCAATTAACCTATTTCAAACCTACCCAACACAACCCAAGACTCAAACACAAAGAGTAAAGCATGTAGACAAGATATACACAACAACCAACTCCATGGAACCTAAGTCCGGATACAACGATTAAAGAAAGGGAAACCGGGATCGCTATAATCCCACTTCTTAAATGTGCATGTGTCCTATGCTCCAATGATGACTTTTTTTTATTTATTTAATAAACCATTGCTCTGATACCACTTGTCACGACCCGCTCCCCGTACCCAGGGGTTAAGCATTGTGATGGCCAGTAACTGAAGTTATCTCCGGCCAATTCGTCAACAAATTAATAAACGTGAGTGGAAGTAATATTTAAATGAGGGTACCAAAATAATCATCGGAGCTTTTATTTTTATTGCAAAATTTATTGACCAAAAAGACCGATATTTACATAGAGAAATATCATAAAAATACTGTGTGTGTATCTATTCCGCAACCTGACTTTCCAAAAAACTATTTCTGAAGTGCATTGTTTCCTGAAAATTGGTAAACAATTATAAGCACATGGCAGAGTGAGAAATATTATACCAAGAATATAAGGGACACGAAATAACTATGAATAGTAATTAGGCCAAAACATTTAAGATAACTTAGTCTGAACAAATAATCCTTTAAGTAGCAGAACTGAAATACAGAAATTATGTAAGTAAATGACCATAACCACAGTACTGAACAGAACAGAACAGAGGTCACAAAAGTGATAGTCAGAACAGAGATACGAATTCAAAAGGCGGCTCGTACAGATTCTAAAGGTGGCTCCCACAATAGTGTAGCACTTAGCTCCGCATAGCATTTTGGTCCGCACAGAAGAGAGGTACGGATTCAAGAGGTGGCTCGTACGTATTCTAAAAGTGGCTCCCACAACAGTGTAGCACTTCGTTCCGCACAGCACTTTACTCCGCACAGAACAAAGGTCAATGAATCAGAGGGCCACAAAGTAACCAAACAAAGACCAATGGTTATTTAAGTCCCCCAAGGCATGGGACTCTCGTGGTGGTACTTACAAAACATAATTGTATATAAGATCATAGTCAAATATTCTTAAAATATAAAACAAACATATCCATGGGTTTCCTTTTAACAAATAGGGTTCAAAAAATAATCCACGTAACTGAAATCTTTATAAAACATAACTTTTATTAATATACTAATAAAACATAACTTGTATAAAACAGATTTTGGTAAGTCAAAACATACGTAAAATACATTATGGTAACTCAAGGTATAATATAACTCACTTTAACTTTAATACCTTACTCTTTCTTTCCACTATTAAAGACCCTCTCAGCTTCCACTATTTTTTCCTTCTTCCTCTCTATTCTTTCTTACCTTTCTTATTTTTGTTTCTTCTTTCTTTTATTTCCTTTCTTTTCTTCACCCAGCTGAATCACCTCCCTATTTATAGGGAGGTAAAACTAGTCTTTGGCCAACACGTGCCCATGCCAAAATCATTGCACAGATTCGATTATAATTTCGTAGATTCATTCCTATCTTTAATAGATATTTAAGATAATTACCATTTGACCCAATATTTTAATATAATTATATAAATTAATTAATTCCTAATTAAATTACACTTTATCATATACCAATGAAAAATTATTTATTTATTTTAGTACCACACCCATTATTATTATTTATATTTTGACCCCTAAACTTTTAATAATTATATTATTTTACAAAATTACGCATAATAATATATAATAAATTATATATTTTTCGAATTGAGATCAAATAATATTAGTATAAATTCTACAAAATAATTAAAAAATTTGGGTTGTTACAATCTTCCCTCATTTTAAAATTTCGTCCTCGAAATTTGTCATATGTAAGCTATCCACTGCACACTCTGATAATATATATTAGATGATTAATCTGATAGAAAATACTAGCTCAAAAAAAAAAAAAAAAAGCTTTACCAAAAATAATTCACTGTCTAGTTGTCTAAAATTGTTTTGGGCCAAAATAATAAATAAGAAGTGACTTTAAAAACTTTTCACTCGTTTTGTTTACGATAAAAATAAATAAAAATCAGAACACAATATAAATAAATAAAAATGAGAACACAACGACAGAATTATATGCAAGAATTGAAAATTTTGAGATGAACTTTTCATTGATGAGAAATAGTTTCAAAATTATTATCTTTATAATTTGAACCCACTTTTCAAAAAACATCAAAATAAAATTTTTTTTTAATACTGAACTAAAAATTATATGTATTTAATTATATTATAATTTTGGTAGGTGCTTGAGCCCGACATCCTTCTTTTCTTGTCCTTCTTTTACTATAACAAATATAAATTATATCTAATATCCTTCACAAATTAGGCACACCAAAATTTTTTTATTATATATATATAATCATATAAAATTATAATATAATTAAATTGACTAATAAAATATAATATTTAGGTACTAATTACCCACTATTCCACTTCTTAAATGTACATGTGTCCTATGCTCCAATGATGACTTTTCTTATTTTATTTAATAAACTATTGCTCTGATACCACTTGTCACGACCCGCTCCCTATACCCAAGGGTTAAGCATTGTGATGGCCAGTAACTGAAGTTACCTCCGGCCAATTCATAAACAAATTAATAAACGTGAGCGGAAGTAATATTTAAATGAGGGTACCAAAATAATCATTGGAGCTTCTATTTTTATTACAAAATTTATTGATCAAAAAGACCGATATTTACATAGAAAAATATCATAAAAATACTGTGTGTGTATCTATTTCGCAACCCGGCTTTCCAAAAAACTATTTCTGAAGTGCATTGTTTCCTGAAAATTGGTAAACAACTATAAGCACATGGCAGAGTGAGAAATATTATACTAACAATATAAGAGACACGAAATAACTATGGATAGTAATTAGGCCAAAACATTTAAGATAACTTAGTCCGAACAAATAATCCTTTAAGTAGCAGAACTGAAATACAAAAATTATGTAAGTAAATGACCATAACCACGGTACTGAACATAACAGAACAGAGGTCACAGAAGTGACAGTCAGAACAGAGGTACGGATTCAAAAAGCGGCTCGTATGGATTCTAGAGGTGGCTCCCACAATAGTGTAGCACTTAGCTCCGCACAGCACTTTGGTCTGCACAGAACAGAGGTACGAATTCAAGAGGTGGCTTGTACGGATTCTAGAGGTGGCTTCCACAATAGTGTAGCACTTAGCTCCGCACAGCACTTTACTCCGCACAGAACAGAGGTCAATGAATTAGAGGACCACAAAGTAACCAAACAAAGACCAATAGTTATTTAAGTCCCCCAAGGCATAGGACTCTCGTGGTGGTACTTACAAAACATAATTGTATATAAGATCATAGTCAAATATTCTTAAAATATAAAACAAACATATCCATGGGTTTCTTTTTAACAAATAGGGTTCAGAAAATAATCTACGTAACTGAAATCTTTATAAAACATAACTTTTATTAATATACTAATAAAATATAACTTGTATAAAACAGATTTTGGTAAGTCAAAACATACGTAAAATACATTATGGTAACTCAAGGTATAATATAACTCACCTTAACTTTAATACCTTACTCTTTTTTTCCACTATTAAAGACCCTCTCCAAAGATTTTTTTCTTTCTTCCTCTTTCTTTTCTTTCTCTCTTTCTTTTTTCTTTCTTCTTTCTTTTCTTCACCTAGCCAAATCACCTCCCTATTTATTGGGAGGTGAAACCAGTCTTTAGCCAACACGTGCCCAGGCCAAAATCATTGCACAGATTCGATTATAATTTTGTAGATTCATTCCTATCTTTAATAGATATTTAAAATAATTACCATTTGACCCAATATTTTAATATAATTATATAAATTAATTAATTCCTAATTAAATTACACTTTATCATATACCAATGAAAAATTAATTATTTATTTTAGTACCACACCCATTATTATTATTTATATTATCTATATTATTATTATTTATATTTTGACCCCTAAACATTTAATAATTATATTATTTTACAAAATTACGCATAATAATATATAATAAATTATATATTTTCCGAATTGAGATTAAATAATATTAGTATAAATTCTACAGAATAATTAAAAAACCTGAGTTGTTACACTAATCCTTTTAAACATTTTCCTCAAACATAGAATCTCATATATTGACAATAAAACACAAGATTTAACTCTAGATCATAAAATCCTAACCCTCATCACAGGCTTTTAAAAAATGTCCAACAAATCAATTTTTTTTTAATGCAATAAAAACTGCCAAATGTCTATCTATAATGAGGTATTGAAAAAGAGTAAAGAAATCGCTACCTCAAAGAGAGAAGAGGACAAAACTCTAAAAATCAATTTCGCCGGAATTTGATCTCCATCGATCAAAAGTAGCCGTTGAGACGCTTATCATTTTTGTATAAAGAACTAGTATCAAAATCTCGCTTGATCTTTGTAGATTGAAGAAAATGTGAAATTTAATGAGAGTTTAGAGAGAAGGGAGAGAAAAGAGAAGTTAGAGAGAGAGGGAGAGAGATGAGAAAATGGTCAGAGAGAGAGAGAGAGATCTGGTTTAAGTGAAAAGAATACAAAAATCGATGTATGCAACGCACAAAATCTACTCATGCGGATTTTAGAACCGCTCGTGCGGATCAACTCAGGAAAAATGTCTTTCTTGCAAAATCCGCTCATGCGAAATTCAAATTTCCACTCATGCAGTTTGACTAGATAGCTTTTGCTGGGTGGCTTCAAACAGACATATCTCCCTTATTCGGAAACTTAGTAGATGTCTAGGATATTCTAAATAAGTGCAATTTTTGACTTTTTATAAATAAATAAAAAATGTATAAAAAAGTAAAAAAAGTGAGTAAAAAAGTAGAGAGGAGATGTTGATTGATGTGACTCAAGTAAGTGTATGTATACAAAAAAAAATATATACTTTTTTAGTGCATGCCAAACAAGCACTTAATATGGTCAATTTTGTGTCTAAATTGAAGCCCCAGAAATAAGTTTTCCATCGGTTCTAACTTCATATCAAGATTCAAAATGAGGAAAAAGAAAAAGGTAAAAGAGTGAACACTACTCAAAACAAATATTTGAATATGGGATTCTTAGTTTAATCTTACCCAACCAACAAGTTAACTTATCAATCAAGGCTCCAAACAATGAAGAAGTTACAATAACTAAAATGTCAACTACAACCCATAACTTTTCAAAAGTCCCCAAAAAAATTATATATAAATATAGAGTAATGGTTACCACTTAACATAAACAAGTCGGGAACCTATGACACTATATTCCTAATATTTAAATTTAATTCCGATCAAATTCTAAAGTAAGTCATAGTAAAATCGTTGCTAAAAATAATTTTTTGTGACCATTTTTTGCATATGTAACTAATAATTGATAATTAGCGACTTTTTTGTTATTTTTTTATAAACTGTCGCTAAAATTTAAAATTAGTAAGGTTTTGTGACAAATTTTTTAAACTGTCGTTGAAAATTGAAAATTAGTAATATTTTTTGGGACAATTTTTTTTAATTTGTAGCTAAAACTTATCATTAGTGACATTTTTCGTGACAAGATTTTCAAAATGTCACTGAAAATTAATAATCAGTGACGTTTTTTAATAATGTTTAATGAAAAATGCCATTAATTATCATAGGATCATTAGACAATAAGTTTATCCATTAAGACCTACACGTGAGTCCCACAATTTAATATTAGTCTTGTTTGATAGATTTCGTTATGTTGATTCTAGAAAATATAATTTTTGTCAAAAATAATGTATATTATAAAAATTCAGATGTTTTGAAAATAAATGTCATATCATTATACTATTTTATAAACAATTACAAATTATGAACGATCATTATTTGAAAAGTAACTTCGTCTATTAAAAATTATAGGACTTAAAGTAGCAACAAATCTTATCTAGGAGTATAAGTATACAAAATGGGACTTGTGTGTAAATGCCCCTTTAAATAATTCTCAATTCGAGGAAATGGGTGTTTGATAACCTAATTTAGCACTTAAAACTGAATGTATTAAATGATAAATCAATTAAACATGTTTGATAACTACAATTGATATCACTTAAAAATTTAGATACCTCTTAAAATATAAGCTAAAATTTTAAAAAATAAAATAAAATAAAGTCATATGAAATTTCACTACAAGAAAATAGAGGAAAAACCACGGAGGAATTAGCGACGGGCGCCTCCCGTCGCTAAAAACGGTTTTTTGCGACGGTACCTTTTCCCGTCGCCAATAATGTCATTTAGCGACGGCACTTTCCCGTCGGCAATAAAAATACGCGGAGGGGTCGAAAATGGGTAAGTATTAGCGACGGGAAAAAAAACCCGTCGCAAAAAACATTTTTTTTGAGAGAGTGGCTCATTTGCGACGGAAACGTGGCTCTTTTGCGACGGAAGTTTGCCGTCGCAAAAAAATATTATCCAAACGGCGCCGTTTTACGAGCTAATGGCTACTATTTGCGACGGTCTACAACCTACCGTCGCAAAAAGTGAAAATAAAATAACCCCCGCCCCTCTTCTACCTGTCCCGCTCGATCCTTCATCCCAAATCCCTAACTTCATCCCCAAATTTCTCAAACGGGCTACGGGTAGTGGTGCTCCGGCGACGGCAAGGCGGCATGTGTTCCGGCGGACGACTCTCTCTCTCTCTCTCTCTCTCTCGGTCTCCGTATATATATATATATAGATGAATCAGATAAATCATCCATATATATAGATAAATCAGATATTATTCTCATCCATATATCAGATATATATAAATCAGATATAAATCGGTCCATATATATAAATCAGTTAAATCAGATATATATAAATCAGATATGTAAATCAGATATATAAATCAGATATATATCTCAGATATAAATCAGATATATATAAATCGGTCTATATATATATAAATCTGTCTATATATATAAATCAGTTAATCTTAATCTGAAATTTGTTTATTGTATTTAAATCTTAATTTTTTTTTTTTATAAATCTGTTTATTGTATTTAAAATAATCTTAAATAACTTAATCTTAATGCATCAATCAGTTATATTGTATTTAAAATCATAATTTTATGAGTGATTCGTAAAAAAGGGGGATAGAATTTCTTTTTTTTTTTTTTTTTGTGTTTTTGATATCATACACATGCAATGGTTCGATTACAAATTTAAATTGAAAATGTTTAAATAAGTCATAAAAATATTTAACAGAAAATAAAAAAATAGAAAAAAAAACAGGATTTTTACCTTAAATAGAAATTTTAGACATTTCATTAATTTTTTTAACCTTAAATAGGATTTAATTAATTTAAACCTTAAATAGGATTTAATTAATTTTTTATTACTTTTTTTCAATCTAAAAAAAATAGGAGTTAATCCTAAATAGGAATTTTAGACATTTCGTTTAGTTTAATAACTAGTTTTTATTTTTATTTTTTTTGTCGGGTTTAGTTGACGAAAATAGGTAAATGGTATAAATTGAAAACCAATCAAAATATTAGGGTTTATTTTTATTTTCACTTATTTATTCTGTTTATTAGGTTTTTTTTTTTTTTTTTTTTTTGTATTTTTTGACGTTTAATATGACAATTTATTTAGTTGCGGAGAGGAATGCTATCATTTACTTGGTTTGCGTAGGTATTATATTTAGAGTTACTTTGGTGAGATATTTTTGTGGATGTGTACAGATGATGGATAAGAGTTGGATTGATTTGCCAAATAGGATGTCGAGTGAATACATTAATGGGATTGATGCATTCCTTGTGTTTGCCTACACCAATAGGGTTGAAGGTTCGATGATCAGTTGTCCGTGTAGGAAGTGTGAGAATCGATACTATTTTGTACGAGATGGTGTACGGAGCATCTCGATTTTGAATGGTTTTTAAAAAATACAAACATTGGATTAATCATGGGGAATCTTACATATCTCGCATGGTAATCGAGAGAATGAAACATTAGCTAATTTAGACATTGGAGATGATATGATTGGAATGATACAAGGGCTATGGAAATCCACATGCCGGTATAAGTGTTGAGGGTGATGAACCACAGGGGCCTGATCCCCATGCATCTGAACCGCAGCTCGATCCAAATGTAGAGACTGCAAAGTATTTCAAACTTCTTCAAGATGCACAAAGTGAATTGTATCCGGGTTGTCAGACTTGTGAGAGAAGAAGGGGCTCGAATCGGGTTCCCGGTTTGGGAGTTAGAGCCGGATTTCACTTTAGGCAAACTACTTCCTTAAGAAACTTGAATTCGAGGAGTTAACGCCCCAAAATCACCAAACGGCGTCGGTTTACCACGAAACTTGGCACACACGACCGCCTAGGCACGAGAGACTTGTGGGAGAAGACGGGGCTCGAATTGGGTTCCCGGTTTGGGAGTTAGAGTCGGATTTCACTTTAGGCAAACTACTTCCTTAAGAAACTTGAATTCGAGGAGTTAACGCCCCAAAATACCAAACGGCGTCGGTTTAGCACGAAACTTGGCACACAGGACCGCCTAGGCACGAGAGACTTGTGGGAGAAGACGGGGCTCGAATTGGGTTCCCGGTTTGGGAGTTAGAGTCGGATTTCACTTTAGGCAAACTACTTCTTTAAGAAACTTCAATTCGAGGCGTTAACGCCCCAAAATCACCAAACGGCGTCGGTTTAGCACGAAACTTGGCACACACGACCGCCTAGGCACGAGAGACTAGTGGGAGAAGACGGGGCTCGAATTGGGTTCCCGGTTTGGGAGTTAGAGTCGGATTTCACTTTAGGCAAACTACTTCTTTAAGAAACTTCAATTCGAGGCGTTAACGCCCCAAAATCACAAAACGGCGTCGGTTTAGCACGAAACTAGGCACACACGACCGCCTAGGCACGAGAGACTTGTGGGAGAAGACGGGGCTCGAATCGGGTTCCCGGTTTAGGAGTTAGAGCCGAATTTCACTTTAGGCAAACTACTTTCTTAAGAAACTTGAATTCGAGGACTTAACGCCCCAAAATCACCAAACGGCGTCGGTTTAGCACGAAACTTGGCACACACGACCGCCTAGGCACGAGAGACTTGTGGGAGAAGACGGGGCTCGAATTGGGTTCCCGGTTTGGGAGTTAGAGTCGGATTTCACTTTAGGCAAACTACTTCCTTAAGAAACTTTAATTCGAGCCGTTAACGCCCCAAAATCACCAAACGGCGTCGGTTAAGCACGAAACTTGGCACATAGGACCGCCTAGGCACGAGAGACTTGTGGGAGAAGACGGGACTCGAATCGGGTTCCCGGTTTGGGAGTTAGAGCCGGATTTCACTTTAGGCAAACTACTTCCTTAAGAAACTTGAATTCGAGCCGTTAACGCCCCAAAATCACCAAACAGCGTCGGTTTAGCACGAAACTTGGCACACACGACCGCCTAGGCACGAGAGACTTGTGGGAGAAGTTCACTTTAGGCAAACTAAACTTGAATTCTTGGCACACACGACCGCCTAGGCACGAGAGACTTGTGGGAGAAGGCGGGGCTCGAATTGGGTTCCCGGTTTGGGAGTTAGAGTCGGATTTCACTTTAGGCAAACTACTTCTTTAAGAAACTTCAATTCGAGGCGTTAACGCCCCAAAATCACCAAACGGCGTCGGTTTAGCACGAAACTTGGCACACACGACCGCCTAGGCACGAGAGACTTGTGGGAGAAGACGGGGTTCGAATCGGGTTCCCGGTTTGGGAGTTAGAGCCGGATTTCAATTTAGGCAAACTACTTCCTTAAGAAACTTAAATTCGAGGAGTTAACGCCCCAAAATCACTAAACGGCGTCGGTTTACCACGAAACTTGGCACATAGAACCGCCTAGGAACGAGAGACTTGTGGGAGAAGACGGGGCTCGAATCGGGTTCCCGGTTTAGGAGTTAGAGTCGGATTTCACTTTAGGCAATCTACTTCCTTAAGAAACTTGAATTCAAGCCGTTAACGCCCCAAAATCACCAAACGGCGTCGGTTTAGCACGAAACTTGGCACACACGACCGCCTAGGCACGAGAGACTTGTGGGAGAAGACGGGGCTCGAATCGGGTTCCCGGTTTGGGAGTTAGAGCCGGATTTCACTTTAGGAAAACTACTTCCTTAAGAAACTTGAATTCGAGGAGTTAACGCCCCAAAATCACCAAACGGCGTCGGTTTAGCACGAAACTTGGCACACACGACCGCCTAGGCACGAGAGACTTGTGGAGAAGACGGGCTCAATTGGGTTCCCGGTTTGGGAGTTAGAGTTGATTTCACTTTAGGCAAACTACTTCCTTAAGAAACTTCAATTCGAGGCGTTAACGCCCCAAAATCACCAAACGGGCGGCTTAGCACTTAAACTTGGCACACACCGCCTAGGCACGAGAGACTTGTGGGAGAAGACGGGGCTCGAATTGGGTTCCCGGTTTGGGAGTTAGAGTCGGATTTCACTTTAGGCAAACTACTTCTTTAAGAAACTTCAATTCGAGGCGTTAACGCCCCAAAATCACCAAACGGCGTCGGTTTAGCACGAAACTTGGCACACACGACCGCCTAGGCACGAGAGACTTGTGGGAGAAGAAGGGGCTCGAATTGGGTTCCCGGTTTGGGAGTTAGAGTCGGATTTCACTTTAGGCAAACTACTTTCTTAAGAAACTTGAATTCGAGGAGTTAACGCCGCAAAATCACCAAACGGCGTCGGTTTAGCACGAAACTTGGCACACACGACTGCCTAGGCACGAGAGACTTGTGGGAGAGGACGGGGCTCGAATCGGGTTCCCGGTTTGGGAGTTATAGTCGGATTTCACTTTAGGCAAACAACTTCATTAAGAAACTTCAATTCGAGGCGTTAACGCCCCAAAATCACCAAACGGCGTCGGTTTAGCACGAAACTTGGCACACACGACCGCCTAGGCACGAGAGACTTGTGGGAGAAGACGGGGCTCGAATTGGGTTCCCGGTTTGGGAGTTAGAGTCGGATTTCACTTTAGGCAAACTACTTCCTTAAGAAACTTTAATTCGAGCCGTTAACGCCCCAAAATCACCAAACGGCGTTGGTTTAGCACGAAACTTGGCACACACGACCGCTTAGGCACGAGAGACTTGTGGGAGAAGACGGGGCTCGAATCGGGTTCCCAGTTTGGGAGTTAGAGCCGGATTTCACTTTAGGCAAACTACTTCCTTAAGAAACTTGAATTCGAGGAGTTAACGCCCCAAAATCACCAAACGGCGTCGGTTTAGCACGAAACTTGGCACACACGACCACCTAGGCACGAGAGACTTTTGGGGGAAGACGGGGCTCGAATTGGGTTCCCAGTTTGGGAGTTAGAGTCGGATTTCACTTTAGGCAAACTACTTCCTTAAGAAACTTGAATTCGAGGAGTTAACGCCCCAAAATAACCAAACGGCGTCGGTTTAGCATGAAACTTGGCACACACGACCACCTAGGCACGAGAGACTTGTGAGAGAAGATGGGGCTCGAATTGGGTTCCCGGTTTGGGAGTTAGAGTCGGATTTCACTTTAGGCAAACAACTTCATTAAGAAACTTCAATTCGAGGCGTTAACGCCCCAAAATCACCAAACGGTGTCGGTTTAGCACGAAACTTGGCACACACGACCGCCTAGGCACGAGAGACTTGTGGGAGAAGATGGGGCTTGAATCGGGTTCCCGGTTTGGGAGTTAGAGCCGGATTTCACTTTAGGCAAACTACTTCCTTAAGAAACTTGAATTCGAGGAGTTAACGCCCCAAAATCACCAAACGGCGTCGGTTTAGCACGAAACTTGGCACACAGGACCGCCTAGGCACGAGAGACTTGTGGGAGAAGACGGGGCTCGAATCGGGTTCCCGGTTTGGGAGTTAGAGCCGGATTTCACTTTAGGCAAACTACTTCATTAAGAAACTTGAATTCGAGCCGTTAACGCCCGAAAATCACCAAACGGCGTCGGTTTAGCACGAAACTTGGCACACACGACCGCCTAGGCACGAGAGACTTGTGGGAGAAGACGGGGCTCAAATCGGGTTCCCGGTTTGGGAGTTAGAGCCGGATTTCACTTTAGGCAAACTACTTCCTTAAGAAACTTGAATTCGAGGAGTTAACGCCCCAAAATCACCAAACGGCGTCAGTTTAGCACGAAACTTGGCACACACGACCGCCTAGGCACGAGAGACTTGTGGGAGAAGACGGGGCTCGAATTGGGTTCCCGGTTTGGGTGTTAGAGTCGGATTTCACTTTAGGGAAACTACTTCTTTATGAAACTTCAATTCGAGGCGTTAACGCCCCAAAATCACCAAACGGCGTCGGTTTAGCACGAAACTTGGCACACACGACCGCCTAGGCACAAGAGACTTGTGAGAGAAGACGGGGCTCGAATCGGGTTCCCGGTTTGGGAGTTAGAGCCGGATTTCACTTTAGGCAAACTACTTCCTTAAGAAACTTGAATTCGAGGAGTTAACGCCCCAAAATCACCAAACGGCGTCGGTTTAGCACGAAACTTGGCACACACGACCGCCTAGGCACGAGAGACTTGTGGGAGAAGACGGGGCTCGAATTGTGTACCCGGTTTGGGAGTTAGAGCCGGATTTCACTTTAGGCAAACTACTTTTTTAAGAAACTTTAATTCGAGGCGTTAACGCCCCAAAATCACCAAACGGCGTCGGTTTAGCACGAAACTTGGCACACACGACCGCCTAGGCATGAGAGACTTGTGGGAGAAGACGGGGCTCGAATCGGATTCCCGGTTTGGGAGTTAGAGCCGGATTTTTGTCCAGTCAAAATTATTTACTAAACAATATTTCTAATTATATAGTAGTCAATTTTTTTTTTATGTTTTTCTATAATTAAAATATTAACACCATTATATGGTTTTTAATTATGTTTATCTTGTTTTTTTCAGATATTTCCTGAGTAGCAGTTGGCTTCTTCTGGAATGCAGGCGTATCAAGATTATGACCAATTTTTGTTTTTGTAACCCACGAACGAATGAAGATGAAAACTTTTAGTTTTGATTTTGATTTATGTTATTTAAATTTGTGAGCAACATTATGTATGTATTATGGGATGTTATGTAGTGGCATAATTTTTATTGTTATGAATTTTTATTTATGTATTGTTATGAATGGAACAATATTATTAATTTTCATTATTTGTCAACTTTTGTTTATGTATGTATTTATATTATTCTGTAATTTTTGGATTTTTTTATAGTTATTTTTTATTTAATACAGGTTATTTTAATTTTTTTAATAATTTTTCAGCAGGTTTTTTTTTTTTTTGGTTTGTTTTTGAGACGGGATAAGAACCCGTCGCAAAAACCAAATATAGGCTTTTGCGACGGCACCAAATATAGTCGCAAAAGCTGTGCCATTTGAATGTAGAAGACACCTTTAGCGACGGTAACCTTTGCCGTCGCCAATACTTATATGATGTCAGAGTTTTAGCGACGGGATGGTTGCCGTCTCAAAACCTCACTTTTAGCGACGGTAAATACGTGCCGTCGCGAAAACTGATATTTTTCCCATTATTGGCGACGGGAAAAATGCCGTCGCAAAAAAGAGACCTTACCGTCGCAGAAACTAATGGCGACGGTACGTACCGTCGCTAAAGCTCTTTTGCAACCCCTTTGTTATGCACCCTCATTATCAAGGTAAAAGGCAACTTACCGTCGCAAAAGGCATTAGCGACGGGGTCCGGGAACATTTGCGACGGCTCGGTACCGTTGCAAAAAACGCCTTTTTTTTGTAGTGTTTACTTAATTCTAACTGAATTTATAAATATTAAACATAAGTATTGATATACACTACTATAAATTCATCACTACCACCGCTACTACTATCACTACAATCACCATCATCATGCCACCGTCATAGCCACCGCCACCACCACCACCACCAACACCACCATGCCACCGCCAACACTACTTTCATCACCATTGTTATTGTTTCAATAATCACCAATGCCATTTTACTACCACTTCTATTGCTACCGCCGCCGCTACCATTATAACATAAAAATTGAAATATACAATATCAAAATAATATATTTTTATACATATCAAACAACTTATTTTTAGTTTAGCATTTAATTTTTTATCAAATAACTTTTTAGCTTAAAAATTCAGCATTTAATTTTCAATTTTTAATTTTTAATTTTTAGTTTTATCAAACATCAGCGATGACTATCTCCAAATAAATTATTACTCCATATTTTATTTTTAAAAAAATCTAAGTATGAATTTATTAATTTATTGAATTATTAATTCAATTCTATATTCGTGTACCAAATAAACGTGGCCTAAAAGCACATGACTATTATGCATTTCTGTTTCAATTTGTTGATCTTGCATTGGTGTGACCAAACACTGCATGATGCGCATTTGAAAAAGGAAGGTGGGGTTCGTGCATTTGAAACAAACCTAGCATAGTAAACGCCCATAATAACGATTGTCGTCGGGGAGTAATTATTATTACATAAGCAAGACTTTAAAGAGTCATCCAAAGTAAACAATAAAATAAAAAAATAAATAATAAAAAGAATATGAATAAATCCATCAAAAAATTAGTTATGAATTAGGAAAAATCATCAATCTTTTCAAAGATGTGGTCTGAAAGACAAAATCTGTTTGAAGACTTGCTATCTTCGTCGACGTTGTCCCCGTTGCCCAACTCTGCCACCGTCGCCGCTGGACATTGAACACTGCCAGAAGTTAGAGTGGAAAAGGAAGTACACCTGCAATGATATGAAATAAGGTTTGAGAGAGGAGTGAACCATTGTGTGCGTTGAAATCCAAAAATCTATATCGAAATCGGAGGAGAAAATTCTCAAAACCTCTATTTCGGACATAAAATATCCAAATCTACACTCAAAAACTGTACATATATACTCTAAGAGTATAGATTTACACTTTAGAAGTGTAAAATGGGTGTTCAGAATATCTCTAGAGCATCGCCAAAAATCACCTAGAGAAAGACTCTGCTCTCTCTTTCTGGGCCACTGTTTGTATTCTAATAATTATTTGTTAGTACATTAGTTAGAATACCAATTGTAGTTTGTATAATGGGTGGAGTTATAATTTTAAAGTGATAATGTCATAACATATAATTAATATACCAATTGGTACGTGTAGTACCACCAAAATTTTTTATAATGAGGCTAAAATGTCTTTTTTTACTTTTTCCTCCCCCTTATTTTTGTATTTTTATTTTTTTGTAATAAGAATATAACTGGAAAAAAAAGGTCTATCGAAATCTTCAACCCTCAATCAGGTGTACAGCTAATGTTGTTTTTAAAAAATTTTAAATATTAGTTTTGAAAAATCTAAAAATCTCGGACATATTGATTTGTGATTATATATTAATTTTAAGTAGTAAATAACAATCTCAATCAAACAATGAGGACAAATGGACATAACGATTTTAACGTGGAAAAATCACAATTGGAGTGCCTCCAATTGTGATAAAAAAATCACAGGCCAAAGTTATAAAACAATCCATTAAAAAGACACAACGGAATTGCACAAGTGTACTCCCAATTACCTAACAAATCCACATCTGAATCAAATCGACTCCTATGTGCCTCTTCCAGCCCCATCTTCACCTCGAAATTGTCTTGCCCAACATTTAATCCACAATGTTGATGTCGAATCCACGACGATAAGCCACTCCAGAATCCACCAAAGCTTCAAGCCCAAATTCCACGGAATCCACCGAAAAACAATTCTCTCTTTTTTGAATAAAACAAATTAAACAAACCCTTTGATATAATCTACTCAATTATTGATTAAACTCTTACAAATATCAAAGGAAACAAGAAAAGAAACTTCAGATGAAAACCCTAATACCCAATAAAAAGATCTGAAAGTCGTACCCCTAAAATCTGATAGAACTACATGTTTATAGAAAACAGGATTGTGATCTCCGCTCGAGTGCAGGAATGGCCACTGGAGCGGACTGACTAAAATGCGTGTTTTAGAACAAGGATCTACGCTCGAGTGTAGAAAGTGCCACTCGAGTGCAAAAACAAAACTCCAAATACTTTTGCAGACAGTTCAAACTTTTGGAACCAAAGATTTTCTGCTCGAGTCCACAAATGGCCGCTCAAGCTACTTCGACTGCAATTTTGCTTTTTGTTTCGAGGGCATTGCCCCTTGACCCTGCTTGGGCACTGCCCCAGACCCGCCAAGGGACGTTGCCCTCTGGACCCTCACGAGTTGGCTGGGCATCTCAATCCTCTACATAGTCAACGAAGTGGCAAACATGATAAGATTAAGATCACAAACTCCTTTGCAAAGGCACAATTCGGGTTGGATTCGCGTCTAAAAACTCATAGCCTCACTAAAATAAAAGAATGAATAAAATTACAACTGAAAGAAATTTTGTCAAACGGAATTGCCAAGAACAAAAACCTAACAAGTTTGGTAAAAGAATTTAAGCATTTATTTTTATATCATTTTTTCTTTTTCAGAATAAATAATTTTGAGATTTTAAAAATATTTGTTTGTGTTTATTTTTGTCAAGCTAGTTTGTAATTTTTCAAAATAAATTTCTAAAATTCAACGAAAAAAAAATCTTTAGCAACTAGAGTCCTATCAAATTGGGTTTACTGTTACTGTTATAAAAATAGTGAGAGAGATATTATACATTAAAAAAAAATTAAAATAAACAACAAGACAACTATTTCCATTATTAATAGCGTAAGAGCATCTCCAATGCATCCTCCATAACTTTAAATATGAAGGATTTGTTCTTCCAATCCATCCTCTAAATCCATCTATATTAGGGAGGAGGATGAGTTGATCCACAAAATATGAAAGGAGGATGAAAAATAGAGGATGCTTTCCAAAACACTATTCATTTTATATTTTTTTATTATATTACAAATAACTTTTAATATATAAATTTAATTTTTATAAAATTGACATCATTAAAAAATGTGAAATCATACATTTAAAATGAGTATAATATTAAATATATTTTACAAAAATTTTAAAATTAAATATTTGTTGATGAACAAAAATTACTTTTTAATAAGGGAGGATGAAGGGTTTTGAAGGTTTGTGGTTGGAATTTGAATGAATAGTAACATACTCTATATTTACTTTTTGAATAAAAAAAAATTATTTTCATCCTCTTAGTGAGAGGATTGGATTGGAGATGCTCTAAAGGTTGGTTCTCACCCTGTAGTTAGTACTGTAATAAATTAAAAATAAAATCAAATAATAAACAAAGCGTACAAAAAAGCGAATTTTTCATTTTATGTTTTTATTTTTTAATCTAACACAACTCACCATATAATAGAACTACATAATAATAAAACAATCTTATGTTTTTGTCAATTTCATCACTCAAAGAATAGGGCATTTCCGTCCATGAAAAAAACACAACAACTTTATTAATTTTTTAAAAATACCATATTTATTTCTAATTTTGTTTTACATTTCCTATATAAATAAAAATAGTTGAAATCATTTATTAAATTCTTAATATGTGCTCTAAGGGCACATGATAACTACCACTGTTATTATTAGTTGAAGAAACAGTTAATATTATGCCACATCATTTGTTAGTATATCAATTAATATATCAATTGGTACATAGAGCATTATTATTAAATTTAACATGATATTTGTCAAATTTTGGGGCCATGTTTGGCTGCTTTAATATATGGACTAGATGCACAAAATTATTTAATATTAGTAGGTGCCACATGTGATACGCTTGTAATTCAAATAAGTAAGGCTTCGTTTGGGATGTAGGTCAACTTTTTGACTTTTTGACTATTTTAATTTAGGATTAAAAAGTCATGTTTGGAATAGGATTTTTGACTTTTATGAAAGAAAAAATAAAAAAATTATGATTTAAATGTGATATTTTTTAACCTGGGGCTAAAAAGTATATTTTATATTTTTGTGACTATTTTTAGTCTCAACCCATCCCAACTCAACCCAACTTCCCAAACGAGTGCTAAGAATAAAAGAAAATGATAATAAAATTATTATGATAACGTATACTAGTTTAAGTGGTATGAGTTTTCCTACTTTAAACTCACGACCATAGTCTCAAGCCTTACGTATCTCTTTATGTAATTTTTTTTTAAAAGAAAACAAAAAATACTATCTTGTAACACGAAGAGAATAAAATTTCACAGCCTTCACTATAAATAGAAGATAGATGAATGTCACGCTTCCCATTTGCAATCATGAATTTTCATTATTATCAGCCACGTTTGGTTTATCAAAAAAAAAAAAAGTCAGGATTGATTTGAGAAAGAATAGCATTAAACGAAATAAGTTATCTTGAGATAGGTAATTCTAGAATAACTTATCTTGAATAGAGCATTTATTTTGTGGCAAAAACGTTACTTCGGGATATGTTATCTCACCTTTATTTATTTATTTATTTTAACAGACATGTTATCTCACTTCTTGGGACAAAATAATCCTCAATATAGGGGATAAAAAGTCTCAAAATAAGCTATATATTCCATATTACAAAATGGTATACCTTTTAAATGTGTACATTATATGTATCATTGTTATTTATTTTTGTGATAATATGATCTATTTTTTTCGTAGAATTAGAAATGGAGTTACATATTTTGCAGTAATGTTATACATGTTTTTAGTCCATTGTTTTTTTTTTTTTTTTTTTTATCATTATCACAAAAATAAATAATATTACCACAAAATACATAATTTCATTTTTGAACCATGAATTATGACAACTTTACAAAAAAATTATGTAATATTTATCAAAAAAATATATAACATATATCACAAAAATATGGAACAATGTGCATTCAATACATACTTTTTCAGGGGTGTGTAGTGTATAGTAGAATTTTCCCATTATGTATCTTATAAGAAATTATTCAATACTCTAGAAGAATACTCTATTCACAAGTTGCCATTTAACATTTTAACTTTAAATTTTAATACAAAGTAGTGGATCACATAATTTTTTTTGAGAACATGAGAAACTTTTATATTAATAAATAATCACATACATAAGTAAGACTCCAAAAGATAATTCCAACCAAACAACAAAAAAACAAATACGTCAAAAAAAATCAATTACGATTTAAGAAAAATCACCGATCTTATCAAAGATGTGACTTGAAAAGTAAGATCTGCATTAAACCAAATAAAATCTGTTTGAAAGCCTACCATTCCTGTCAACATCGTCCCCGTTACCACTGCCCAACTTTGCCACCGCCGTCACTGAACTTTGGACACTATTAAAAGTTGGAGTTGAGAAGGAAGTATACCCTCAATGATACAAGAAAAGTCTTAAAAATAAGGGAACTATTACTCGTGAATGTGGAAAATCCAATGTGAATCAGACGGGTCAAATTTGATTTTCTAAAGCCCAATTTGAATCCAAACAGTCCTCCAGGAGAAGCGATGGTGGACCAAGACATGCAAGGCTTGGACGGTACTCAACCATCACCAAAAAAAAAAGGCTTATCCCCATGATGAATTGGGGCAACAGTTTGAAGATTAATCCACACACACCCTCTTGAAAAGGATTGATACATTTCTTGAGGGCCTTAAATTAGTACCCACCTTAGATGAAAGCTTTTTTTACTACCCCTCAGATGATTCCCCCCTCCCCAGCTGCCATCAGTCTTGTCTCCATGAGTTGTTGCCAGCTGTGCCAGCTAGAAGGCACATAAGGGATCCTCCATACATGTGTATGGAGGATCTTCAAGCTTGGTTTTAAGCTTCTAGGAGAAGCTTTGGACCCTTGGCTCTATAAAGGAAGGGCTCCTCTTCCTTTGCAAGGGTTTAGAAAATTGTTCTAAGGTATAGCATACATATCTCTCTATCTCTATATCTAGGGTTCAGAAGGTTGAAGTCCTTGACCCCTTTGCATACCATCTCCTAGCACACCACCTCCAAAATCAACCTAAGCACCTTGGAGCTTGTTTTCAGAGGCTAAGGAGCTGCATTTTTGGTCCAGAGGCTGCTGGAGTTGCTGAGCTACAAGGGTAACACCCTATTCCCTCTTTTGAGCTTTATTTTGCATCATCTTTTAGCCATACTTGCAAGAATTTTTGATCTTTGGTGTAAACTGAAAAAAGTCTTATTTTGAGGTCCTTAACATGTTTGTTTAAGATCATTTTTCTGTTGGGGGTCATCTACCCCCTTACATGCTTCATTTCACCTTGTTTTGAGCCATGCCTTAGAGCATTTGTGTTGGCCTTTGTTTGGCCTCTTAGCCACTGAAACCCAGTGGATTTTCAGTGGCTAGCATGCTGTTGTGAGCACCAAAATCAGGGGGGGGTGACACTCTCACCCCTTGTCTTGTGTACTAGCATATTTGGCCTAACAGAGGAGCCCTTGTTTGCGTGCTTCCAAGCCATGTTTGAGGCCACTTGTGGTGGGTTTTAGGACCTGCATAGGCTCTTTCGAGCCATTTTTCCATATTGGGTGTCCATCTTGCATGTGTAGAATAACCCTCTTCATAGCCTATCAAAGGAGCATATCATTCTTGCATGCATAAACCATGTTTCAATGGTTTTTGGGCTTTATTTGGCATGTCATACCTCGAATTTTGCTGGTTTAGTGGCCTCTTGATTGCCTCATATGCTTGTAGTGTAAATCCTCTTTACTAGCTTACATTGCATGCTATTTTGGCCTTTGATTCTAGCACTTTTGGCCATGCCTTAAACTGATTTTGTGCATGTTTTGGACTTAGCTTAGCTTTTTGGGCCTCATGGTCGAATGATGTTTTCTATGCATGGTTGTAGTTCAATACCCTTGCCTAGCTTTGAGTTTTGAAGCCTATTGCATGCTTATTTTGAGGTGTTTCCATGTTTTGGCATCATTGTGAATCATATTTCAGAGCTTATATGTATGCCATATTCCCATGTTTTCCATTCTTCAAACGTGTTTGAGAGTTGTGCATGAATGCCTCATTTATGGACCATTGCATGAGCTTCATTTTCATGCTTTTTGAGCCATCATTTTAGATCATTTTCCCATTATCTTGGACCTGCATAGGGGCTATTTGGGGCTGTTGGGTCATTTGAGCATTGCTTTGCGTACCTCTAGTGTAATGCACTTCACTAGTTTCGGTATCCGGGCCATCTAGCATGCATTGTGTGAGGTATTTACATGATTCGGGACCATCTTGTATGTCATTTCAGAGCTGGAAAATGTGTGATTGTATGCCATATTTCATTCCTTGCCATGCTTTGGTAGAGTTGCATTTGGTGCCTTAGGTTTGGTCCATTGCATTTGTGCATGTTTGCATGTGTTTTGTTGCCTAATTTCATCATGTATGGCCACTGATTTGAGTGTGGCTGAGGCCCATTCATTTTAGTTCAAGTCCATCTTGCATTGTGTATGCCATGTCCATGTTGTCACATGCTTAATCGTCGCATTGTGTATGCCTTGATTATGCTTTTGTGTATGTCCATCGTCATATGTGCGTTGTGTATGCCATATAGCGTCATGTGCATTGAGTATGCCATTTGTAGTTCATAGCGTTGCGTATGCTAGTTGCACCTTTGCATATCATTCCTCGTATGTTTGCATGTCTTGGTTGCATTTCGTTTGGGATTGCATGCTAGTTGTTGCATTTGTATATGCCATGCCATATTATTTGTTGCATTGTGTTCGAGATAGGAGTTAGTCCGAACACGGGAAACGAGGGACGTTTCGTACTCCAAGTGACGAAACGTGCCTCGATTCTCGGTCGCCGACACTCCGGATTACCCATGATGGAGTTTAGGCCTTGTTGTGTTTATATGTGCATTCATTTTACATCGAGTCGTGCAATCCGACTCCTCGGCCATCATGCATCGAGATGCGTGATTGGTGGCACGAGGATCGAGGACTACACTCCCTGGAGCTTGTGCAATGATGGGGAGAGTGGTCATGCACACATATGTTGAAAATACTTTGCCATGCCCCTTTCTCGCTCTCTGTTGCAGCAAACCGGAAACCAACAGCAAAAACTGGTCAGCAGCCTTCTGGAGCTTTGTACAGTGTTCTGGGACCAGTTGCAAACAGAGGCAAATCGGGGCATCGCGATGGATTTCCCGACAAGGCGACTTGAGCATGCATGCATCCCTATCATTCGGAACAGAGCTGAGGCAGTCCATTTTGTTTAATTTGCATGCTAGCTTATTTATTTTAGTTAATTTGTTAATTAATTAGGGTTGTGTAATAATTAGTTGTAATTCGTTATTCAGTCGGTTGTGTATTATTTATTCGGACCCTCCGAGAGAGGGCAATGTTGTAATAAGTGTGCGTGTGTGTGATGTATGTCTTCCAACCCCACGTCTTTCTCCTTTTTATTTACCAGCTTATGATGGTTAGTTTAGGGCATGTTTCAATTAGCATCTATATGCTCGCATGTTTGCATCCATTCATCTATCTTATATGCATTGGGCTCGGCGCATCATACTAACTGCATTGTATTTCAATTCCAAGTTGAATACATGTTATCTGTTGCATTTCATATGCCATGTTTAGAATAGCCGAGCTTATCTTAGTTGCATTTTGCATGTGTTGCATTAGCCATCTTAACATGAACTAGGATCATGCATTGATTACTAACTAGTTTCCGTTTTGGCTTGGAGTACTCGGTGAGTGTTTATGCTTTAGCATCCTTGCATGCGTGTGAGTGACTGCCATGATAGCATGCTTACCATGAGGCTATTTGCTTATGTGATATAACTGCCTGAATGCCTGTGGGTGAAGGTTGGGTTATTTGAATTGGAACAATTCACCAATTGAGAGTTTTAAGCCCACTTGAGAGTGGCAAAATCATGTTTTCTAAGCCCACCTGAGGGTGGCAAAATCCACGTCTTAGCCTACTTGCGAGTAGCACCTTCAAACCGTTTTTCAAAACGAACATGAGATGTTTTGTTCCAATTCAGGCGACCCAGTCTATACTTGTATGCTGTGCGCATCACATAGTAATTCTAGGCTAATAACCGGAATAAGAACACATATGTTTTCAAAACTTGATATCATGTTTAGTAGTGGCCGATCTTTGATCGGGCGAGCGGGGGTGCTCACGAAGTGACCTTCTCCAATCGTACCCAAGTTCCCGAGCCGAGGCAACTTTGGTAATGACGGACACGTGGCCTTAGGCAACGAGTCAGGGTTTCCTAAATTCCTCCAAAATAAAAAATTTATGTGGCGACTCTGTATTTGGCAAAACAGTCCATGTTTGACACTTCTTTCTAAAAATCTGTTTCTCAAAACAATTTGCCGGATTTGGACTCTTTGGTGATTTATTGGTCTCACATTGCACTTTGCGGGATTAGATTCAGAACCGTGACATTTGAGTCTGGCGTAGTAAGCCCCAATGAACAAAACAGGATTCCCTCCCGGGATGTTTGGGGACGTCTACAGTTTTTGGCGACTCTGCTGGGGAGTTTAGAGAACTTGACTCGAACTCATGATATCTTGTTTTGTTTGCACTTATGTGTTTCTTTGCATTACATGTGCATTGGTGCGCCTAGGACACCGTGTTTTCCATCTGCTATTCCTGAACGGTTGCCAAAGGCTACGTGCCATAAGGCTGACCGGTTACGGGCTTTGCCACGATGGGAACACAAACCCGATTTTCTGGGGCACCCTTTTGACCATTCGACCTAGTGCATATTCGAATCCATAGTGACCATTCCAAGCTAGGACAAGGTTGCTTACCCGATTATAGGTTGTTTGAAACCGCTTGCGTGCGTAGTGAAACCCTAGTTCTCGACAAAATAGGACAGAAACCTTACCCTCCATAGGGGTGTTTTGGCTCTCACTTGTTTGCTATGTGCTTTTAGAGTGCGTCTCTCTGAGAATGCATGTATCGGTTTACAAGTTTGGGTATCGAACTGCGGGCACAGTTCGATATTTTGGGAATCGATTATCTGCGGGTATCGATTGATTTAGAGGCGATGATTTGGGAACAATGATCGTGTTTGAGAACGATCTATTCACTTATCAAGCGTGTGTTGTGATGCCCAACTGTGTTGTGTGTTTATTTATCTTTGTTATCTTTGTCCGTTTGTGCAGTTGTTTATTTCCTTATTATTGCTTTATTTATCTTTTTGCTAGGTAGTTTAGCACAATTGCTTCAGACCAAGCAGATATTCCCCAAGTACTCTGGACTAGAGGTCAGAAACTCTATCGATCTGAGGATCTGGTCGACGGACAACCAGTGTTTTATTCCTTACCCCGGTTATCGAGCGGAGGGCGAGAAGACACAGTGTATCCGAGCAAAGGTTGCGAAGCGATGGTCTATCCCGATTGGGACGGTCGGGCTAAAACTTGATTTTACCACAGAGATAGATATACCAGTCAGTCAGCTAGAACAGTAGAACATGGCAGGGATGGAAGAAATGGTGCGTCAGCTCCAAGAAAGTATGAAACTTATGCAGGAGGACGCTTTCGTCAGCGAATTTGCCAAACAATGAGACTGGTCATGACCCGAAGCGAGCTAATCACCGACTGGCCAAAAGAAGCGGAGCATCAGCCTCACATCAAGCTCCTTCCCCACCAAGGGTCCTACTACCCGGGGAGACACCAAATGTCCAGAATATCTAGGAGGATCTGAGACATCCCAATAGGGTCGGCCACTTCGATTCTACCTCAACTATCCAAGGCACCTCACCTATCAATCAACCGGACTCTCCTTTGAGTTTAAGGTGGACCCTCTGACGTTGAAGTTGAGCAAGCTTAAAAAGTTGTTCAAGAAATCCCAAGAGGTAAAGTCCATCCCAGACATTGAGGGCGGGTATATCGACGCCGATTGTGTGACGCCGGATCGGTTCAAGATGCCACAAATCGACCGCTTTGGCGGATTCGGGGATCCCATGGTGCATCTACGTTTGTTTTCGGACATACTAAGGTTGATGGGCCTCACGGACTCTGAAGCTTTCATTGTTTGGTCGGACCACGTGAGGTGTGGCGGCCATCTGATGCATAAAATTGGAAGACGATGTTTAGAGGAATTGGGATGAGATGGCGAGGCTTTTGTCGCTCGATACTCCTATAATACCAAATCGAGATTACAACCCGTGATCTCGAGACAACAAGGCAGGAGCCTAAGGAGAGCTTCTCTGAATTCGTAGCCCACTGGAGGGCCAAGGCCTCAATGATGACCCTTAGGCCCACTGACAAGGATCAAATCCGGATGATTGTGCGTAATCTCCAGCCTAAGCTTATGCAGAAAATGATCATGCTCCCCTTCCCTACCTTTTCAGATCTGCATGAGATGGGAGTACAGATCGAGGATGCCTTGAAGCAGGGCTTGATTGACAATGATAAAGAGCAACCCAGGAGAACCTTCAACCGAAACAACAATGCAGGCACAAGCAGTGCTGCAACTGCTAGAGCTTCGGAAGTAAGCATGGTCACCACCACCCCTCCAAGAACCCCGGCAGCTACACCATTCTCCGGTGCATCCGGGAGTAACACACAAACAACCAAATTCCAACCTCGAGGCCAAAGAACCTTCACTCCATTATATATGCCCCTGTCCAAAGCTCTGGGGGTATTAATTAGGAAAGGGCACTTGAAGCCCCTGGAGCCGAGGCCATTGCCAAATCCACTTCCTCCCTCCCATAACCTAGCCAAATACTGCGCATATCACCAACAACATGGTCATGATACTGACCGCTGTTTTAGATTGCGTCACGAGATTCAGGATCTCATTGACAACAAGGTGATTGTGCCTCCAGAAAAACCCAACGTCACAACCAACCCTCTCCCACTACACAACCAAGCTCTACCTCCCAAACGAATCAACTTTATCGGACCGGTCATGTCATCTGACCCGGCATATACATCACCCCATCCCACCTACCCAAGGAGGTGTTCCTTCCAAAACCTTGACTTGTGCATGTTGGACATCTCCCAACCTGAACCAATGGTGGTGACCATCGAAGATAGAACGAGGATGATTTTGGAGGAAAGTGGGGTTGTTGATTCGAATCTGAGAAATTGGGCTTTCTTGAGGAGGTATATGATCCGAGTGGCTACATTGCGTCGTGGTCGGATTAGGCCAAATGTGGAATTGCTTGGGTGGGGCGAAATTTGTCTTTGAGGATGGATTTGATCGGAGGATAGATGACTTAGCGGTTCTAGAAGGGACATTGCGACCTTCAAATTTTCAACGAACAAGATCCGAGGACAGTCGATCAAGCTGGTTCGATTTTGAGGAGTCGGCCAGAGGTCACAGGTGCTTGACGACCAACGGATATTGTTGAAGAATCTCAATCCGAAAAGGGCCCGTCGAACAAGGACATCAATTGTGGCTGGAAGGGCCGGGGATTAAAATACATCGCCGGAGAGCGCCGATGCCAAGAATTTCGCTCGAGATTTGGGCATTTTGAATACAGGAAATTTTGAACAGCAGGCTGTATTGACGTAGTTAGAACCGAAAGGAATCAAAGACTCTGAGAGAGCCAGAAAAGCCAAGGCCCCTGTGGGGACTGAAAGTGCTGTGTGCACAAGAATAGAGGGTGCTGCGAGCACGTAGATAGAAGGTACCGTGAGTACAAGGGCGATGTGGAGCAGACGGTGTCTGTCGTGTCGATGGAAGGTGGTGGGAGGACGATGATCTATGTCTTGCCCACACGGATGAGGACTGGGGAAGCAATCAACCAGACGATACCTGGTACATTGGCGAAGTTGACCATATGACTAGGAGTGGGCGGTATTTCAAGCCCCCACACCTAGATCAGCCAGAGGTGTCCGGGAAGGACAAGGAGGTGGAGAAGCGAAGAGAAGCAACTCGAAGAAGAGGCATCTTGAAGCGGTTGAAAAAGATACAGCGAACATCTCCATCTGAGGGCCTTATGGCTTCACGTGTTCATAGACAGTAGTCCTTTCGGCCATGGACAAGGCCAAACTCTCGATAGACACCACTTGGAAGCTAGTTGGATTGGTTTTTCAGAGGAGGTTCCGGCGTTGACTTTTTCGACAAGGAACTACGCCTAAGGGCTCGAATCATAACAAACTGCTCTACATCTCTGTGCAATGTAGAAGCAAATGGATACCGGTAGTTTTTGTCGACACGGGATCCGCTATTAACGTATGCCCGTCAAGGACGGCATATGCAATCAGGTTGAAACCCGCGGACTTCGTGCCAACCGCCTGTGATTCGGTAGTATGATAACACAAGCGGCGAAGGTGATGGGAATTGTCAAAATTGGACCAGGTTGGTCGGGACAACACGAGATCGATTTCCATGTCTTGGGCGTTCCGCAACCTTTAACTTACTTTTGGGGCGATCGTGGTTGCACCGGTAAAGCGATCTCTTCCACCTTGCACGGATGTTGAAATACCCTCACGGGAAGGGGGTAGCTATAGTTTTCGGGAATTCATCAATCCATCCACCGCCAGAAGTGTCTACACCAGTTTTGGAAATCAAGCACGGCACGGAGGATGTGTTCTTATCGGGGTTTACTCTAGCTGAGGCTCGAGTCGTGCAAAACATCTTGGCTGTTGATGAGGGGGTGTATGTCAGCGCACAATCAATATGCCTCATGAACAAGCTTCAACACATCCCCGGGATAGAATTGGGAAAGAGTGGCCGGAAGGGCATTGTAGTATCGGCCGAAGTGTCGCACAACCCGCATACCTTTGGCTTGGGTTATCTGCCTACCAAAGAGGATTGGGTAAGGAAAGGTAAGGAGATAGCCGGGAGAGCCAGAGCAAAGAAGGCGGGGAAGCCTTTTGAGTTGATGCACCGACCCATCCAAGGTACCCTAAACGCACGCTTCATCTGGGAGGGGGAGGACTTTCCATTTTGTGGCTTCCCAGAGCCATGGCTGAATGCCGAGAGGAGGCACCTACCGGGGTTTGAGATCTTCTTGACTGCGGTTATCCGGGGATGATGTTGTTGAGGGCGAGACAGACCCATCCGAGGTTGAGCAGTGTAAAAATGTGGACTTTGAGAGCGCTGAAATTGAAATGGGGGTAGCATTGGCTTGTCTACTTTCAGATCCTCTGATTGTGCAGAAGTGCTTGGAGGGATAACTTCCCGGTGTCCATGATTGGGAATGAAATGGCTGTGAGCCTACCTGCAACTATTTTGGATGCATTTATCGCACCTTCTCTCATCTAGCAATACGAGGAGGGATTTTTGTCAAGCAGCACCAGGTCAGATAGTGAGCTGGAATCTGATTCCACCCAGTCTGTGAGTCGAATCGGGTTCGGCATTATGCGAGTCTGAGTCCGTATTCTGGGGTGATAACCGGATGCCTGATCTTGTCTAGGTCGTCTTTTTCTTTCTCTTTTGAGTCTGTTGTAATAAAAGAATCGGACGATTTGGAAATGCTTAATGAGAATGGAATGGATGTGGTTTCTGAGTACTTTTCTGTGCCCTTGATTTATTGTATTAATCAGGACTTTCAAAATTTTGATGAAAACGATGAGGAAGAAATTCCTCCGGTTTTTGCAGCTTAATTGATCAAGCGGGAAAGATTTGTTAAACCTTTAGTTGATGAAATCACTCTTATTAATGTTGGTCTTGAGGAGGACCCACGGTGGTCGGATCGGGTCCACGTTGTCTTGAGGGCGAGGCGCTTAGTCGCTTTATTAAAAGATTTCAAAGATGTTTTCGTGGTCCTCGAAGACATGCTAGAATCGATCCTAAGATTGTACTGACGGATCCTCTTGACCCAGAGGCGGGCAGTTAAACATAAACTCAGAAGGATCCGCCTGGACTAGGCCCTCAAGATTAAAGAAGAGGTCACCAAGCAAATTGACGCGGGGTTCTGCTGATATCCGAATACCCAACTTAGTTGGCTAACATTGTTCCGGTGCTGAAGAAGGATGGCAGGATTCGGGTATGCGTGGATTTTAGGATTTGAAACGAGCGGTCAAGGGCGACTTTCCTTGCCGCATATTGATGAGTTAGTGGACTTCACAGTGGGGCATGCTTTGCTTTCGTTCATGGATGGCTTCTCAGGCTACAATCAGATAGTGATGGCACCTAAAGATCGGGAGAAGACTGCTTTAACCACGCCGCGACCACGATATTACATGACATGATCCACAAAGAGGTTGAGGTGTACGTAGATGACATGATTGTCAAATCCAAAGAAAGAGAGGGCCACTACACCGCCTTGCAAAAGTTTTTTCAAAGGATCAGAGAATTTCGGTTGCGGTTGAATCCTCAGAAGTGTACGTTTGGTGTTACAGCAGGAAAAATGCTGGGGTTCTTGATTACACAGAGAGGTATCAAAGTCAACCCTTTCAAAATCAAGGCCATCTTAGAAATGCCACCGCCAAGGACTGAAAAGGATGTGAGAGGCTTTCTGGGTAAAGTGCAATTCATAAGACGGTTTATCTCAAAATTAACCTTGACTTGTGAACCACTTTTTGGTCTCCTGAAGAAAGGAAAGAAGTTCCAATGGGATGGTAGATGCCAAAGGCTTTTGAGCAGATCAAGGAATACTTATAGAACCCACGTGTTATCACACTTTGAGGGAAATCGTTGATTTTGTACCTTTCAATAATTGAAACTATGATGGGATGCATGCTTGCGCAGAATCGAGAGGATAAAGTGGAGAAAGCTATCTACTATCGAGCAAGAAGATGTTGGATTATGAGACCGCTACACTCCACTCGAGAAGGCTTGTTTGGCCTTGGTATGGGCTACCAGAAGGCTGCGGCACTACTGTTAGCTCACTCCGTAATGTTGGTTTCAAGATTAGATCCCATCAAATATCTCTTGAAACCAACACTTACGGGTAGGCTAGCCCGTTGGTTGCTACGCTTTCGAATTCGATCTGAAGTATGTGACTCAAGTCGGTCAAGAAGGGAAGCGTAGCGGAGTTCCTAGCCGATCACCCAATGGAAGAGGATGAAGCGATTGAGTACTTATTCCCGGATGAGGCCATTTTGCATATCGACGATGAGTTTTGGACGATGTATTTTGACGGAGCGTCAAACCAGTATGGGTATGGGATAGGGATGTTACTGATAGCACCCGACAAGTCCCGTATCCCTCTAGCATTTAAACTCTAGTTCAAAGTCTCGAACAACGAATATGAAGCATGCATTCTTTGGTTTAGAAGTTGCCCTGGAACTAGAGGCAAAACGGTTGGACCTCATCGGGGACTCGAACCTTGTTGTATCTCAAGCGAAAGGAGATTGGAAAGTCAAAGAAGAAAAGATAATAATGTATCACCAGACCTTGGACTTGTTAATTCCTCGGTTTGAGAAACTAAACTTTGCTCATCTGTTAAGAGAGAATAACAGGTTCGCAGATGCACTAGTAACTCTATCTTCCATGATAGACATCCTTTTCGGAGTCCGGATGCGTCCGATCATCATTGACTAGAAATTTGCGCCAGCCTACGAGTCGATTGCTGCTATAGATGAGGTTCAAGATGAGAACCCCTGGTACTACGATGTCTGAAACTTCTTGGAAAAAGAGGCATATCCACCAGGGGGCAAATGCCAAGGATAAAAGGGCAATCAGAAGAATGGCCATTCAGTTCATCATCTACAAGGGTAAGCTGTACAAGGAGGTCATCTGGGAATGCATAAGTTGTGCGTTGATACCGAAGAATCGAAGTGCTTAATGGAGGCCATCCATGGAGGAGAGTGTGGAGCGCACATGAGTGGGGTGATGCTAGCTCGGAAGATTCTCAAACAAGGTTACTACTGGTCTACCATAGAGGAGGATTGTATCGGCTTTGTTCGACGATGCCACAAATGCAGGATCCATGCAAACCGCATGAACATCCCACCGTCGAAGCTATACAATATGACTTTGCCATGGCTATTTTCAGTTTGGGGAATCGATGTGATCAGGGCTATCACTCTGAAGGGGTCTAATGGACATGAGTTCATTTTGGTCGCGATAGACTATTTCACAAAGTAGGTTGAGGCCCAATCTTATGCGGTGTTGAAGGCTTCACATGTTGCAAAGTTCATCAGAAACAAAATCATCTGTCGCTACGGGGTCCCAAACGAGATCATTTCAGATAACGGTTCCCACTTTAAGAAGGAAGTGATTGACTTGTTGGAAAAATACAACGTGGCTTTTCAGAAGTCATCTACATATCGGCCGCAGACCAATGGAGCAGTTGAGGCCGCCAACAAGAACATCAAACACATTTTGCAGAAGATGGTGGAAACCTACTGGGACTGGCCAGATAAGTTGCCATTTGCCCTGTGGGGCTACCGGACTTCAATTAGAACTTCTACTGGGGCGACTCCGTATTCATTAGTTTATGGGATAAAGGCCGTTCTACCTATTGAAATTGAGGTTCCGTCGTTGAGAGTGCTGGCTGAGTGTCAGATAGCCGAAGCAAATTAGCGAGAAGCAAATTTGAGGAACTCATGCTCTTTGATGAAAGGAGACTGAAAGCATTGTACCATGTTCAAGGTTATCAGCGCAGAATTGCCAGGGCTTTTAACAAAAAGGTTAAGTCTTGGAATCTGAAAGAATGAGATTTGGTGCTCAAAGATAACCGAGCTCCCATCCATGACCCTAGGGGCAAGTTCAGACCCAATTGGACTGGTCCTTACATTATCAAGTCTATCTGGTCAAATGGAGCTGTCGTTCTGATGGACCTAGATGGCCTAGAGTTCTCACAGCCAATCAACATGGACAAGTTAAAGAAATATTACCCCTGAGAGATTCGCTAGGCCGAAAACCGAAAAGGGCGACCTAGGCAAAAGTTAGAGCACAAAAAATTTGAAATTACAAAAGCGAGCTACATAAGGTTGAAAACCCGCAAAGGCGCGCCTTGGCAAAAGTTAGGCGTAAAAGTGAGGGTTAATACGAGTGAACCCGAGCTGAACTATGTAAGGCTTGATTCCCATCTTTGGGATCGTGGGCAACTTCATCACGAAGTCCACCATAAACTTTCCCCGATCAACTTTGTCCATTTGATCATCTCGGTCATCTTTGTCTATTCAACATTCAAGAGCTTCGGTTGTGATCTCGGTGCAATGTTATTCGGACTAAGGGCAACTTTCCGATTGTTGGGATCGGGGTTGTGCATCTCGATTGGCGGATCTCGAGCGTGTCGATTCGATCCATGTTGAAAATGGTTTTGAAAAGGTTTAATAAAAGTTGATTTTGTTCAAATTAATCTTTTTACAACTTAGAATATTTTTGACCAAAGTAGAAAACTTTCAGTATCCACAACCTTCAACTTTATTGATTTCAATACAGAGTCCTCCTGCTCTTGCATACAAATTGAAGTTGCTTTTGGTTACATTCATAAAGAAAACTTGAAAGTACTGATTAAAGCAATAAATTCGGGACATAGATAAGTCAGGTGTTCCGGCGCCCCCTCCTAGAGCTGGTCGAAGCTTCTGATGCCAAGCTGGGCCCAATCTATGCCTCTTCATTGAGCCAATCTACGCACCCGTCAGACAAAGTGCAACTGAAAGTAGGAGCGGGGGCCAGGAGCTCTCTAGTCCTCCATACCGTGGCATACCGAGCTAGCTGTGCGCCTCAGACCGGAAATGCAGCGGGATACTCTATCCCCTCGGGCGGGCAAGTCTGATCATGGCCGAACCGGCGCTGGAACTGGAAAGGAAAGTAAAACACGCAGTGCGTCAGGCCAATCAACTGAATCCCAGGCTGCTGGGAGATGCTATAGCTCATTGTCGATAGATTGAGCTAAGGGCACCGCCAAGCAATGCGGTCTACGGACAAATTGCACATCCAGTCAAACCACCATCCCTCATCAAGGGCATCGACTAGACGACGTCGGAAGAAGTAGCCGCGAGCTGAGTATGCTGGGCAAGAGTCCGCAACCTGTAACTTATCCATCAACCACACCTGGGGAGGGATGAAAAATGAGAGATTAAAGAATAGAGAGGTGTACGTTGAGAGAAAAGTGAGAAAAGGATTTTGTGAGAAAAACCGAGCCTGAAGGCCGAGTGATGTGAGCAATATATATGTAAGATAGGGAGGGAAACATTACCTATAGCGATAGTGGACTCCCATAAATCTGGTTGTTTCCCGGCAATAGAAAGCATCCAAGCCCATCAGTGTCTCGGCCAATGACATGGCAATACAGCTTTTGCCTTCCCTTAAGCCTTGGGAAACCTCGATCAACCGGATGCAAGATCCTCTGGAGCCTGATGCGAGCAAGAAATGAGATAGCATGCATAAAAAAAGGGCATGTCACCGAAAGCCTTTCCAATGATGGTCACTGCGGTTACCGGCATCGAAAAACCGACAAATCAAACTCGGAATATCCAGCATTCCGTCACAAATCAAAGATCGAGCGTCGTGCATAGTGAGCCCACACATTCGTTCTAAGGCTTGAGCATGGCCAAAGCGGAGTTGGGCAAGATCTCCTTGTTGCGCTCGGACTCCATCAAAGCTTGGAAATCTTCGAAGGTATGACACATTTCTTTCCCCCCGAAGCTAAAGACATGTGTTACCGGATTCCAAAACCTCGCCAAGGCATGGAGAAAGGGAAGATGCAGCAGAGTGCGGCTTAACGTGAATAGTGCATTCAAGTCGAAGCCCCGGAAGTTTAACTTTTCCGAGCCATCTAAAGTAGCAATCCAAGCTGCGAGATTTTCGATGAGGAATGCCTCCATTTTGATGCAAAACTGAGATGAAATGAAAGAACCACGAAACTAGAACTTTTATAGAGGATAAGGCACTGTTTGGGGACACATGTCAAAAATCTGGTGGTTGGCCGACCACTTTTTTCTCGTAGGCCGACCACCCTTTGGTCTCCAAGGAAAATAGCTGGGCGGCCAGCCTTCTCGGGTGGTCGGCGATGGAGGAAAGTTGGTCTTTGGTCTTTTCCTAGTCTCTAGAAGGGAGCTCCTAGCATTTCCATGTGTTGGGAGTGTTGAAGGTCCAAGTCTACCTCTGTTTGAGCGTTTAAATGCTTTGTTTTGTCAAAGTGCATTTGTTTATCGAGTTGTTGTTCTTTATTTATCGAGTTGTTGTTTAAGTTTTGTTTATCGAGTTGTTAAGTTTGCTTATCAAGTCGTCGAATTTTGTACATCAAGTTGTTACTCTCTGTTAATCAACATTGTCGTATTTTGCTTATCGAGTTATAAACTTGCTGGGTTTTGTTGTTTCTTAGCAAGTTAGGTTGTTTAGTTTGTTACGTCGGTTCACTAACTGACTTGGCAATTTTCGATGCTCAATTTTCATTCAATCTCATTTTTGTGCAAAATGATGCGATGCGATGCTAAGAACATAAAATACAACACTTTTTCAAAAAGCTGTTTCATTCTATCATGCTTTCTTTGTTACAACATTTACAACAAGGGTACAAGTTTTACAGAAAATAAAACTGCCTAATAATGTACAATGTGCTACAACTACTAGTAAAAAAGGCAAATAAAGCAGGAACATCTGCATCAGTGCTCTCAAGCACAAGAATAAGAGGCCCTCTTCGTCCTTTTCGGCTGAGAAGTCCCTGCACCACCTCCACCAGCACCACCATCTGAATCGGAGCTGCTGTCCTCGGAACCCTCCTCGGCATCACCTCCGCCCTCAGAACCGGACTCAGAGTCATCCTCTCTACCTGCAGATGTCTCTAACTGAGGATGCTGTAGACGTCCCCCAACGCCCTGGAAGCGTTAAGTCCCGTTCCGTTCATATTGGGTTTACTACAGTTCAGACTCGATTTGTGTCGGTTCTAAATCTGAACCAAAGAGTCCAAATCCGGCAAATCGTTTTGAAGAAAAATAGATTTTGAAAAGTAGTGCCAAACATGGACTGCTTTGCCAGATTACAGAGTCGCCACCTAAATATTTAAAATGGGAAATTTAGGAAACCCTGACTCGGTCTTAGAAATACGTGTAAAATCATCACCAAAGTGGTCTTGGCTCGAGCTTGGGTACGATCGGGAAGGTCACTATGAGCACCCCTTTCGCCGGTCGACGACCGCCTCTACTAACCGTGATATCGATTTTGAAAACATTGTGAGTTCTTATTCCGGTTATTAGCCTAGAATTACTATGTTATGCGCGCAGCAAACAAGTATAGACTAGATCGCCTAATTTGGAAATAAACATTGCATATCCGCTCGTTTTGAAAACAGTTTGAAATTGCTACTCGCAAGTAGGCTAAAATACAGATTTCAACGAGTTATTCCAACTCAAGCAATCCAACCTCCACCCACAGGCATTCAAACAGTTTATCTCACATAAGCACTTAGCCGCATAGTAAGCATACTGTTATGGCAACACTCACACACATGTGATATGCTAAAGCATAAATACTTACATCGTACTCCGTGCCAGAACAAGAAACTAGTTAGCAAACATGCATGACCTAGTTCATGTTAAATGGCTAATGCAACACAGGCGAAGATGCAATCTAGACAGGCTCGGCTATCCTAGACATGGCATGTGGAATGCTACAAATATTACGTATTCAATTTGGAATTGAAATACAATGCAGTTTGTATGATGTGCCGAGCCCGATGCGTGTAAACAAATGCATGGATGCACGCATGCATTGCATAAGGTATGCTAAAATAAACGTGCCCTAATCTACCATCGTGGCGTGTAAATAAAAGGGAAGAAAGAAGTGGGGGTTGGAAGACATACACACCACTCACACACACTTATTACAGATTCGCCCTCACTCGGAGGGACCAAAATAATAATACAGTCCAAAAATAAATGAATAAATATTACAAATTCTAATTACTGAATAAATAAATGTGAAATAAAAGGGGGCCACAGCCCCTCGCCTCGGGATGCGCGAATGATGCATGCTCGATGTCCGCCTTGCCCGGGAACCCGCACCATGCCTCTGTTCCCTCTGCTTTTGCTGCCCTGCCTCTCTGGAAAATTGCTAGAGTCCTGGGACACCTTCCACATACCTTGAATATTACCACCGGCTGACGGGTTGGACCATCGGCTGCAGGGTTTTGCCACCGGCTGCAATTGAGATTATCGGCACAAAAAGTGTGCCGGTCGGCACTAAATTCCTGCAGGAGACAGTTTTGACAGCAGCAGACAGCAACAGAGCATGGTATGGAATTTTGGGACAAATGTATGCACGGACACACTCCCTATCATGCAATGGACTCAAGGGAGCATGGCCCTCGACCCAAGCCACCAATCACGCATTTCAATGCATGATGGCCCAAGAAGCCAAAGTGTGCAACTTCAATGTGGAATGAAATGCACATAAACAAACAAAGAGCTCAACCTCTATCATACTCAATTCAAGAGGTAAAGCATGCATGTCAAATGCAACCTAAGCATGCAATCTAACATGCAATATGAACATGCAAGTATATAAACATGCTAGGCACACAACCTAAGCAACACATACAAAGTAAGCATGCTACAACATATGAGGGAATGGACTTAAACTAGATTAGGCAGCCTCAAACAAGCCTAAAACAGTGGCCATAAGATGAAAATGAGGCGCCTCGAAATGCGTGCATACTTGCACGCAAACCGAGGCGATGGCATATACAATGCAATATGGTTAAAATGGCATATACAATGCAACATGGACTTATACTAACATGAGAGAGCCTCAACCACACTCACATAAGAGGCCGTGAGATGAAAATGAAGTGCCTCGAAATGCGTGCTGCAGACATAAACCGAAACAATGGCATAAAGGCATGAAATGGCATGGCAAACGATATGCAAACATGCTAATGGAATTTCAGCACTGAAATGTGGGGGAAAACAGTCCCGAATCATGGCCAAAGTACATCCGATGCACGGAATAGTCCCGAAACATGAATTTTGGCACCCGAAATGGCCTATAGCTATGCCAAAAGTGCAAGATATGAACATGAAGTATGAAGACAGAAACTAGACAGTCCAAAAACAAGCATGTTCATAGTACAAAGCATGGCAAGACAGCAAGCACAAGTGGGACTAACATGGCATGCAAAAAAATGGCTCCTCAAGGGAGGCAATGAGGCAAGTGATAGATACAATGCTCAAACAGAAAAATGTCCTTCTACAACATTGAATAGGGACCAAAAATATGAACATTTACAGTAGATAACAAGTCCCAAAACAGTATGCACACATACTCAAAATGCAATGCAAGATTAAGGCCCACAAAGGGGTATAACATGAAGTACCAAGAGGATGCACCAAACAGCCAAACACCCTTCATGAGACATGTAGAGGGGGTCAAAATAAGACCCTTTTCAGGCCTGTCGAAGACCCAAAAACAGAAGCATGGTAGGCTAACAAAGCATGCAAAAATGGGGGCCAAAGAGGGGGTATAATGGTAAGTACTACATGGAGACCCCCAACAGTGTTGAGCCCTTCTTCAATGTTGAAGAAGGGCTCAAAACAAGCAACTTTGTAGTTTACATCGAAGCTCAAAAATACATGCAACTATGGCTTAGATATGAACCAAGAAAATGCTAGTTTGAGGGAAATAGACACTTACCCTTGAAGACCGAAGAACCATCAGGTTTTGATCCAAGAAAATGAACTCCTAGCCTCTGCAAATGACCTCCAATGCGCTGGAAATGGAGTGGTGGTGGTGGTGCTAGGTGGTGGTGAAGAAATAGCCCAAGATCAAGGATGTTTGGAGGTGGAATGAGAGAGATATATTGAGAGATGGCGGGATGTATATGTATATATCAGATATACATATATTTCTCTGGTTTTTTGTTCCAAAGTCTCCAACCCTAATCAAAGGAGGAGAGGGCCTCCTTATATAAGCAAAGTCAAGCCAAGACTTAGTGGCTAAGTCATTCAAAAAGGGTCAAGGGGGGCCAAGGCTTACTCTATAAGTTTGGACAGCTGGTAAGGCTTCTTGAGGAAGCCAAGACAAGGGGTCAAGGCTTCCCCAAGAAGCCTTGAGCAAAGGGTGCAAAGAAGGAGGCCAAAGGTGGTTAAAGGGTGCAAAATGGGAACATGTATGCACGTGGGTCGAGTTCTGTGCATCCCAGCTGGCACAAATGGCATGCACCAAGCTTGGGGGTGCAAAGGGTTCAAACCGCCGTAAGATTCGATCATTGTCCAAAATAAAGTGCGGTCGGCACTCTTTTCTGCCGGTCGGCTAAATAGAGTGCCGATGGATGATTCTTTGGTCAAAACATCACTGGTGGGTATGCAAATCGAAGCCCCGGAAGTTAGCTTTCCAATGGCGCAAACCTTGCATCAAAATTCCTCCTATGCAAAAAGTTATGCCCTTTTCCGTGAAGTCGCGCAGACTCGATCCAACCGGGATGATCCCCTGCTTCAACCCAACATATCTCCTCCACCCGGACTTGGCTTTGGGAGATTCTTGAGTACAAAGTGAAGCCTCGGAAGTCTTCTTTCCAACGATGGTGGCCTCATAGCTTAACTCTAAGTATGTAATTGAATAAGCCCGATTCAATGAGGGCTGCTCGATTCTCTCCTACCGATTCATGGCGAACTTCTTCTCCAACCTATTTTCTCCTCCTCTCCTCTTTTCTTCAACTCCAAACCCCTTAAACAAAGTGTTTGGGAAGATTTGCCTCTCTTCTTGCCGAAGAAACTGAACCTGTGCCCTGCACATCTCTCAACACCGAGCAAACCATCAGTAATGCCCAAGTCTTGAGGCGGTCAAAAATGGGGTGTCTCTGATTGCCCCTCTTTGACATAACTCGAAAGTCATAACAATGACGGAGTGAATGTCAAAGCCGAGACGACCCATTTTTGAGGTACGAAGACTTGGACAAATAATCAAAATATAGATAGATAAATGGTTGTGCCCAGTCGCCTCGTATCCCTTTGCAAGGAATCAAACCATCGTAGTTCGAGGCGGGATGCAAATGATATCTTGAGAAAATTTTGATAATTGGACTTATACGCTGTGGCCGGTTTGTAATTGGACTTATCTGCATGGGCTTGCCGTTTGTATATAAAACAATGCAATGTACTAACAAGTACAGTAAGGTGTGCAAGGTAAGCGAATGAAATGCTATGCTAGTAAAGATGCAAAGGGTGAACACACTCCAACCACGGACTCGTGAGTGGAGGAAGAACAAAGAAAATTAATCGAGGCGCGTTCACGCAGCTAAAGTAAATTCCAAACCTTGCGAAATCGTGTGAGGAATGGGACACTCAAACCACGCTGAAATCGTGAGAGGAGGTCCAAAACAACCCCATCCAGCGTCTACAACGCAACTCGATAAATTCCAAACACGCTGAAATCAGCGTGAACGGGACACTCAAACCACGCTAAAACCGTGAGAGGAGGTCCAATAAACCGCCAGTCGTCTACAACGCAACTTGGGATAAATTCAAACACGTTGAAATCAGCGTAGAGCAGGACACTCAAACCACGCCAAATCGTGAGAGGAGGTCAACAAACCGCCAGGCGTCTACAACGCAACTTGGGATAAATTCAAACACGCTGAAATCGCGTGAGGAACAGGACACTCAAACCACGCCGAAATCGTGAGAGGAGGTCCAACAAACCGCCAGTCGTCTACAACGCAACTTGGGATAAATTCAAACACGCCGAATCAGCGTAGAACAGACACTCAAACCACGCTGAAATCGTGAGAGGAGGTCCAACAAACCGCCAGGCGTCTACAACGCAACTTGGGATAAATTCAAACACGCTGAAAAATCGTGACACTCAAACCACGCCAAATCGTGAGAGGAGGTCAACAAACTATCGGCGCGTGCGGCGCAACTCGAGAAAGTCTCGGAGGGCAACAATCCCAAACGCCGCTTAGTAAAAGGATAAACAATAGAAGATAACTCAAGATGCAAATAAATGCAAGTAAGGTGTGCATGACAATACCGGTGGAAGAGTGCATAACAATGCGGGTGGAAGGCGCGATAACTTTGAAGCGGGCTTGATCTTGCGCTTGAGGTAGAGGCACACTCATACTTCGGAGCATTGGCAAGGCCCTGAAGAGGTACATCCGGAGTACAATCACGGAATTTGCTGAAGGTGAAACACACTCAGGTGCTTCAATTTTCCCTATTTTCTTTTGCTTTGCAATCCGGAACCTACATAGCTTCAGATAGGTCCTTGTTTTACAGTTCGCATTTGACCCGGGTTGAATCTTGCGGTTTTTGAAAGAACAAAATTTTGTTTTGCACAAATGTGGGGAATGGCACAGCACTCTGAGCACAAAATGATTTTATTGAAATTGACGGTGAGAATAAGTTCTCGACTGGGTATTGAGCCTACGACTGAACACAGAAAAAAAGACTCAACAAAACAAAAGCAAAGGTAAACAACCTAAACACATCTATTGACACTTGAAACGACTCAAAACAAGAATCGAAACAGACAAAACAAAACACAAGACTCAAATGTGCACAGGGAGCCTGTTTCACCGGGTATTATTTCCCACCCTTTCTCATTTGTGATTCTCACATCACTCGGCCCTCAAGCTCTGTTTTTCTGAAAAAGCCCTTTTCCTCACTTTTCTCTCAGCGCACATCTCTCTATTCTTCAATCTCTCATTTTTCATTCCTCCCCAGAGTGGTTGGTGGATAAACAAAAAGTTGCGGGCTTTTGCCCCTAGCATTCTGCTAGATTCTTTTTCTTCTGCTCACAACAATGAACTTCCCCCACAGAGGGGTTGTGCCACAACTGGGTGTGTAGCAAAGCTGCAGTTGACATTGGTTGACGATGCGCTGCTAAGGAGTTTGGACATGGTTAGATCTGTCCAGATGAGGAAGTGGAACATCTTGATCCATTCCAGTTCGTGCTTCGCACTTGACTTGATACCTCGTTGCTCGGAGGATGAGAGAGCTTTCACTGTTTATTCATTTTTGGCATACATCTTTGATTCAAACAAAATATCTCGATTTTGCCCTCAAAATATCTAGATATTTTGTCCTCAAAATATCTAGATATTTTGGCCTAGATATTTTCCATCTTCTTAGCCCTCTTTTGACCTCTCTCTTGTGCACAATGAAGAACCAGCTGGTTTGAGAGAAGAAAACCTGGCTTCAAGAGTTCCATAGCAAAAACCTTCATTTCCCAAACGAAAAACCATGAAACTACTCCAAGTCTTGTGTGATTGCTTCACCCACCCCTAGCCTCACCACCACAAATTCGATTCCTGCAGCAAGGAAGTGAATTTCAGTGGTTGCTACAAATCAAAGCCAAAAAGCAAAGAAAGACAAGTCTACAAGGGTAAGTGTCTAAAACCAACTTTTAGGGCATTTTCTTGATCTTTTTCTACACTCTAATTGGTTGAGAATTGGGGCTCCGACTGCTTTTGTGCTCATTTTGAGCCCCTCTACAACATTGTAGAAGGGGTCAACTCCATTTGGTATTTGTATATACTAGTTCCTTCAATATTCATCAAGATTGTCACATTCTTGCATGCTAAAATTGACCTATTTGTGTTTGTTTTTGGGGCTCCGACCCCTACTGGTTTTGTGCTTAAAATGAGTCCCTATACAACATTGTAACATAGCTCAACTTCATTTGGCCATTATATATACCATTTCATCAAGTGTACCACTTTTTGTATGCAATTTTCGACCTATTTGTGTTTGTTTTTAGGACTTCGACCCCTACTGGTTTTAGTCTTATTTTGACCCCCTTTACATGTTTCATGAAGAAGGTTTGGTCATTTGGTGAATAGATTACATGTCTCATGTTATACTCTCTTTTGGCTCCATTTTGCCTTCCATTTCTAGCATGTTTGTCTTGTGAATTAGAGGCTTCCATTTACTGCATATATGCTTATTTTTGGGCCCTCTTTCATGTTGTAGAAGAGAGTTTGTTCATTTGGTGTTTGTATATGCCATCTTCCTTTGTAATGCTCTTTTGGCCACTAATCTTGTATGATTTTGTTGCCATGACTATGTCTACATTTTGGCCATGTTTGCTACTGAAATGAGCCATTCTTGGGACTGCCTTGCTACTGTTTTTGCTGCCATGTATCAATTGTGCATGTTTAGTGTGGCCATAAGCCATTTGATCATTTTTCCTCATGTAGCTGCTGAAATTTCATTACCATGCTTGCATATCATTACCTATTTTGTGCCTTAATGCATTTTGCATTTCATCATTTTTATCATTATTGGTGTAAGTCCATCGTTGCATTTCATGCCTTTATGTCATCGCGCATACTAGGTTGTATCTTAGTTGCATTTCATGCATCTCATGCATATTGCATCGTGTTGATTACCCATGATGGAGTTAGGCATCATGCATCGGTATCGTGATTGGTGGTTTCATAGTTAAGTTGTTTAATTAATTAGAAATTTGTAATATTTTGCCCATTTCTTTCTCCCTTTTATTTAATGGTTAGATATAGGGCATATTTCTTGTATTTCAATTCCAAATATTTAGAATTATAGTTGCATTTTGCATGTGTTGCATTAGGCATTTATATTTAGGATCATGCATGATTTTTATGCTTTAGCATCCTTGGTGTTGCCATGATAGCATGCTTACCATGAATACTTGTTTCCATCACATAGTAACCTAGGCTAATAGAACTCACAATGTTTTCAAAATCGATATCATGGTTAGTATTTAAAATATTTTCTGTTGTTGACTTGATTGTGCCCTCTTCTGGTAGGTAGAGTGCCCTTCTTGGCAAGTATGTTGATGATGGGGAAAGATGTAACACTGACTCAACTGTGCCCTTAGTTCATCATTTTGACCACTTTTTTTTGGTTTTAAAACAATTTTGACCAACATGAAAGTTAGATTAACATGCTTATTCAACTTTTTGATTTAACATCATGCAAGTCAGGCTATGAGCACTGAAAATTTTTCTTTTTTGGGTCCAAGAAAATGGTCTAGTTTTTGAAAAAGATGGAATAATTTTCGAGAGAATTAGTCAACCTCAGTAAAAATTCTCAAAAACTATTTTTTGCAAACAGTCAATGCTCAACAAGCACGGAACCTGCTATTGAGATGCGTAACCTCGGATCCATAAGCAATGGAAAATTGCCCCTTGTCTGAAGGACACTGCGTGGCAACGGAAAGTTGCCCCTTGTTTAAAGTGACACCGCGGCGTTTTGAATGACAACGGAAAGTTGCCCCTTGTTTGGATGATGCCGCAGCACATTGTAGTCAGTCCTCGGAGCGATGAACACAACCAGACTCTCAGATACAGAGAAGACAAAGATGGCCAGAACCATCACATGGACACAATCGAATTTGAAGTGTTTGTGGCTGGACTTCAAAGTGAAGTTGCCTACGTATCCCAAACATGGGAATCAAGCCTTACGTAGTTCGGGGTTAAGGTACACTCGGGTATTTAACCTCTCCTTTTTATGCTCTAACTTTTGCCAAGGCGCCTATTGCAGGTTTTCGACCTTGCGAGCTTTGTTCTTCTTTCTTTTCTTTTTTCCTATTCTTTTCTTTCCTTTTTCTTCTTCTTCTTTTTTTTTTTTGCATTTTTCTTTTCTTTTCTTTTTGCATTTTTGTATCTTTGAATTTTTTTCTCTTTTTTCTTTTTTCATTCTTTTCTTTGCTCTAACTTTTGCCTGGGTCGCCCTTTCGAGGTTTTCGGCCCAGCGAGCCTCTCAAAGGGTAAAAGTGTAACAAGTCCCTGCCAAATGGTTTTGAGATTGAAGCCCTCTGTATCCAGGAGAATGGCTGTTGTATTGATTTGCAGAAGGATCCACCTTTGGCTCTTCGAGCACATCGAATATTTTTTGCCCCTAGTTCGAGGGGTGCTTCTGTTCTAACTTTGCAAGCTTCTTCTGATGAGATCTGATCTTCTTGATCTGACTTTTCTTCCCTCTTGTTCGAGGGCTGCTTCAAATTGGGCCACACAGGCCTCGCATCATGATTGACCTCTGAACATTCTGAATCTAAATGGGTTGAGTCTCGAGGCTGAGAGCGATCCTAAGCTGCACAATCTCAAGAGCGATTCCACACATGTCTTCGCAGGACCGCGCAAAACATTTTTTGAAAGTTTTTAAGAAAGCGACAAATTGCTCGCGCTGAAGACAGTGTAGGACCAATCTGGATCAAAGCTAGGGTCCTTCTCAGTGCTCACACTAACAAGCATGATTTCATTCATTAAGGGCTTAGCATGCCTCTCTTTCTCTCAATCGATCAAATTTTTGCAAATCCCAAGGAATTCCTTCCTCTTCGTTTTCACCACGGTGTTCAAAAGGTTTTGAAAAACTTAGGTCATTACAATGACTTCAAGGCACAGAAAAGGCAGGGTTCCCAGTCAAATACTGCTATCTCATTCAGAATTTCTGGCATAACTGGCACACGGCAGAAGCAAACACAAGAGTGTGAAAATCACTTCTGTTCCATTCAAAATCTGTTGGCATAACTGGCTCCAAGGCAGAAACAGACTCGAAAGGAAGCAAAAAGACAAATACAAAACAAGCAAGTGATGTCTGAGGTAACACCCCTGAAATCACCCGACTCTAACAAAACAGGATTGACTCGTCTGACAAAGACCGGAGACCTGGACCGACTCGAAGATGAAAAAGACTGACTCAATACAAAATGACAAGACTGACCCAATACCTAAGTCAGAAAGCAAAATTAACAGCGTTTGTACATTGCTCAACATAGTGCATGCCGTCCACCACATCTGAAGTAAACTGAACAACGCCCGCAGGTGGTTCATCCCCCAATCACATACTTCGTACTATCCCCCAAATTCACTGATCCAGTGATGATAGACTTTACTGAGCTGGTGCAACGATGACCTTGTTGTCAATCAGATTTTGTATCTCGTGGCGGAGACGGAGGCACATGTCAGTGTCATGGCCAGCTCGCTGATGGAAGGCACAGTAGTCAGCTGGGTTATGTGAGGGAGGGGGTTTCTTTGGTAATGGTTGTGGCTCCAGGGGCTTCAGATACCCCTTTCTAATCAGGACCCTCAAGGCCGCTGATAGAGACATGTACAGTGGGGTGAACACCCTCTGGCCTCGAGGTAGATAGTCCGAAGTTCGGGGGTTTGAAGAAGATGCACCAACAAAGGGGTTGGCAGGTGCTGGCTGGGTTTGCTGATCTTTTTCGGGAGTAGGGTTAGAGCTGAAAGGAACATTCCTAGCAAGACGGCCCTTTTCCCGGCCTACCCCTCGATTCAAACTGCTCTCACTCTGAACGGCAAAAGTGCCATCCACGATCGTTGCAACGACTGCTAGTACTTGCTGTTTGTTCAGTCCTTCGGCTTTCCAAGCCTCAACAGCACACTGAAGATGTTCATGGGGACTAATGCTTGCCCCTGGCTTGTTCTTATCACTGGCCTCCACTTTGCTAAGGGATTGGCCTTCTTCCAATGCAGCCTGTCCCAAGGTTGGGGAGCTTTTAGACATGAACTCCCTGGTACGTAATGTGGTTGGTGATGGGGCTAAAACCCCAAAGGTTAGATCTGCCACAGTTCTCTGAAGATCTTCGATCATCCTCATCAGCTCAGAAGTAGTGGGTTCATGGGTTTGAGATGATTGGGGTTCAGACTCACCCATCATGCATAAGTCCATGCTTGCCGGGATAAACACCTCAGGCTTGGGTAGATGGGCCGGGGTGATGTACATGCTGGGGTCGTAAGGGACGGCCAATATATGGATGAGGTTGAGATGTAGGGGTGACGAGTCAGTACTAACCTGAGGTCCTTTTGGTGGAGCTAGGGTCTTTTCGTCAATAAGATCTTGAATCTTATGACGGAGGCGGATCTAGCAGTTAAATATCATGACCGTCTTTAGCGATGATAAGCGCAATATTTAAATGGGTCATATCTTGGTGGAAGAGGGTTTGGAAGGGGTTGGGGTTCTAGGAGTTCTAGGTGCCCTTCTTCTCATGACTTTTCAAAGCTTGAGAGAGACTCATATAAAGAGGATGGAATTTTCGGCTTGGGGCGAGTTGAAGTGGTTGGTTTTTGGCCATTGAGGAAGTGGTGATAGTGCTTACTTGAGCATTTCGTGGTGTGCTACCATCAATAGTAGCATTGGGCTGTGAGCAACATTTCTCTTCAAAGGCTCATTATCTTACGCAAAGATCCCTTGTCGGATGGCATCCTCAATTTGAACCCCATCTCATGTAGATCTGAAAAAAGTACGGAAGGGAGAACAATCATTTTTGCATCAATCGGGTTGGAGGTTGCGCAACCATCCTTATCTGGTCTTTGTCGGAAGGCCTTGCGGCCATCATCGAGGCCTTTGCTCTCCATCTCGCCACAAATTCTGAAAAACCCTCTTTTGGCTCTTGGCGGGTGACTTCAAGATCACGGTTGTGACCTCAATCGTGTGTTGTAGAATCTTGATCACTAAAAGCCTCAGCCATCTCTTCCCAATTCTGTTTCACAGAGTTCTCCAATTTCGTATACCAGATTGCGGCTATCCCAGACAGGGTCCGGCCGAATAGTGACAATTTCTGGGCTGTGGTCAAACCCATTGGTCTCAGGATATCAGAAAACAGGTGGAGGTGCACCCTTGGGTCTCCAGAGCCGTCAAAGCGATCAATATGTGGCATCTTGAACCGATCCGATAATGTCACCATTGAGTCGGTATAATCATCCTCTATATCAGGAATAGAGTGGGCCCCCTGAGACTTTTTGAACAATTTCTCAAGCTTGCTCACTTTCAATGCTGTGGGGTCCGACTTGAACTCAAAGAGAGGGTCTAGTAGGTTGATGGGTGTCTTGGATAGTTGGGGTAGAACCGGGGGCGGAGCCGGCCCCATTGGAATGTCCGTATCTGCCTGGACATCTGGCGTTTCCCTGGGTGTCTGAACCCCACAGTAGTGGAGAACTTGTTGTGAAGCGAGCCTTTCGGTTTCTTTGCTCTAGCACAGCAATTGTCTCTGCTGTTGGGCTATGACCCTGACTGTTGTAGCGGATTACGCTTTCGGCGTCTTCTTTGCATGGTTTTCATACTATCACAGGTTGGCACCATCTCTTCCAGACTTGACATATTGCCCTGATCTAAGCGAGCAATTGGTATATCTGTATCTGCGATGAGCTCGGAGATCTCAACCCGCTCGAAAGATCAACGATCTGGTATTTGTTATCTTGATGGTCGTGCCCGATTAGCCTTCTCTCGTACGATTACCCTTGAGCGGAGTCTCGACGACAAGGTCTATCAACACAAATCAATGTGCGGGGATAGTGGAGCCTTCGAAGCTATGATTCGGGACTACCTAGCAAAAAGAAAAGCAGAGCGACATCTCGGCTCAACTTCACTTTGGAGCGGATACGAGCAAAGGTGAGCAGTATTCTATTCGATCCTTTGTTCCCGAAATTATTGCCCCAAATCTGAATCGATACATGAGATATAAGCGATTCTCAAAATATTGATCTTTGGAGCAGTAGGATACCTAGATTTGCAAACTGGTATATGCATTCCCTGTAGAGATACACTCTAAAAGCACATAACAAGTAAATGAGAGCCAATACACCCCTATGTTGGGGTAGGGTTTCCCTGTCTTATTTTGTCAGGAGCTAGGGTTTCACTACGCACGCAGCGGTTTCAAACAACCTATGATCGGGTGAGCAACCTGTCCTAGCTTGGAATGGTCACTACGGATTTCGATATGCACTAGGTCGAATGGTCGAAAAGGGTGCCCCGGTAAAACCGGGGTTTGTGTTCCCATACTGGCAGAGCCCGCAACCGGTCATCCTTATGGACATGCCTTGATAAGACAAGCCTCCGGCAAACCGCTCAGGAATAGCAGATGGCCAACACGGTGTCCTAGGTGCACCAATGCACATGCAATGCAAAGAAACACATAAGTGTAGTCAAAACAGGATATCACGAGTTCGAGTCAAGCTCTCTAAAATCCCAGTGATGCGCCAGAAGCGTCCCCGGCATACAGGAGGGTTAAGTCCGTTCCGTTCATATTGGGTTTACTACGATTCGGACTCGATTTGTGTCGGTTCATCTGAACCAAGAGTCCAAATCCGCAAATCGTTTTGAAGAAAAAGCAGTTTTGAAAAGTAGTGCCAAACATGGAGCTTTGCGGTCTGAGTCGCCACCTAAATATTTAAAATGGGAAATTTAGGAAACCACGACTCGGTGCCGAAGATACGTGTCCGTCATCACCAAAGTGGTCTTGGCTCGGGAGCTTGGAGTACGATCGGGAAGGTCGACTATGAGCACCCCTTTTCGATCCGGACCAAGCCTCTACTAACCGTGATATCTGATTTTGAAAACTTTATGCGTTCTTATTCCAGTTATTAGCCTAGAATTACTATGTTATGCGCACAGCAAACAAGTATAGACTAGATTGCCTAATTTGGAAATAAACATTGTATATCCGTTCGTCTTGAAAACAGTTTGAAATTGCTACTTAAGTAGGCTAAAATCTGATTTCAACGAGTTATTCCAACTCAAGCAATCCAACCTCCACCCACAGGCATTCAAGCAGTTTATCTCACATAAGCACTTAGCGCATGGTAAGCATACTGTCATGGCAACACTCACACACATGTGATATGCTAAAGCATAAATACTTACATCGTACTCCGTGCCAGAACAAGAAACTAGTTAGCAAACATGCATGACCTAGTTCATGTTAAATGGCTAATGCAACACAGGCGAAGATGCAATCTAGACAGGCTCGGCTATCCTAGACATGGCATGTGGAATGCTACAAATAACACGTATTCAATTTGGAATTGAAATACAATGCAGTTTGTATGATGTGCCGAGGCCGATGTGTAAACAAATGCATGGATGCACGCATGCATTGCGTAAGTTATGCTAAAATAAACCTGCCCTAATCTACCATCGTAAGCTGGTAAATAAAAGGGAAGAAAGAAGTGGGTGGTTGGAAGACATACACACCACACACACACACTTATTACAGATTCGCCCTCACTCGGAGGGACCAAAATAATATCTGATCCAAAAATAAATGAATAAATATTACAAATTCTAATTCTTGAATAAATAAATGTGAAATAAAATGGGGCCTGACCCCTACGCCTCGAGATCTTGTGAATGATGCATACTCGATGTCCGCCTTGCCCAAAAACCCGCACCATGCCTCTGTTCCCTCTGCTTTTGCTGCCCTGCCTCTCTGGAAAATTGCCAGAGTCCTGGGACACCTTCCACATACCCTGAATATTACCACCGGCTGAAGGGTTGGACCATCGGCTGGAGGGTTTTGCCACCGGCTGAAATTTAGATTATCGGCACAAAAAGTGTGCCGGTCGGGCACTAAATTCTGCGAGAGCAGTTTTGGCAAGCCAGACAACAGAGCATGGTATGGAATTTTCGGACAAATGTATGCATGGACACACTCCCTATCATGCAATGGACTCAAGGGAGCATGGCCCTCGACCCCCGGGCCACCAATCACGCATTTCAATGCATGATGGCCCAAGAAGCCAAAGTGTGCAACTTCAATGTGGAATGAAATGCACATAAACAAACAAAGAGCTCAACCTCTATCATACTCAATTCAAGAGGTAAAGCATGCATGTCAAATGCAACCTAAGCATGCAATCTAACATGCAATATGAACATGCAAGTATATAAACATGCTAGGCACACAACCTAAGCAACACATACAAAGTAAGCATGCTACAACATATGAGGGAATGGACTTAAACTAGATTAGGCAGCCTCAAACAAGCCTAAAACAGTGGCCATAAGATGAAAATGAGGCGCCTCGAAATGCGTGCATACTTGACAGCTATCCGAAGCGTTGGCATATACAAAGCAAGATGGTAAAAATGGCAGATACAATGCAACATGGACTTATACTAACATGAGAGAGCCTCAACCACACTCACATAAGAGGTAGTGAGATGAAAATGAAGTGCCTCGAAATGCGTGCACACGCACGCATAAACCGAGGCAATGGCATAAAGGCATGAAATGGCATGGCAAGCGATATGCAAACATGCTAATGGAATTTCAGCACTGAAATGTGGGGAAAACAGTCGAATCATGGCCAAAGTACATCCGATGCACGGAATAGTCCCGAAACATGAATTTTGGCACCCGAAATGGCCTATAGCTATGCCAAAAGTGCAAGATATGAACATGAAGTATGAAGACAGAAACTAGACAGTCCAAAAACAAGAATGTTCATAGTACAAAGCATGGCAAGACAGCAAGCACAAGTGGGACTAACATGGCATGCAAAAAAATGGCTCCTCAAGGGAGGCAATGAGGCAAGTGATAGATACAATGCTCAAACAGAAAAATGTCCTTCTACAACATTGAATAGGGACCAAAAATATGAACATTTACAGTAGATAACAAGTCCCAAAACAGTATGCACACATACTCAAAATGCAATGCAAGATTAAGGCCCACAAAGGGGTATAACATGAAGTACCAAGAGGATGCACCAAACATCCAAACACCCTTCATGAGACATGTAGAGGGGGTCAAAATAAGACCCTTTTCAGGCCTTTTGAACACCCAAAAACAGAATCATGGTAGGCTAACAAAGCATGCAAAAATGGGGGCCAAAGAGGGGGTATAATGGTAAGTACTACATGGAGACCCCCAACAGTGTTGAGCCCTTCTTCAATGTTGAAGAAGGGCTCAAAACAAGCAACTTTGTAGTTTACATCGAAGCTCAAAAATACATGCAACTATGGCTTAGATATGAACCAAGAAAATGCTAGTTTGAGGGAAATAGACACTTACCCTTGAAGACCGGTGAACCAGCAGGTTTTGATCCAAGAAAATGAACTCCTAGCCTCTGCAAATGACCTCCAATGCGCTGGAAATGGAGTGGTGGTGGTGGTGCTAGGTGGTGGTGAAGAAATAGCCCAAGATCAAGGGTGTTTGGAGGTGGAATGAGAGATATATTGAGAGATGGCGGGATGTATATGTATATAACAGATATACATATATTTCTCTGTTTTTGTTCCAAAGTCTCAACCCTAACCAAAGGAGGAGGGGCCCACCTTATATAAGCAAAATCAAGCCAAGACTTAGTGGCTAAGTCATTCAAAAGGGGCCAAGGGGGGCCAAGGCTTACTCTAGAAGTTTGGACAGCTGGTAAGGCTTCTTGAGGAAGCCAAGACAAAGTCAAGGCTTCCCAAGAAGCCTTGAGCAAAGGTTGAAGAAGGAGGCCAAAGGTGGTTAAAGGGTGCAAAATGGGCACATGTATGCACGTGGGTCGAGTTCTGTGCATCCCAGCACAATGGCATGCACCAAGCAGGGGGTGCAAAGGGTTCAAACCGGCCAGAAGATTCGATCATTGTCCAAAATAAAGTGCCGGTCGGCACTCTTTTCTGCCGGTCGGCTAAATAGAGTGCCGATGGATGATTCTTTGGTCAAAATATGTCCGGTGGGTATGCAAATCGAAGCCCCGGAAGTTAGCTTTCCAATGGCGCAAACCTTGCATCAAAATTCCTCCTATGCAAAAAGTTATGCTCTTTTCCGTGAAGTCGCGCAGACTCGATCCAAACGGGATGATCCCCTGCTTCAACCCAACATATCTCCTCCACCCGGACTTGGCTTTGGGAGATTCTTGAGTACAAAGTGAAGCCCCGGAAGTCTTCTTTCCAACGATGGTGGCCTCATAGCTTAACTCCAAGTATGCAATTGAATAAGCCCGATTCAGCGAGGGCTGCTCGATTCTCTCCTACCCGGATTCATGGCGAACTTCTTCTCCAACCTATTTTCTCCCCTCCTCTCCTCTTTTCTTCAACTCCAAACCCCTTAAACAAAGTGTTTGGGAAGATTTGCCTCTCTTCTTGCCGAAGAAACTGAACCTATGCCCTGCACATCTCTCAACACCGAGCAAACCATCAGTAATGCCCAAGTCTTGAGGGCGGTCAAAAATGGGGTGTCTCTGAGATCATGCAGACTCCTCTCCTCGCTGGACTCCTCGTCATCTATGATGGGTGCTCTGCGCCTGCCTTGTCTGCGAGACGAGTCCCCTCTCCCAGCTCCTCGAGAAGGCCTGGATGGCTCGGCCTGTAGTGGTGGCATCTGAAAAAGACAATTTGGGTACCTTAGCCAACATATAGAGACAAGAATGCTATATAAAGTGGGTGTATGCAGATACAATGTATGAATATGGTGTGTGTCAGATGTGCTCTACGCATACAGTCAACCAACGCAGTGAAATAATCAAATTCAGCATGTCATCAGAAGTATGATAAATGCAAGAAAATTGAAAAATACCGAGACGCCGGCGATGAATAGCTGTGTCTCCCTCCACAGAACCATGCCCTCGAACGAGGCCACCACTCCGAGCATCTTATCCATGTACTCGACGGGAGGCTGCAGATGCAAGTGCAAATTATCAGTGAATGAATAAATGGCCAAATATCTGAGTGATAAATCAAAACTGTAAAGCATACCGGTGGGAGTCAGGGTCTCTAACATATCGGTGATCAGGCACTGGAGGCTCCAACGGAATCGGATAGGATGTCCCATACCGCCAACCTGTCAACTCGGTTGGAAGATCTGGCCACCCAGCATGCTGGTAAGTTGGGGGAATCGGGGGAATCTGTCTGACCCCACTCCTCGATGTGTCGGCCCTGCTAGTCGAAGGAGCATCTGCAGCCAAGGCTCGAGCTGACGATGATACACCAGCAGCCTTCCTCGCAGGAGTACGGATACCTGTCAATGGGGGCATCAGGTACATATGGCGGTAAGTCGCATACTCCCTATTCTCCGTGTGCAGAATCGCATCAATACCCAACATAGCGAGGTCGACCTCATCGGGAGTGAGTCTCTCAGCGGACCGCATGTCATCTGGAGGTGCTGAAGGGACACCCTGCCTAGGGACGCCCATTGTCTGGCACATGAAGCGATCTCCCAGAAACTAGGCCCTACCAACTAGCCCGTCAAACAAAGTCCTATACTGAGAAGAAGCCCTTGCCCCCGGGAACTTGAAACGGATATCTCCCCCCAAGGGTGCCCAGGGCCGCCAAGCGATCTGAGGATAACAAGTGCATGAGCCAATCAGATGTCATAAATATGCGAGATGAATCAAAGCTGAAAATATGAAGAACTGAGAGTTCTGAAGTACCTCGATACTTTGCTGCGTATCAAAAACTATCGCAAGAAGAGGCGAGTCTCTCGAGCCCTCGGCATCGACCCTCAAATACGTGAGAGTAAGGGATCGTAGAGGTACCTCCACCTCAAACTCTGGGGCTAGCGTTGGAAAATGGCGTAAACCCATAGTGTGGAAAACAAGGCGGTGGCCATCGAATCTGAGAATATATAGAAAATCTGAGTCTTGAGTGCGAGAATGTAGAATCACGAGAATGTAAAGTATGCCGTGTGCGATGTCTGAATAATGAAATGTAAATCAAAGGCGAAGGTACCTCCCGGGCTCTCCAAGAATCTGTCGTTTCCCGTCATGAGAGGTCGCACTCATATAGCAGTAGAGGGTAGCGAGGCCGGCGCCACCCCAGTCATATTGGCTAACCTGTGATAGGTCCACCAAAGCACTGAGCAGATACAGTCCAACTGTGTTCCCCCTATCGGAGAACAAAGTGGTCCCAAGGAGGAACATCAGAAAACCTCGAGCGTACTGCTCTATCTCCTCAAGAGTCTCGGGCATCCTCTCCCTATACTTCACGGGGAACCAAGTATACTTGACTCTGTCCGAAGATCGATCAATTGGTGGGCGAGCTCTCAACAGATAGATCTAAGCAGCCTCTCACTCGTTCATATCCTCGTCGTAGGGGACCGGTCGACCGGCCATATCAAGGCCAGTCAGCATCACAAAGTTGAATGGGGTAATCGTCATATCCCTGGTAGCTGAGAAGTGGAAAGAGTTGGTGGTGTCCTACCATCTCTCCACGAGTGCCCCCATCAAGGTCCTACTTGTAGGGTAGCGAGATAGCCCTGCGCAGAAGGGCCCAAATCTTGCCCCGTCCACCTTGTGACGATCGGTCTCTAGGAGCTCTGCATACCACTCCCTAGCGATAATCGAGCCATAACCTCGCGTAGAATGAGAGGGTACCTGCATTTAAAATGAACAGATGTATCCAGTTTCAGAATGAAGTGTATAAGCTGCGTGCAAATGAAATGAATGAGCTGTGAGTTCAAAAGTGAAATGTAAGAACTGTGTGTTCAATATTCGCTGCGTGCAAATGAAATAAGTGGGCTGCGTGTTCACCTCAAGAGTTTGGGTTGCGTGTTCAACTTTTAAAAAATTGTGGGTTGTGTGTTCACCTCAAGAGTTTGGGCTGCGTGTTCAACTTTCAAAAATTGTGGGCTGTGTGTTCACCTCAAGAGTTTAGGCTGCATGTTCAACTTTCAAAAACTTTAGGTTGTATGTTCACCTCAAGAGTTTGGGCTGCGTGTTCAGATTTCAAAAAAACTGTGGGCTGTGTGTTCACCTTAAGAGTTTGGGCTGCGTGTTCAGCTTTCAAAAACTGTAGGCTGTGTGTTCACCTCAAGAGTTTGGGCTACGTGTTCAACTTTCAAAAACTATGGGTTGTGTGTTCATAATCAAAAGTTTGGGTTGCGTGTTCAGATTTCAGAAAAATGTGGGCTGTGTGTTCACCTCAAGAGTTTGGGCTGCGTGTTCAACTTTCAATAAAGTGGGTTGTGTGTTCACCTCAAGAGTTTGGACTGCGTGTTCAGATTTCAAAAAACTGTGGGCTGTGTATTCACCTCAAGAGTTTGGGCTGCGTGTTCAACTTTCAAAAAACTGTGAACTGTGTGTTTACCTCAAGAGTTTGGGTTGCGTGTTCAAATTTCAGAAAAATGTGGGCTATGTGTTCACCATAAAAAGTTTGGGCTGCGTGTTCAACCTTCAAAAAGTGGGCTATGTGTTCGCCATCAAAAGTTTGGGATGCATGTTCAACTTTAAAAAAAAGTGGGCTGTGTGTTCACCATCAAGAGTTTGGGCTACGTGTTCAACTTTCAAAAACTATGGGCTGCGTGTTCACGATAAAAAGTATGAGCTGCGTGTTCAGAAATTCGAGTGATTGAGCTGTGTGTTCAAAATGCAAACAGAATGCTATGTTATAGACTAAGTGTTCAGAACAAGCTGTGTTCCCACTCAACAGAATTCTATGCTGTGAGATATGTGCTAAAATAAGCAGAAATATGGTGTGCAAATGTGTTCAAAACGAGCGGATGAGCAAACATAGCGAAAGTATGAAATGTGCATGAAATGCAGAATACATTGTAGAGAATGTAAAAGTGAAGTACGTACCTCTCGTGCCTAATGAGAGAGATGAGTCTCTGGCTCCCGCAACAATAGATCCACAGGCGCTCGGTCATCAAAGTCAATGAAATGGTAGAAAGTGGCCTGAGGAAGCACGTGCTCTCGAGAATGATACCTCTTGGGATCAAACGACTGAACTCTCGGGGGCACGGACATGATGTCCGACTCACCCTCGGTACCTAGAGGACCACCATGAGGAAAATGACCCGCCATTAGAAGAAATCTGCAAAAATGAGCAAAAATGAGCAAAATGAGCAAAAAATGGAAAAAGTCAACAAAAGTCAACTCTCGCGAAATGAAAAAGTCAACAAAAGTCAACTCCCGGGAAAATGTTCCAAATTTTGAGACAAACTTACCCCAAGTGGTGAAAATGAAGAAAGAGGCTCCGAAATCAAATTTTAATCGGTCCAAAGTGAAGAAAATTGAAAGATTTCACGAAACAACTTTGCGTAGGGCGTTGGAAAGCGCGTATAAAGAGCAGATCTGAGAGAGAAAATGGTCTAGGAAGGAAGAGGAGCTGATTTCGACCTTGAGGTTGTGAGCAACAGTGATTGGGACATGTGGATTTAAAGAAACAAGTGTAAAAAGACAAAATTGTCCCAGATTTAACAAGGTGGTCGGCCGACCACATTTCCTAGCAGGCCGACCACCCCTTGAACCACCACTGGTCGGTGGCCTCCCTAGGTGGTCGGTGGCCCTCCTGGGTGATCTCCGATGTCTCTTTGAGCTCCCTGCAAATTTTGGTGGTGATTGGAGTCCCCAGCTCTCAAGAAAGTACAAGGAAAGTGCACTTTTCGGCGCGAAATCCCTCCGCGGGAACTTCAAATCCAATCCTCGACGCATGGCTCATCGTTACTCGTGAAGAGCCAGGTGTATCCTTTTGAGTACGTTGCGACCCCTCCGAGAGGTAAACCGGAGGTCGCGTTTGAGTTGCCCTCGTCGAGGCTTGCTTTTCTTTGCTCAATGTTTTGTTTCAAACATGCTTTTGAAGTTGCGCTTATCCTGCATTGTCATGCACGTCACTGGCATTATTATGCGCATCGCTTGCATTGTTGTGCACGTTTCACTGGTATCGTCATGCCTCTATGCTTAACTTGCGTATATCATCTATCTATATAAGTTAATATGAGAGATATAGATATCAAGAGTGGGTTATCCAAATAGGTTTTGAATTCAAATTCAAACTTACATGGATAAGATTCAAAAAGGCCATGGGTCATGCCACATAGGCGGCCAATTTCTAACAATTTAAGATGGTATAATTGGTTTTTCCATTTCTCATTAATTTATTTGTTTTTATACCAGGTTGTATGGTAGCTCATTAAATTATTTACTTTATTCCAACTTCCATATGTCAAGTTTGAATTATCTTAACGCAATAGGTTATTTTATTAAATTTTAAATTTTTTATGAAAAAATATGTAAAAAGGTAAAGAGAATGATTTGACAACTTATAGTGACTTTTTAATTTTTTGACAAAAATGTTTAGTCCCAAAACAAGGTTGGTCATTAAATTTAAGAGGATAAGTTAGGTTTGGCGGGCCCTTTTTGAGTCGATCTCTATATGTTGTCCATTTTTTTAGAACAAATGTGATTCAAACATATAATTATTGATATCCAATCATCTTAATTTTTTATGTAAATATTCTACTTAACGAGTCCTAAAGGTAAATGATTCAAATTAACGAAATTAGTCTCAAAATGGACCTATTAAACCCAGCTATTCTCTAAGTACAAACTTGAAAGAATCCAACCCTTTTTAGAGAGTCATTTTTTAACCATTTTCATCATCATTCTTCCTTATCAAATTATTGTATTTTTGTTCAAAAAGAGGATTTTGGAAAATATATTTAGCCTGGATTCAATAGGGACAAATACTCTTACTTTTTAAGAATTACCTTCTTGCTTGTCCTTCCAACTATATGCAATTTTTTTTATTTTTTTATTTTATCTTATACATTTAACTTATTGAATCTTGTACAAATAAGTAATCAACCTCAATCTCAGTACTTTGAAGCTATTTGAATCAAATAATGTATTTGCTTGAAATCAACACTTCTCTTTTGGTTCAAGGTACAAAATTTTGAAAAATTCTATCATATTTTCAAATTATGATATTTCACAATATTTGATTATGTGCTGTGATGTCGATTATGACTTGATTATAATCTATTATATACATTATTTATAACTTAATTATAATCTATTGAGATTGCTATTTTGATTATGATTGAAGAATATATTTGATTATAATCAATTATGTTGTTACCTATAATTTGGTTATTGTTGATGTTGTTTTGATTATGGCTCATGTGAAATTTTGTTATATTTATTTGATTATAACTAAAAATAGTTTGATTATGATACAAAGTAATATCAACAACTCAAAATATTATAACTTACAAAAGTTTGTAATGTGGAAAGACCTCAATTTTTTAAATTTTTTTTTTAATTTTTTATATTGCAATGATAATTTATTGATGTAAATAATATGCAACATATGGAATGGAATGAAGGAAACTACTATTTAAACATAAAAATTCAATTATCTCAATCAATACATTTTTTACGAGTAATCTAAGCATATAAATGATTGATTGTCCAAAATCAACTTCTTCTTTTTTTTTTTGTTGTTGCAAGGTGTGAAATTGTTAATAAAGTTAAATTACAATTAAAGAGGTCATTGTTGTTCCATCAACTTGAACAACTGAACTTTCCTTTACCACCACACCTTAAAATGTGGCTACAAAACCACTCAACTAAACCCAAGTGCACTAGATAGATACATATGTTTAGGAGATGAAATTATGAGTAATATTACAAACTTACCCTTATCAACTTAGAAATTACTTATAAATTAATCTCCACTACACTTCACACGAACCTCCGATGAATCCCACACTACATAAAATTAATTTTCAACACACAATCATCCATCCACATATTCTGAGCAGGAAAGTCTGATTTCCAGACTTTCCTTGAAATTATAAGCAACATAAAAGAATTGCTCTGCAATTCCTGTGCTCCCATTTCTATTTTTAATAATTGTGTTTTGGATTTGTCTCACTTAGAATGCGTTTGTAAAATGTGAAGTTCTCTACACAAACACAAATTACCTATTTCCAATTGTAGTTTATAACATAAAAATTGCACCATTTATTGGTCTTTAATACACAATCACTTTAACTGCTACAGCACCATTAGATCATTATATATACAAGCAAAAAATGAATATGAACAACACTTCGGCAGCAAGAGCCAATAGCAACACTTCAACAACACGAGGCAATAATTATCTACTTCTAATTGTAGTATATAGGTATGATAATTACATCATTTATTAGCCTTGAATACACAATTTTATTTTTCCATATCTACGTTACTCAGAATGCATATACAAAATGTGAAGCTCTCAAACTAACAGGGCAATAATTACCTACTTCCAACTGTATTATGTAGGCATGATAATTACATCGTTTATTAACCTTGAATACACGGCTACTTAACAGCTATTACATCAACTTTGGATCATTGCACAAAACCATATACTAATATAACCAACACTTCAATAATAAGAGGCACAAATACTACAACTAGCTCCTACTAGGTTTTTTGCTGCCTCCACGAGTGTGTAATAGTTCCTACACATGCTCGCATCAACCATACCCTGAATATCATCATACAACCTTCTCTCAAATTCAATATAGTGTCACTCCTCTATGGCCACCAACTCTGGAGTGAATCTAGACAAACTAGTGAACTGCGCCTTAAACTGCGCTAAAGGACTTGTGTCTTGGCACAACTTAACAAATTGTGTCCTCAATAGGAAAATACTTGGCCAAAAAGGCCACAGTGAAAGCAACCCAGGTCGTGTCTATAGTGGTCTTAGCATATTTCCACTAATACCCGACGTCTCCTCTCAGTTGGAAACTCGCTAGTGCAATCTGTAACCCGTCATCTTTGATTCTAGGCATATCAAAAGTCTTGGTGATCTCCTCCAACCAATCATTTGTTTTCCACGGCTCAAGTCCTCCTATAAACTCGGGTGGGTTAAAATGGAAAAACTCCTTAGTAAGTTTGAGGGTACGAGTATCATCTCTCTCATTGCGAGTTAGGGCCTTCCTCACTGTTCTTACAATCTCACGTGCGAACTCCTTGCCCACAGTTGATTCTGTCAGTGCAATTACTACTGGAATTGCTGCATCTCTACCGGCACTCCTACTTCCAACGCGTCTTCTATTCCCCCGTCCAGACATCCTATCAAAGACAAAACCTAATTAGTAAACAACTATAGCCTCTTCCGAGGTGCTCACTCACCACCATTAAGCTACAAGACACACTTAGCACATAAGCTATAAACACATAAACAACTTACACACTTAATCACATAATCGAGCCAAGTCCACAGGGATAGCTACCTGTTCTAGAGCTCTCAGAGATTTCCCAAGAGAAACCACGTTGATCAAGCGTGTTTCTAATAAAACCTCAAAATAAGTTAACCCGCTACAAGCACTATCCATGAGACTTAACTCCATGTTCACATAAATGCGTTATATAAAGTCCTAACACTTAATCTTTCTACATGAAAACGTCTTCACCAAGTGTAAGAAAAACCCATTGCAGTAAAAATCACTTCCCACAAGTCCAAGTATTCAAACCCAGCTCGCTCTGATATCAAGTTGTAACGCCCCAACTTTTATTACTCAGATAATGTTATCTTTTTCCTTTAAATCAGTCCATTTCAATAATAATAAACATCAAAGGCATTTAGGAAGAAATCAATTATTATACAAATTGTGTGGTAACATAAATCAAATAAATTTATATATTTAATAATCTGAATTTCATGCTGGAAATTATATATAGATAGAATAGAAATTCATAAAAAATAAAATTTCAGAAGAAAGTAAACCGAAGCTTACACTAGATAGTGTCCTTAAAACAGATTCGTCACTTCACCGGTTGGGTGCTAGAGGTTATTCGACGTTTGTCTCCCAGGATACGACGGTTAGACCAACTACGCAATGCACCGACTAAATAGCTTCGGCGAACAGAACTTTGTAACACTCTCTTATAGGAAGAAAATAATAAAACTGGAAAACTTTTGAAGACTGGAATAGTAGCAATTTCTGGTAACCAGAATGAAGGAGAAAGGTCTCCTTTTATACACATGGAAGAAGAGAGAGGAGGAGCCTCCTGAAGCAAACGCCAGAATTAATTTTGCATTAACCTGAATTAATTCTGCAAAACTGATGGGTTTAATTCCATCGTCAATAGAGGAGTTACTAGCTATAAACACTAGGTTTTGTGTATATATTTCTACAGCCCACACATCTGACTTGACCCAAAAAGATTAAGAATGGTGGGCCAAGCCCAACCCCCACACTCTATCCATTCCAGCAAGCCCAAGCCTCAAGTCCCAAGATCCACGACCCATGGATCACGAACCACTGACCATGGACTTGGACTCGGTCCAGTCCGGGCGGGCAGCGAGTTCGCGCGCATGCGTGTGGCAATTTTTGCATAACCAACTTGGACCATAGTCTTGGCCCAAGTCCATCCTTCAATCATCCATAACTCATTTCCTTTGAAAAATTTGGATGCCTCAAAGGGCTTACACCCTTAGACAAAAAATGGGATTTAAATGCCCATCAATGCTCTCCTCTACAATCAATGTGGGATTCAAGGTTTTACACATTTCCCAACATCTCTTTCATGAGGCCAACTTAATGAGTCAATTTCTCATTCAAACCTTAATAGTTTTTTGTCATTCTTTTTGTGGTGTAAAGATTTCATTATAAGGAATCTAAACCCACTTTACTCCACCTCAATTGAGGATTGACACCCACTTTAATATTGCATTAAAGTCACCAAAAAACCATTATTTTTCCAACATCAATTACAATATCCTCTCTTGTGTACATGTAATAAAATACAATACATGCCCATCGGCGTTACGTTATCAATTACAAAATAACGAAATATATAAAAGGGATTAACTCTTTTTACAATACATTGGCATTCCGCCTGCATTTAAAAGGCCTCATAGCCAACAATTAATAGACTTCAAGTCTTGAGCAACTTTTCATTCCATACCTAAAAAATGATTAGCAACGTGCAATGAACACAAAGGTCCAGTAGAAATCCCAATAATCCTAAATAATAGCAACATATACATAACTATGATCATGAATGATCCACGTGACATTTCATACTTCAAAATATATTTACATAAATAGAATTTTCCAAAAGATTCTTTTTAACATAATAAGAAACAAAAACCAGTTCTTATCTTTCAAAACTTTTTATTTGCATTTAATGAAATCTCAACCAGTCATCAGATTACCACGATCTCTTAAGATTGATCTAAACAATATACTCGTCCTACATTTCAACTCATTATGGCTACAAGGACAATTACTATATATTATGGCCTTAATCACAAATGTAAAATGAATGTTCACAGATACATACATACATATATATATATATATATATAAGCAACAATAGATGTGTCAACACACATTATCGTATTTTACTGGTAACAAGCACAAAAAGCCAATAATGCATCCCTTTTCATCACAACACAAGTATAAAGATACGCTATGTGTAATTAACACATAACAGACCTTGGCTTCATCAAGCCATACCACCACAACCCACTTTATCAGGCGCGAGCCGGAGGGGAGATGAACCCATTTCACAGTGCCAAACATTACCAGTCCTCCAGTCAGAGGGAAGATGAACCTGTTCACACTTCACTAGGCGCGAACCGGAGGGGAGAGAAACCTATGTCAAAGCACCAAACTTTACCGAGTGCAAATCCGAAGGAAAGAGGAACCCATATCAATGCGTACTTTCATTCAACTTAACAATTGGAACATTATTCCAAGTTTCACAAATTATTCAACAACGTTAACACCATTCTCTACCGATGGCCAATGGCATAACCTCATAAACAACATGTACCAAGTCCATGAATTTAATTTCATCCTTTTGATTTAGATTTTATCAACATTTATACGTTACATAACTTTCATCTTTCAACTCCAATTAATTCAACTTCCAATTCATGCCGTTTTCAAAACTGAAGATTAATATCTCTTCCATCACTACCATCCCATCTTTATAATTCAATTCAAAATATTCAAATTTGGTTCAACAAGTAGTAATTCGTCACGAATACAATTATTCACTTCTTTTAAAGAAAAAATCATCAACTCCTCTTACTTCTCATTTCACAAAGGATATGAATGTTTTATTGATTTCTGAAATTTATTTATCCTTTTTTCCAAACTCCCAATACCTACAACAAATCATCACATCTTTCTCATTAATTATCAAAACTCAACTAGTAATTTATTTTTATAATCCAATACATATGTAACACAAATTAATCTCATCTCTCAAATAAATAAATAATCAAAGTAACCAATCCAAAAATCTTTCATACACACAACATTTTCCAACACCCTTTTTGTTTCTCCGAAATTTTGATTTTTCGACAATTATTACAACTCAACAATTATAAAACTATAGATAACAATTAACATAAAATTAAATTTCATGATGACTTTCTATATTTTCTTGCATACTCATTTTTTCATTTGTAATACACATTACCTTATATGGTTCAAATCAAATCAAATCATCAATTTTCCCATCTTTCTCATAACCCAATAATAATTAATTAGTGTTTTTTACTCTAATCCTTTTAAACAGTTTCCTCAAACATATAATCTCATATATTGACAATAAAACACAAGATTTAACTCTAGATCATAAAATACTAACCCTCATCACATGCTTTTCAAAAATACCCAACAAATCAAGTTTTTTTTTAATGTAATAAAAACTACCACATGTCTATCTATAATGAGGTATTGAAAAGGAGTAAAGAAATCTTTATCTCAAAGAGAGAAGAGGAGAAAACTCTAAAAATCAATTTAGCCAAAATTTGGTCTCCATCAGTTAAAAGTAGCTGTTGGGACACTCGTCATTTTTGTATAAAGAACTAGTATCAAAATCTCGCTTGATCTTTGTAGATTGAGGAAAATGCGAAATTTGATGAGAGTTTAGAGAGAAGGGAGAGAAAAGAGAAGTTAGAGAGAGAGAGAGATCTAATTTAAGTGAAAAAAAACAAAAAAATCGATGTCTACAATGCACAAAATTTGCTCGTGTGGATTTTAGAACCACTCGTGCGGATCAACTCAGGAAAAATGGCTTTCTCACAAAATTCGCTCATATAGAATTCAAATTTCCACTCGTGCGGATTTGACCAGATAACTTTTGCTGGGTGACTTCAAACAAGCGTATTTTCCTTGTTCGAAAAATTAGTAGATGTTTGGGATGTTCTAAATAGGTGTAGTATTTGACTTTTTATAAAAATAAAAATAAAAAATGTGTAAAAAAATAGACAAAGTGAGTAGAAAAGTAGAGAGACGATGTTGATTGATGTGACCCAAATAAATGCATGTATGCAAAAAAAAAAAAAAAAAGTGCACTTTTTAAGTACATGCCAAACAAGCACTTAATATGGTCAATTTTGTGTCTAAATTGAAACCCCAAAAATAAGTTTTCCAATAGTTCTAACTTCACATCAAGATTCAAAATGTGGAAAAAGAAAAAGGTAAAAGAGTGAACACTACTCAAAACAAATATTCGAATATGGAATTCTTAGTCTAATCTTGCCCAACCAATAAGTTAACTCATCAATCAAGGCTCCAAACAATGAGAAAGAGGTCCCAATTATAAGAACTAAAATGTCAACTGCAACCCTTAACTTTTCAAAAGTCCTAAAAAATATATATATAAACATAGAGTAAGATTACCACTTAACATAAACAAGTTAGGACCTGGGACACTGTAGTCCTACTAGTTAAATTTAATTCTCATCAAATTCCAAAGCAAGTCATAGTAAAATCGTCGCTAAAAATAATTTTTTGTGACCATTTTTTGCATATGTAACTAAAAATTGATAATTAGCGACTTCTTTTGTTACGATTTTTATAAATTGTCGCTAAAATTTAAAATTAGTGACGTTTTCCATGACAAATTTTTTAAATTATCGTTGAAAATTGAAAATTGAAAATTAATAATATTTTTTGTGACAATTTTTTTAAACTGTAAAACTTATCATTAGTGACATGTTTTGTGACAAGATTTTCAAACTGTCGTTGAAAATTAATAATCAGTGACATTTTTTAATAATATTTAATGAAAAATGTCATTAATTATCATAGAACTTATTAGACAATAAGTTTATCCATTAAGACTTACACGTAAGTTCCCCAAATTCATATTAGTCTTGTTTCATAGATTTCGTTATGTTGATTCTAGAAAATATAATTTTTGTGAAAAATAATGTATATTATAAAAATTATGATGTTTTGAAATTTTAAAAATCAAAATAAATGTCATATCATTATACTATTTTATAAACAATTACAAATTATGAACAATCATGATTTGACCAGGAACTTGTCTATTAAAAAAAAATAAGACTTAAAGTAGCAACAAATCTTATCTAGGAGTATAAGTTAACAAAAATGGGACTTGTGTGCAAATGTCCCTTTAAATAATTCTCAATACGAGGAAAGAAGTGTTAAATGATAAATCAATTAAATCTGTTTGATAACTACAATTGATATCACTTAAAAATTTACATACCTCTTAAAAAAATAGGCTAAAACTTTAAAAAAAAATAAATTAAGTCATATGAAATTTACTTAATTCTAACTAAATTTATAAATATTAAATATAAGTATTGATATACACTGTTATAAACTCATTACCACCACCGCTACTACGATCACTACAACCACCATCATCATGCCACCTCCATAGCCACCATCACCACCACCACCACCACCGCAGCCGCAACCACCAACATCATGCCACAGCTGTCACTACGGCCACCACCACCACCATTCCACCGCCAACACCACTTTCATCACCTTGTTATTGTTTCAATAATCACCAACGCCATTTTACTACCACTACCATTATTACCACCGCCGCCACCATTATAGCATAAAAATTGAAATATACAATATCAAAATAATATATTTTTATACATATCAAACAACTTATTTTTAGTTTAACACTTAATTTTTTATTAAATAACTTTTTAGCTTAAAAATTCAGCATTCAGTTTTTAATATTTAATTTTCAGTTTTATCAAACATCAGTGAAGGCTATCTCCAAATAGATTATTACTCCATATTTTATTTTTAAAAAATCTAAATACGAATTTATTAATTTATTAAATTATTAATTCAATTCTATATTCATATCCCAAATAAACATGGCCTAAAAGCACATGACTATTATGTATTTCTGTTTCATTTTGTTGATCTTGCATTGCACTGCATGATGGGCATTTGAAAAAGGTTGGTGGGTAGGGATGGCAATTTGAAAGTAATTATAATATATATATGTATATTATATTATTTGTTTAGGTAGGGTTACTATATATATTATAATATATTTATGTATTATATTATTTGTTTGGTCCTCTCTCATCTCTCACTCACATTACACTCTCATCTCCACCAAACTGCACCATCATTTTTTTGTTTTGATGATGTTGTTGTTGTTGTTGAGTTTTTTAGATCTTTTATTTTATTTTATTTTATTTATTTTGTTTTGATGATGTTGTTGTTGTTGAGGAATATTGTTGCATATTGGTGGGTACGTGCATTTGAAACAAACCGAAGCATAGTAAACGCCCATAATAATAACGATTGTCGTCGAGGAGTAATTATTATTACATAAGCAATACTTTAAAGAGTCATCCAAAGTAAACAATAAAATAAAAATAAATAAATAAATAAAAACAAATCCGTCCAAAAATCAACTACGAGTTAAGAAAAATCATCGATTTTTTCAAAGATATAATCTAAAAAGCAAAATCTATTTGAAAACTTGCCGTCTTCGTCAATGTCGTCCCTGCTACCCAACTTCGCCACCGTTGCCGCCGGACATTGAACACCACTAGAAGCTAGAGTTGAGAAGGAAGTACACCCACAATGGTATGAAATAAAGCTTGAGAGAGAAGTAAACTATTATGCGTGTTGAAATCTAAAAATCTATATTGAAATCGAGAAAAAATTCTCAAAATCTCTATTTCGGATATAAAATGTCCAGATCTACACTAAAAAATTATAGAACTATACTCTAAGAGTGTAGATTTACACTTTAAAAGTGTAAAATGGGTGGTCAGAATATAGCCGCAGCATTGCCAGAGCATCGCCAAAAATCACCTAAAGAGAGACTCTATTCTCTCTCTCTCTCTCTCTCTCTGGACTACTATTTGTATTCTAATAATTATTTGTTAGCACATTCGTTAGAATACTAATTGTAGTTTGTATAATGGGTGGGATTTTAATTTTAAACTGATAATATCATAACATATAATTGATATACCAATTGGTATGTGTAGTACCACAAAATTTTTTTAGGCAAATTACATATACCTCCCTCGAGATTTAGCTAAATTACAGATACCTCCTGAGATTTTGAAAATTACAGATACCCCCCTGAGGTTTATATTTTCATAATAAATTGCCCCGTGAGGTTTATATTTTTATAACAATTTGCCCCCTAATTTGTTATGCAAATAATACTTTCAAGGGGGTATCTGTAATTTCTCAAACCTCAGGGGGTATCTGTAATTTTGCTAAATCTCGAGGGGGTATATGTAATTTGCCCTATTTTTTTTTTATAATGAGACTAAAATGTCTTTTTTTACTTTTTCTTCCCTTTTATTTTTTTATTTTTATTTTTTTGTAATAAGAATATAACTGGAAAAAAAAGGTCTATCTAAATCTTCAACCCTCAATCAGGTGTTCAGCTAATATTGTTTTTAAAAAAATTCAAATTTTAGTTTTGAAAAATCTAAAAATCCCGGAGATATTGATTTATGATTATGTATTAATTTTAAGCAGTAAATAACAATCTCAATTAAATAATCAAGACAAATTAACACAACGATTTTAATGTGAAAAAATCACAATTTGAGTGCCTCCAATTGAGAAAAAAAATCACAGGCCAAAGTTACAAAACAATCCACTAAGAAGATACAAAGGAATTACAAGAGTGTACTCTCAATTACCTAGCGAATCTGTGCCCGAATCAAACCGACCTCTATCTGCCTCTTTCAACCCCGTCTTCACCTTAGAATTGCCTTGCCCAACATTGAATCCACAACACCGATATTGAATTTAAGACGATGAGCCACTCTGAAATCCACCAAAGTTTCATGTCCAAATTCCACGAAATCTACCGAAAAACAATTCTCTCTTTTTTTGAATAAAACAAACTAAACAAATCTTTTGATATAATTCACTCAATTCATGATTAAACTCTCACAAATATCAAAGGAAACAAGTAAAGAACCTCCAGATGAAAACCCTAATACCCAAGAAGAAAATCTGGAAGTCGTACCCCTAAAATCTGATAGAACCACATATTTATAAAAAACAAGGTCGTGATCTCTGCTCAAGCGGACTGACTAAAATGCGTGTTTTAGAACAAGGATCTTTGCTCGTGCGCAGGAAGTGCCGCTTGAACGCAAAAACACAACTCTTAGTACTTTTACAAACAGTTCAAATTTTTGGAACTAAAGATTCTGAACTCGAACACACAAATGGCCGCTCGAGCGGTCAAGCAACTTTAACTATAATTTTACTTTTTGTTTCGTTTAGGCGCCTCTACCTACCTGCCTGCATTCCGCCAAGGACGCCGCCGATCCTCATGAGGACCGAACAGTTTGATCCTCTACATAGTCAGTGAAGTGGCAAACATAATAAGATTAAGATCACAAACTCCTCTGCAATGGCAAAATTCGGATTGAATTCGCTTCTAAAAACTCATAACTTTACTGAAATAAAAGAACGAATAAAATTACAACTGAAAGGAGTTTTTTCAAACATGATTGCTAAGAACAAAAACCTAACAAGTTTGGTAAAAGAATTTAAGCATTTAATTTTATATCATTTTTTCTTTCTCAGAACAATTAACTCTGAGATTTTAAAAATATTTGTTTGTGTTTATTTTTGTCAAGCTAGTTTGTAATTTTTCCAAATAAATTTCTAAAATTCAACGAAACAAAAATCCTTCAAAAATCTTTAGCAACTGCAGTTCTATCAAATTGGGTTTATTGTTACTGTTATAAAAATAGTGAGAGATATTATACATTAGAAAAGAAAAAAAAAACAAATTAAAAAAAAAAAAAAAAACAAGAAGACAACTATTTCCATTACTAATAGCCTAAAGGTTGGGTCTCAACCTACAGTTAGTACTGTAATAAATTAAAAAATAAATAAATAAAATAATAAACAAAGCGTACAAAAAAGTGAATTTTTTATTTTAGGTTTTTATTTTTTATTTTTTAATCTAACACAACTCACCATATAATAGAACTACATAATAATAAAACAATCTTATGTTTTTGTCAATTTCATCACTCAAAGAATAGGGCATTTCCGTCCATGAAAAAAACACAACAACTTTATTAATTGTTTGAAAATACCATATTTATTTCTAATTTTGTTTTACATTTCCTATATAAATAAAAATAGTTGAAATCATTTATTAAATTCTTAATATGTGCTCTAAGGGCACATGATAACTAACACTGTCATTATTAGTTGAAGAAACAGTTAATATTATGCCACATCATTTGTTAGTATACCAATTAATATATCAATTGGTACATAGAGCATTATTATTAAATTTAACATGATATTTGTCAAATTCTGGGGCCATGTTTGGCTGCTTTAATATAAGGAGTAGCTGCACAAAATTATTTAATATTAGTAGGTGCCACATGTGATACGCTTGTAATTCAAATAAGTAAGGCTTCGTTTGAGATGTGTGTTAACTTTTTGAATTTTTGGTTATTTTAACTTGGGGCTAAAAAGTCTCGTTTGGAATAAAATTTTTGACTTTTGTAAAAGAAAAAAAAATTATGATTTAAATGTGATATTTTTTAACCTGGGACTAAAAATATATTTTATATTTTTGTGACTATTTTTAGTCTCAACCCATCCCAACGCAACCCAACTTTCCAAACGAGTGCTAAGAATAAAAGAAAATGATAATGAAATTATTATGATAATATATACTTAGTTTAAGTGGTGTGAGTTTTCCTACTTTAAACTTATGACCATAGTCTCAAGCCTTACGTATCTCTTTATGTAATTTTTTTTAAAAGGAAACAAAAAAATACTATCCCGTAACATGAAGAGCATAAAATTTCACAGCCTTCACTATAAATAGAAGATAGATGAATGTCACGCTTCCCATTTTCAATCATGAATTTTCATTATCATCAGCCGCGTTTGGTTTATCAAAAAAAAAAGTCAGGATTGATTTGAGAAAGAACAGCATTAAACGAAATAAGTTATCTTGAGATAGGTAATTCTAGAATAACTTGTCTTGAATAGAGCATTTATTTTGTGGCAAAAACGTTACTTCGGGATATGTTATCTCACCTTTATTTATTTATTTATTTTAACAGACATGTTATCTCACTCTTGGGACAAAATAATCCTCAATATAGGGAATAAAAAGTCTCGAAATAAGCTATATATTCCATATTACAAAATGGTATACCTTTTAAATGTACATATTATATGTATCATTGTTATTTATTTTTGTGATAATATGATCTATTTTTTTCATAGAATTAGAAATGGAATTACATATTTTGTAGTAATGTTATACATTTTTTTACTCCAATGTTTTTTTTTATCATTATCACAAAAATAAGTAATATTACCACAAAATACATAATTTCATTTTTGAACCATGAATTATGATCTTTACAAAAAATTATGTAATATTTATCACAAAAATATATAACATATATTACAAAAATACGTAATAAGGTGCATATGGTATATACTTTTGAGTGATGTGTAGTGTACAGTAGAATTTTCCCATTATGTATATTATAAGAAATTATTCAATACTCTAAAGAATACTCTATTTACAAGTTGACATTTTTACATTTTAACTTTAAATTTTGATACAAAGTAGTGGGTCACATAATTTTTTTTGAGAGCATGGAAAACTTTTATATTAATAAACAATCACATACATAAATAAGACCCCAAAAGAACCATTCCAACCAAACAACAAAATGAAAAAAAAATATCAAAAAAATCAACTAAGAAAAATCACTAATATTCTCAAAGATATGATCTAAAAAGTAAGATTTGTATCAAATCAAGTAAGATCTGTTTGAAAGCCCACCGTTCTTGTCAACGTCATCCCCATCACCACTGTCTAACTCCGCCACTGTCGTCGCCGAACTTTGGACACTATAAAAAATTATTGTAGAGAAGGAAATATACCCACAATGATACTGGAGAAGTTTTAAAAGATAAGGGAATTATTGTGAATGTGGAAAATCCAATGTGAATCAGGCAGGAGTCAAATTTGATTTTCTAAAGCCCAATGTGAATCCAAACAGTCCTCCAGGAGAAGCGATGGTGGACCAAGACATGCAAGGCTTGGACGGTACTCAACCATCACCAAAAAAAAAAAAAAAAAAAAGGCTTATGCCCATGATGAATTGGGGCAACAGTTTGAAGATTTATCCACACACACCCTCTTGAAAAGGATTGATACATTTCTTGAGGGCCTTAAATTAGTACCCACCTTAGATGAAAGCTTTTTTTAGTACCCCTCAGATGATTTCTTTTTTTTCCCCCAACAGGAAAGCATAGTTTTATTATAATAAAAAAAAATTAAAAAAAAAGTAGAAGTTATAGCATATCTCAAAAAATGAGGCCATCACGCTCAAGAACAGTAATTAGGAGGGACTTCCTAATAATTACAATCACTGTAAGTGAGGAAGAAGCTTCTGTTGTCAAAAATTCTGTCGCTTGATTTGCTTCTCTATAAACAAAACGGAACTTAAGATTGCCAAAAATGTTGACTTAGTAGATAAGATAATGTTCATGATGTTTGAATTCGATCTTTTTACTTCGATTAGAAAATTAGTTTTTTTACTAGTTTTTTTTTTTTTTTTGATTTTTTGACTTGTAGTGAACTTTTAAATATTTTATATTTTTAGATTCTACTCAATTACACGGATGAAATTTTTTTTAAACGAAATTCACTAAAAAAACCCCCAAAAAGTTGGAATTTTTCTTTTTTTTTAGCAAACTTCTTTTTGGGGGTTTTTTCAAAGAAAAATATAATTTTTAGATCAATCTACATTAGATGGACCTAAAAAGTAAGAAATTTTTTTACAATTTAAAAAAAAAAAAAAAAACTAACTTAAACTAAAGATAAAAAGTTTTAAAAAAATGTGACTTTTAAATTAGATGAGTGTTTTTAGAATTTTTAACAAAATTCAATGTCTTACTTCATGTAATTATCATAATATTTGTAAATTACCTCAAACCGATTGATTTTTTTTTTTTTTTTTTTTTTTTAGAGGTTGAATCTTTGGTGCACCCAAGAAATGGTCTAAAATTTTCATCTAGATTTTTTTTGTTTTTTGTTTTTTTTTTTTTTTCAAATTAAACTATGTTTTGGATTGTACATAAGAAACGGGTCAATTGTATAATTATTTGTACAAGATTAATAAGCAAAAATACTAATAATGTCATTTATTACTTCTATTTGGATGATGTCTTTCTAATCATGCGAGCCACATAGACAATGCCCGTGGGAGGCTAAAAAAAATCAGGCTGAGGCAGAACTGAAAGTCTTGGACTAGCAATAGAAAAGTCACAACACCAGCAAAATGAAAAGTCAGCCTAGGATAATTTGGGTTTGGCCTGAAGGCCCAGGACCAGACCAAGTCAGGGGAATTTTAGGACAGAAGAAAGGCAACAGTAAGCATGCCCAAGAAGGGCGTAGACCCAATTAACCCACGTCCCTCCATCTTAGGCTCAACTTACTCCTAAAAATCTGCGCTTAGTGGAACATAAACCCTAAAGAAATGGGGTTGACATGAAGAGTGTGGGGAGACCTAATAGCCCACAACGGCTGGTATGAGCTAGCTATAAAAGGGGAAGCAATCAGCACCATTGAGGTACACATTCATTTCGACCTGAACCTTACTCTTAAAATCTTGCACCTTTGTCTACTTTGTCTCTGACTTAGGTATTAGAGGGTTTCCAGGCTGCTCTAGCCGCCCCTTTTACCTTTCTCTAAGTGTTTTCTAGGTCAAGAATTGAGCTATATACGTTGCGTCATCGTCACCGCTTAGTGGTTCAATTTTTACTTACCACAATTTGGCGCTGTCTCTGGGAATCCTGCAACTAAAACCCTACTCCATCTACTAAGATTCCAGTTTATCTATAGCGGCAAAAAACGCCAACAAATTCATCGAAGAAGAACACGAAGGAAACCTCTCCCCAAGCCAACGAATGTGTCCTTTGAATGCTGGAAAGTCGCAAGAATGACGTGAGAAAGAAAAGAGGAACTTACTCGCCATCGAAAACTCTGAAAAAAAAACAACTGGATGCAAGAATTGGCCAGTCATGACCAAACCATATGTTTTATGCTTCGTAACTCAAGGAACTCACCGACCAAGTCAGGACCATGAAGTAGGTCCATAACCAACTGCTGGTGCCCTAAAGGCTGAACGAAGGAGGCTCATGCCCCCCTAGAAAGAGGTACACACAACGGTCCAATGGAAGGATGTGTACTGAGGCAAATCCAAGGCCTGTACCAACCCATAGAATAGGCAAAACCAGCCATATGTCAAGTAATCTACTTGGCTTTGAAGGGCACCGCCAGTCTTCCAAACGAAAGGAGCAACAAAAGGAGGACTACGCATGTTCAGACAATGTCAGGTCCTTTTTGCACATAAGAGAAGTAGCACGAGAAAAATGACCAAGGAGAACAGGTTCAGCCTAGAGCCCCGACTTCTCCATAGAGGACATGAGGGCATTTATTAATACCTGGAGGTAGGAGAGGGCAATGCAAGACCAGACCAGGCTGCACTTTAGATCAGTTTTAGAAATATTAGGATATACTAACCCACATGGAAGGCCAGGCCACTAGGCTGCTAGCTATATGATCACTAGCTGCAGGGTTCCGTGGAAGACAACACTACACGACAAACTGAAGAAGTCACCCAACTAGACCCAAAAGTTTGAAACCTTGTTCAGAAACAGACAGAGGGAATTGCTTTCAAAACAATCGATAGGAGGGTAGTTTCATAAAAAGGATTTCCTAAGAAAAACCACCAAAAAAGTTCAGTATCCCAAAGTTTGAGCTCTACGATGAAAGATCAGATCCCTTATACCACTTGTGTTATTATCGCCATGCCATGGCCCTCTGGAACAAAATGAGGCACTCATGTGCAGAATCAATGCTTCAAGTCTAGGTAGAACTGCCTGCGCTTGGTATGACAAGCTCTAGGTGAAATCCATCGACAGTTAGAAACAGTTGGCAGATAAGTTCACTGAATGGTTTATAGCAAATAGCAAAAGAGCGAAGGGGCTAGACACCCTCATGGTGTTAAAGAAGGCAAAGGACCAGACTATTAAGCAGTATGCTCAGATTTACTGGGAAACCTTCTACGAGATAGATGAGGATTGTTTCGGATAAAGTGGCGAATTCAACTTTCAGGTAAGGGCTTCAACTAGAGGACAAATTGTGGTAGTCATTATCTAAAACCCCATCCAAGACAGTCGCGGATCTGTAATTCAGGATCAATTGGTACAGTAAGCTTGAGGAAGATTAGAAGTCTATAGGGCAAGGTAGCACGCAAACTAGCACACAGAAGACTAATGCTCTGTACAAGGAGGCGAAGGAGGCGAAGGAGGTAAAAAGCAAGTCCACCAAAAAGAAAGACACAGATTATGTTATTCAAACTGTGTTTAGACTTCCGATTTGGCAGATACTTCCAAAAATCAAGAATAAACCCTAGTTTAAGTGGCCAGCCAAAATGAAGGGAGATTCGAAGATACAAAACTAGATGGTAAAATGCACCTACCATAATGATGTGGGACACATGATAGAAGATTGTTTTTCATTTAAACGATACATCGATGAGATGGTGGCCACTGGGCACCTGAACAAATTCCTAGGAGAAAAGTAACAAAATGTACAGAATAATCAACACGAAGGAAATTATGCAACAACAGAGCACCCAAGAAGGATGATCCATGTCATCCATGGAGTAGCGCACCAGGGAGAGATGCAGAAAGCAACGAACCTTAGGGAGGTTTACAAAGCAGAGTATCTTTTAGGAAGTAAAAGATCAAGGATTGAGGCCAACTCCAACGATCCAATCATTTTATTTTTTGAAGGGGACATGCAAGGACTAGTCCAACCTCACTCAGGTGCTTTGATTATTAAGCTAGACATGGATGAATTCGGGGTGGAGAGAATATTAGTGGATGAAGGCAGAGCGATTAAAATTATGTACTATAAACTTTACCAAGGATCAGGACCTCAAAAAGGTTGATTCGCCACTTATAGGCTTCAACTCAAACCCAGTCTAGCCGGTCAGAGAGCTAACATTACCAGTCAGAGTAGGATCCATGCGCCTCAAAGTATGCTCTTTGGTCGTGGATGTGCCCTTACCGTGCAATGCTATCATAGGCAGACCATAGTTGCACCAGCTTAGAGCAATTTTGTCCACATTTCACCAAGTCTTGAAATTTCCTAATGAGAGAGTGTAGACGAGCCCGAACGTCCCAGGAGAATCTCGTTTTGTTCATTGGGCTTACTATAGTTCGGAGTCGATGTCACGGCTCTTAATTTGATCTCGCAAAGTGCAATGCGAGATTGATAAATCACCAAAGAGTCCAAATCTGATAAATCGTTTTGAAAAACTGATTTTTAGAAAGAAGTGCTAAACATGGACTGCTTTGCCAAATACAAAGTCACCACCTAAATATTTTATTTTGGGAGAATTTAGGAAACCCTGACTCATGCCTAAGGCCACGTGTCTGTCATTAGCAAAGTTGCCTCTGCTCGGGAATTTAGGTACGATTGGGGAAGGTCATTTTATGAGCACCTCCGCTCGCCCGATCAAAAATCAGCCACTACTAAATATGATATCTTGTTATTGAAAATACATGTGCTCTTATTCCGGTTATTAACCTAGAATTACTATGTGATGCGCACAGCATACAAGTATAGACTGAATTACCTAAGTTAGAATAAAGCATTGCATATTCGTTTTGAAAACGGTTTGCTACTCGCAAGTAGGCTAAAATACGGATTTTGCCACCCTCAAGTGGGCTTAGAAAAACATGGTGATTTGTCACTCTCAAGTGGGCTTAAAACTCGCAATCGATGAATTGTTCCAGTTTAAATAATCCAACCTTTACCCATAGGCATTCATGCAGTTATATCACATAAGTAAAAAGCCTCATGGTAAGCATGCTATCATGGCAGTCACTCACACACATGCAAGGATGTTAAAGCATAAACACTTACTGAGTACTCCAAGCCAAAACAGAAACTAGTTAGTAATCAATGCATGATCCTAGTTCATGTTAAGATGGCTAATGCAACACATGCAAAATGCAACTAAGATAGGCTCGACTATTCTAAAATGGCATATGAGATGCTACAGATAATATGTATTCAACTCGGAATTGAGATATAATGCAGTTAGTATGATGCGCCGAGCCCGGTGCATGCAAGACAGATGAATGGATGCAATCATGCGAGAATAAAGATGCTAATTGAAACATGCCCTAAAACTAACCATCATAAGCTGGTAAATAAAAGGGAGAAAGACATGGGGTTGGAAGACATGCATCACACACACACACACACACACACACTTATTACAACATTGCCCTTTCTCAGAGGGTCCGAATAAATAATACAGAATCGACTTAACTAATTATTACACAACACTAGCTAATTAACAAATTAACTAAACTAGCATGCAAACTATGTAAAATGGGTCATTACCGCTTTTGAATGGTAAAGGATGCATGCATGCTCGAATCGCCTTGTCGAGAAGTCCATCGCGATGTCCCGGCTCGCCTTTGTTTGCAATTGATTTCAGAAACTTGCACAAAGCTCCAAGGAGATAAAACTCTGCCTTGGGAATCTAAGAGGAGGTCACGACCGCTATAGGCATTGAGACCACCTACCACCACCCTTGGTAGTGAAAACCGAAAAAGGTCGGCTGCCAGAAACACAGTGGTGACCGGTTTTTCTCCCGGTTTCAGATTTCGCAACAACGGCAAGAGAGAGAAAAAGCAAGGTATTTGCAACACATGTGTGCACGACCACTCTCCCTATCATTGCATAAGCTCTAGGGAGTGTAGTCCTTGATCCTCGAGCCACCAATCACGCATCTCGATGCATGATGGTTGAGGAGTCAGATTGCACGACTCAATGTGAAATGAATGCACATATAAACACATTAATGCCTAAACTTCATCATGTGTTAGTCAAGAGTGTCGACGACCGAGAATCGAGGCACGTTTCATCACTTGGAGTATGAAACCTCCCTCATTTCCCGTGTTTGGACTAACTCCTATTCCAAACACAATGCAACAAGTAGAATGGCATGCACAATGCAACCTCAAGCATGCAATCTTAAGGCGATGCAACCAAGTCATGCAAACATGCAAAGGATGACATGCAAGCATGCAAATTAGCATACGCAATGCTACGAGCTAACAATGGCATACTCAATGCACATGATACTATATGTCATACACAATACACATGTGAAGACTATCATACACAATGAAGTGAACAAGGCATGCGCAATGCAATGATCAAACATGCGACAACGCGGTATACTCAATGCTATGAACTACAATGACATATTCGATGCAAAATGGACTTAAACCAAAATGAATGGGCCTCATCCACACCCAAATCAGTGGCCATACATGATGAAAATGAGGCAACAAAACACATGCAAACATGCAAGATGTAAGGGCCCAAAGCCTAGGGCACAAGATACAACTGTATGGAAGCATGGAAAGGATGAAATATGGCATACAATAACACATGTTCCAGCTCTGAAATGACATACAAAATGGTCCCAAATCAAGCAAACAACTCATGTTATGCATGTTGAATGGCTCAAATACCGAAACTAGTGAAGTGCATTACACTAGAGGTATGCAAAGCAATGTCCAAATGAACAAACCAATCCCAAACAGTCCTTATGCAGGCCAAGCAAAAACCAAGGCCAAAGATCCTCCATACACGTGTATGGAGGATCTAGTCTATGCCTTCCAGCTGGTACAGCTGGCAACAACTCATAGAGACAAGACCAGGGGAGGCAGGCCGACCAGTTCAGGTGGTCGGCCAGCTACTTTTAGTGGTCGGCCGACCAGTTCAAAAGGTTCAACTCCAAGAAAGGTGGTCGGTAGCCCCATTTGGTGGTCTCCCAACTGAATGCAAGCTAGTGGTATGGGGAGAGACCAGTAAATGTGGCTCAAAGACCAAGGAGACCAGCTTCCTGACAAAAAAACTGGCTGGCGGGAGAAAAGCGGTCTCCAAGGAGAAAAGGTGGTCTCCCACCCTTGTACCACCTCCGAAACAATGAAAACAAGGTCCATGCCAAAAATGAACCAAGACGGATGCAAAACGAGGGTTCGAGGGCAACGTGCAATGTGCCCCAAAACAGTCATATATCGAAGTGGCGTCATGACCACAAAGGTGGTCTCCCGGGCCACAGTGTCCCTCTAGAGAGAGGAAGCAAGGTGTGTGTCAAAAACCGTGCCAAACAGAGAAAGTTAAGCGGTCCCGATCCAAGGCGCACGGTTGACAGCTCCGAAAATCAAAAACTGGTCTCCAAACGGTAAAAGTGGCCTACGACCACGAAAAGTGGCCTACAACCACGAAAAGTAGCCTACGGCCACTGAGAGATGGTCTACGAGACTTCTCCCTCCCTTTGGGAAGAGAAACAAGACCTGATTCGCAAATTGAGGCAAAACACAAAAGGGTTCCGAGGTTTGGGGGTAAAGCTCTCAGCCAAAACTCCGAAATCTCAGAACGAGCACAACATGCACCATCACTGAGCACTCAATCAATGACGTCTGAGTCTTAAGGTTGGTCAAAAATTGGGTGTCTACAAAGAGGTGGCGTTAAAACCATTTGAGGGAACCAAGTATCCGCATGACATTGCCTAATGTTGGCCTTGGAATAGAAAGAAGTTAAGATAGCCCAGAAACGAGTCTCATCAGTTGAAGTTCCAGATTCAAATATTTTAGGTGGAATCGGTAAGGACCTAGAGGAACGCATGGTAGAAGAGCTCCACAAAATTCAAATCTCCCTTAACGATTCAAAAAGGTACTTCTTGCTCGAATCTTTTCTATCTGAGCAAGATAAAGAACTCTTTTTAAGTTTTTAATGGATAATATTAAGGTCTTCACTTAAACACCTTATGAAATGCCAGGGGTAGACCCCAATATTATCAGCCACTGTCTCAACGTTGATCTTGCACACAAACCAGTAATTCAAAAAAGTAGAAGGTCTTATGTAGACCAGTTGAGGCAGTGGTTAAGGAAGTTAAAAGACTCTTAGATGCAAAAGCAATAAAATAAGTACATTATCCCACTTGGTTGTCCAACACTATCATTGTTAAGAAAAAGAATGAAAAATGGAGGATATGTGTAGACTTTACAAGCCTTAATAAAGTCTACCCTAAGGACTACTTCCCATTACTAAGGATTGACTAATTGGTGGATACGACCTCTGGGGCACGCTAGAATGAATTTTTTAGACGCCTATAGAGGCTATCACCAAATAGCAATGAATGAGTCAAACAATGAAAAAACTGCTTTTATAACCCCTCAAGGGCAGTATTGCTATAGGGTGATGCCTTTTGGACTCAAGAATGCTAGAGCCACTTACCAACGGCTAGTTACCACCATGTTTTCTAACCAGATAACAAAAACCATGGAAATTTATATTGATGACATGGTTGTCAAAAGTAGGGTAGAAACCGAACACCTAAAGGATCTGGAGACCATGTTTAATATCCTCAAGACCTATAAATTGAAGCCGAATACTACTAAATGTGCTCTTAGTGTTAAGTCAGAAAATTTTTTAGGTTACTTGGTGACGAGAAAAGGGCTCGAAGCAGATCCTCAGTAGGTGAAGGCCATCTTCAACTTACAACCACCTCACAAGCTCAAGAAAGAGCAAAAGTTGTCAGGAATGTTGGCAGCACTTAACCGCTTCATAAGTTGCTCCTTAGACAAATGTAAACCCTTCTTTCAGTTCCTCAAGAAGGAAGGAGGAGTGGACTAGAATAAACAGTATGACCAAGCGCTAGAGGAATTAAAACAGTACCTCCTTTCAACTCCTTTGCTCTCAACTCCTTAACAGGGTGAAAAGTTATACCTATACTTAGCAATATAGAGCATATGGTGAGCTCAGTCTTGGTCAAAAATGTGGAAAGCAACCAATTACCGGTCTACTACATCAGCAAAACTATGAACAATGTAGAAACCAAGTATTTGCCCTTGGAAAAGTTAGCCTTGGCTTTAATGAGTGCTGCTAGGAAACTTGTGCACTACTTCCAAGGTCACCCCATCACAGTGCTAATCCAACATCCTGTACGAAGCCTTTTTCAAAAAGATGACTTCTCTGGGCAAATCGCTAAGTGGACCATGGAGTTACGAGAATTCGACGTCACTTTTCAAACCAAAACAGCCATCAAAGCCCAAGTCTTAGCCGACTTCATTGCAAAATTCTTAGTTGAACGATCTCAACTAAGTTCTACAGCTGATGTGCTACCAGTCGTAGAACTAGGGAGGCCACAGGGCACGACCCAAAAGGAGCAACCCCAAGAGAAAGGACAAGAGCTGAAATTGGCATTATCATAACAGTCCAGTGCTACAAAAGCTGGGCAACAAGGTCAGTCAAGACAAGGCAATAACTCAACATAGAAGCTATATATAGCTGACATGGGCAACTGGAAACTCTTCGTGGATGGTGCATCAAACCTGAAAGGGGCAAGAGCTGGTGTGGCCTTACTTTTCCTTGAGGGCATTCTCCACAAGCAAGCAATCCGTCTTGGATTCAAGGCTTCGAATAACAAAGCAGAATATGAGGCCTTACTCGTAGGATTAAGGATTGCAAAAATTTCTCAACATTTAAGACCTCACAGTACACTATGACTTCCAGTTAGTGATTAACCAACTCACTGGAGAGTATGTCGTTAGGGACAAAAAGATGCAAGCCTATCCAAACAAAGTCCAGGACACGGTCAAATCTTTTCAAAAATTCAAGATTATCCTGATAAGCAGAGAGCATAACTCCAATGCAAATACCCTAGCTACCCTTGCTTCAGTGGTGGAAAAAATAGAGGCCATAACCATTACGGTTGAGTTCTTGTCTCCGTCGAGTATTTCGTCAAAAGTAGAACAGGACATACAACTAATATTGTGCACTAGTTATGGCCCAAGCTAGATGGACCTAATCATTAAGTACATCAGAGAGGGAGTACTCCTAGAAGATAGGAGGGAAAAATATAGGTTGCGTTTGGTTGAGTTTTGTAAATATGATTTGAGAGTATGAGTTGTATTTTGAGTTTGTGAGTTGTGGAATTATGATTTGAGTGTAGAAAATTTGTTTGGTTATGGTTTTTGAATAGAGTGTTGAATTGAGTTTTGAATTGAGTGTAGAATTGAGTTTTGAAAGTTTAATTTGACATGTGAAGTAAGGAAATTTGTTTGATTATGAGTTTTGGAAAGAATTTGCAAAACTTAATTCAAATTGTTATAACTCATAACAAAACACATTACTTTCACACTATTGAAAATTTTGATCAACACTCATAACTAAACTCTTTTTAAAATTCAATTAAAATTTTTTATTATTAACAGAAAATAACATTAATCAATTTTTTAATTGAAAATACTACAAAGGAAATAATTTTTTTTCAAAATAAATATTCAAAAATTTTAAATCATAAATATTTAAATAATTTAAAGAATCTAAAAAATATAATAAGTAAAAAATTAAAATAAATATTTAAATAATTTAAAATGTTGATATTTTAAATTTAAAAACAACTCTACACTCAAATCGTAACCAAACACATAAAACAAAACTCAATTAAGAAATTATTTTTAAAACTCATAACTAAACACATAACTCGAAACTTCATACTACTTTCAAAAGTCTACACTCAAATTGTAACCAAATACATAACAAAAAAATTAAAATATTTAAAAATATTTTTATAAAATAGAGTTTGAGTTTATTTTTATAAAATATTTTAAAATTTAAAAAATTGAAATCGTAATATTTTGAAATTAAAATATTTAAAAATATTCAAAAAATTAAAAAATTAAAAAAATCGTAACATATTTAAATATTAAAATATTTAAAATCTTAACAAAATTAAAATATTTTTAAAATATTTAAAAAATTAAACTATTGATTTGAATTGAATTTTGAAAAGAGTTTTGAATTATGTGTTTAGTTATGAGTTTTGAAAAGTAAATGATTATGTTTTGAATTGAGTTTTGAGAAATGGGTGTAGAATTATGATTTAAAAGCTCAAAACAAACAATACAATCAAATCAATGAGTGGAATTATAATTTGAGAGTTGTGCCAAACTGTAGACACCCCATTTTTGACTGCCCTTAAGACTTGGGCGCGACTGATGGTTTGCTCTGTGTTGGAAGGTGTGCAGGGCGCAAGTTCAGTTTCTTCGGCAAGGAGAGAGGTGAATCTCAACTTCACACCCCATTTTGAACCAAAATTATTTTGGAAGATTTTGAGACCTTAAAACCCTCTCTTTCAAAACATTTTTGAAATAAAATTCCCACGATGTTCCGACGCTCGCATTTCGGTAAATGGTGCGCTTTTCGGTAAACCGAACAAGGACAAAGTGGAGATGAATGAAAGAGAGATGAAATCTTTGAAAAATCTTTCAAAACACCTTACTTCGGGGTTTGAAGTTAAAGAGAAGAGGAGAAGAGGGGAGAAAACAAGTTGGAGAAGAAGTTCAGGATGAATCCGGGTGGGAGAAAGACGAGCAGTCATCGCTAAATCAAGCTTATCTACCTATACACTTGGAGTTAAGCTATGAGGCCATAACCATTGGAAAGAAGACTTCCGGAGCTTCATTTTGGACATCCACCGGCACTTTTGGACCTCATTGGACACCCATCGACACTCTATTTAGCCGATCGGCCAGTACAAAGTGCAGGTCGGCAGTTTATTGTGCCGATGGCCCTTTTTCTTGGCCGATTTGACCCTTTTGACTCTCCCAAGCTTGGTGCATGCCAGCTGTGCCAACTGGGATGCACAGACTCGACTCTCCGTGCATAAGTGTGCCTATTTTTGAGCCTTTACCCCCTTTTGGTGCACCCTTTGCTCATGGCTTCTTGAGGAAGCCTTGACCCCTTGTCTTGGCTTCCTCAAGAAGCCTACCAGCTGTCCAAGCTTCTTGAATAAGCCTTGGTCCCTTTGACCCTTTTGTATAGCTTCTTGGAAAACCTTTATGCCATTTCCTTGCTCTATAAAAGGAGCTCTCCCCCTCTATTGCAAAAGGTCGGAGTTTTTGAGCAAAAAACCAGAGAGTAGACATATATATCTAACATATATATCTACAACCCTCTATATCTATCTTATCCAAGCCTCCAAACACCTTTGTTCTTGCATCATTTGCCCTACAACCCATAGCACAACACCTTCATCCTCCATTCCAGCATTTGGGAGGCCATTTGCTTCATAACCCCTCTTTGGTCCCCATTTTTGCATGCTTTGTTAGCCTACCATGCTTCTATTTTTCGGCCATGATCAGAACTGAAAATGGCCATATTTTGACCCCCTGGACATATCTCATTAAGGGTCTTTGGCCGTTTGGTGGATGCTTTGTATACCTCATGTTATAGCCTCTTGTTGGCCTATTTCTTGCATGGCATTTTTATTATGTTTGTATATTGTTTTGGGGGTTGTCATCTACTGTGAGTAGTCATATTTTTGGCCTCTCTTCAGTGTTGTTGAAGGGTCTTTTTCATTTTGGGCTTTGCATCTACCACTTGCTTCATTACCTAGTTTGAGGGCCCGTTTTTGCATGCTGATTTTGCCCTATCTATGTTTTCTGTTGGCTTTGCTTTGAACTATAAAAATTCTTGTTTTGGGGCTTCCTAGCTTCTGTCTTCATGCTTCATGTTCAAATTATACATGTTTGATATAGCCACAAGTAATTTCATGTGCTTAACATCGCATTTTGGGACCATTTCCTTGCATCGGGTGTCATGTTTGCGTATTTCGGGGCTGTTTTGCATCACTCTTAGCTACTGAAATTTGCATTGTTTGCATACCATGATCCATGCTTTGCCATGCCTTGTTAGGGTGGCATTCGTGCCTTAGGTTTGGTCCTCGGTTTTGCGTGCAGCGCTGCGCATTTCGAGTGTCTCATTTTCATTTAATGGCCCTTGATTTTGGCATGCTTGCGAGTCATCCATGTTAGTTTAAGTCCATCGTTGCATGTTGTTGCATGCCATGTTTGTTTACATGTTTAGGTTGCGCCTAGTCTACATTGCTCATTTGCATGTTCATGTTGCATACTTGATCACATGCCTAGGTTGCATCGCATTGGCATGCATGCCTTGCCTCTTGATCAAGTAATAGAGGTTGGGGCCCTTTATGTGTTTGTTTGGTTTGCATTTCATTTGATATCAAAGTTGCTAACTTGGCTTTTGGGCCATCATGCATTGAAATCGTGATTGATGGCCGGGGTCGAGGCCATGCTCCCTTGAGTCCATTGCATGATAGGAGTGTGTGCATACATTTGCTTGGAATTCCATGCCATACACTGTCTGTCCTTGTTGCTGTCAAAACTGTCTTCTGTAGAGAGTTTTTGCCGATCGGCAGTATAGAGTGCCGACCGGCCATTGATGGACTGCCGATAGGTTTATCTCCGGTAGATGGACATTGTACACGGTAGGTGGACATTCTATTGACCGATGATGATCCTCGGTGTGCGAGGAGCATGTCACGAGACTTTGGCGATTTTGAAAAGCGGGGCGGTGAATGCTATGGCATGGCGGGTTTCGGGCAAGTCGGATTCGAGCATGCATCATTCGCGCATCCCTGGCGAAATGTGGCCATCTTCTCTTTGCATTTATTTTGATTAGATTAGAAATTATGTAATAATTAATTTAGCGATTTGTTATTCGGACTGTATATTCTTTTGGTCCCTCCGTGTGAGGGCGTATTTGTAATAAGTGTGTGTAGGTGTGTGTATGTCTTCCAACCCCCACTTCTTTCTTCCCTTTTATTTACTTGCTTATGATAGTAGATTAGGGCACGTTTATTTTAGCATACCTTATGCAATGCATGCGTGCATCCATGCATTTGTTTACATGCATCGGGCTCGGTACATCATACTTAAGCGCATTGTATTCAATTTCCAAATTGAATCGTGTTATTTGTAGCATTTCATATGCCATGCTTAGGATAAGTGAGCTGTCTAGATTACACCATTGCTTGTGTTGCATTAGCCACTTAACATGAACTAGGATCATGCATGATTACTAACTAGTTTCTGTTTTGGCTTGGAGTACTAGGTAAGCTTTTATGCTTTAGCATATCGCATGCGTGTGAGTGTTGCCATAATAGCATGATTACCATGAGGCTAAGTGCTTATGTGATATACCTCTTGAATGCTGTGGGTGGAGGTTGGATTACTTGAGTTGGAAAAACTCATTGAAATCAGTGTTTTAGCCTACTTGCGGTAGCAAATTCAAAGTGTTTTCAAAACCAACGGATATGCAATGTTTGTTTCCAAATTAGGCGATCTAGTCTATACTTGTTTCTTTGTCGCATAACATAGTAATTCTAGGCTAATAATTGGAATAAGAACACATAAAGTTTTCAAAATCGGATATCACGGTTAGTAGAGGCGGTCTTGAATAGGGCGAAAGGGGGTGCTCATAGCTGACCTTCCCCGATCGTACCCAAGCTCCCGAGCCAAGACAACTTTGGTGATGCCGGACACGTGGCCTTCGGCACCGAGTCAGGGTTTCCTAAATTTCCCATTTTAAAATATTTAGGTGGCGACTCTGTATCTGGCAAAGCAGTCCATGTTTGGCACTTCTTTTCAAAATCTGTTTTTCTCAAAACGATTTGCCAGAGTTGGACTCTTTGGTTGATTAGAACGTGACAAATCGAGTCGAATCGTAGTAGACCCAAAAAAGCGAAGCGAGCAGGACTTAACCTCTCGGGGCGTTAGGGCGTCTCTGATTTCTGGCGACTCTGCTGGGGATTTTAGAGAGCTTGACTCGAACTCGTGATATCCTGTTTTGACTACACTTATGTGTTTCTTTGCATTGCATGTGCATTGGTGCGCCTAGGACACCGTGTTGGCCATCTGCTATTCCTGAGCGGTTTGCTGGAGGCTTGTCTTGTCAAGGCATGACCATAAGGCTGACCGGTTGCGGGCTCTGCCAGTATGGGAACACAAACCCCGGTTTTACCGGGGCACCCTTTTTGACCATTCGACCTAGTGCATATTCGGATCCATAGTGACCATTCCAAACTAGGACAGGTTGCTTACCCGATGTTAGGTTGTTTGAAACCGCTGCGTGCGTAGTGAAACCCTAGCTCCTGACAAAATAGGACAGGGAAACCCTACCCCAACATAGGGGTGTTTTGGCTCTCTTTTACTTGCTATGTGCTTTTAGAGTGTATCTCTACAGGGAATGCATATACCGGTTCTGCGATGCAGTATCCGACTGCGGGCACCGATGTCGATATTTTGAGAATCGATTATATCTGCGGGTATCATATTGATTTGGGGCAATGATTTGAGAGCGATGATCGATAATGGAATCTGATCGTTCGACTTTCGTGCTTCTGTTTTGGTGAAGTTGAGCGAGATCTTTGTCTGTTTTCCCTTTTGCTAGGTAGTCTTGGAACCATAGCCGAAGGCTCCACTATCTCCGGGTACATTGGATTTGTCTTGATAGACTTTGTCGGTCGAGACTTCGGTTCAAGGGTAATCGAGGGCTAGAAGGCTAATTAGCCAGATCACCGATTCAGCGATTACGGATCGGTGGCCCTTATCCACCCTCCGGTGAGCAGTCGGTCGGATGGATCGTGAGAATACATCGAGGATGGAGGCAATGATCGTCAAATGTAGGAAACTATGAAACTCATGCAACAAGGCGCTGTCATGGCGGAATTTTCCAAGCGACAAGTTGCAATCATGGCTCGGCGGTGAGCTCATCACTGGTTACCTTGACAAAGCGGTCGCTGCTTCACAACAAGTTCCTCCCCGATGGGAGCTCCGGCACCTAGGAGGCGCCAAATGTCCAGGAAAGGTACAGACATTCCGGTAGGGCTCGCCCCAATTTTACCCGATTATCAAAAACACCCACCAACCTACGGACTCTCCTTTGAGTTGAGGCGGATCCCACTGACGAAGTTGAGCAAGCTTGAAAAGTTGTTCAAGAAATCGAGTCAAGACCATCCACGACATTGAAGATGGATACGGACAGTTGTGACATTGCGAACGGAGTTCAAGATGCCTCACATCGACCGTTTTGACGGGTCGAGATCCCATGGTCCACGAGTTTGTTTTCGGATGTTCTGCGCCCGATGGGCTTGACAAGATTGAAGCTCTCCTCTTTAGCGGGACCTGTCGGTGTCGCGACCATCTGATGCGCCAAATTAGAGGACTCGATTGAAAGCGAAATTGGGAGGAGATGTCAGGGCCTTCGTCGCACAATATTCATACAATACCGGATCGAGATCACAACCCGTGATCTTGAGACAACCGAGCAAGAGCCGAAAGAGGGCTTCTCGACTTTGTAACCCGTTGGAGGCCAAAGCTTCTTCGATGACCACCGGGCGGTCGACAAGGACGGAATCACGGATGATTGTCGCAATCTCAACCCAGTGATCACGAAGATGATTGTCCTCCCCTACCCACCTTTGCGGACCTCCATGAGATTGGGGTACAAATCGAGGATGCTATAAGCGAGGCCTCATTGACCAAGAAGGAAGCGGCCCAGAGGGCGTTTACCCGATTGAATGTGACCACCGGTGGTGATGCAAGCTGCAAGACCTTACGAAGTGGGCATGGTCACCAACACCACATCACAAAAAGCTACCCCATTCACCGGTGCGTCTGGAAGTAGCTCACAGAAAACCAAATATCCACCTCCAGTCAAGAGGGTTTTCACCCCACTTCATATGCCTTTGTCAAAGGCTCTAGAGGTCTTAATCCGGAAAGGACATCTGAAACCATTGGAACAACGGCCTTTACCTGATCCTCTCCCTTCAAAGCATGACCGGACTAAGTACTGTGCCTACCATCAACAAACCGGTCATGAGACCGATAGCTGCTTTCGTCTGCGCCATGATGTACAAGATTTGTTTGACAACAACGTCATCGCCGCACCAGCTCAGTAAAGTCTATCGTCACTGGATCAGCAAACTTGGGGGATAGTACAAGTATGTGATCGGGGACAAACCTCCTACGGGCAGTGCTCAGTTTACTTCAGATGTGGCATATGGCACGCACTGTTTTGAGAATTTGCGAATGCTGGTTTTTGTATGTTCTGGCTTGGGTACTGAGTCAGTTCTGTCGTTTTTGCTTTGAGCTTGTCTCTTTGTCTTGAGTCAGTCTTTTTGATTAAGGGTCTGTCTTGTTGTATCGAGTCAGTCCTGTTTTGTCAGAGTTGGGTGATTTCGGGGGAGTTACCTCGGACATCACTTGCTTGTTTTGCGTCTGTCTTTTCATTTTGTTTTGAGTCTGTTTACGCGAGTCGGTTATGCCATGATTTTGAATGGAGCAATGATGATTTTTACACTCTTGTGTTTGCTTCTGCCGTGTGCCAGTTGTGCCAGAAATTCTAAATGAGATGGAAGTATTTGACTAAGAACTCTGTCTTTTCTGTGCCTTGAAGTCATTGCATTGGCCTAAGTTTTTCAAAACTTTTTCAAACACTGTGGTGAAAACGAAGAGGAAGGAATTCCTTGGGATTTGCAAAAATTTGATCAATTGAGAGAAAGAGGCGTGCTAAGCCCTTAATGAATGAAATCATGCTTGTTAGTGTGAGTACTGAGAAGGACCCTAGCTTTGATCCAGATTGGTCCTACACTGTCTTGGTATGACGATTTGTCGCTTTCTTAAGAACTTTCAAAAAATGTTTTGCCCAGTCCTGCGAAGACATGTGTGGAATCGCTCTTGAGATTGTGCAGCCTAGGATCGCTCTCAGCCTCGAGACTCGACCCCTCATTTTCGAACCTTGGACTCAAACTCAGAATGCTCCACGGTTAACTTCAGCGTGAGGCTGTGAGACCCAGTTCAGCAACCCTCGAACAAGAGGCAAGAAAGTCAAATCAAGAAGATCAGATGTCGTCAAGAGAGGCTTGGGAAGCTAGATCAGAAGCCCCCCCTCAAACTAGGGGCAAAGATGTCAGATGTGCCCGAAGAGCCGAAGATGAGTTCTCTTGCGAATCAACAGCCACTCTCCTGGATACGGATGGCATCAAAACCCTAAAACCATTTGGCATGGACTTGCTACACTTTTACCCTTTGAGAGGCTCGCTGGGCCGAAAACCCGGAAGGGCGACCCAGGCAAAAGTTAGAGCAAGCAAAAAATACATACAAAAGGAAAGAAAAAAAATACAAAAAAAAAAAAGAAGAACAAAGGAAGAAGAAAAAGAAAAGAAAAGCAAAAGAAGCTTGCAAGGTCGAAAACTCACATCGGGCGCCTTGGCAAAAGTTAGAGCCTAAAATAAAAATAAAAAAAAGAGAAAAAATGAAAAAGAAAGAAAAGAAAGAAGAACAAAGCTCGCAAGGTCGAAAACCTGCAACAGGCGCCTTGGCAAAAGTTAGAGTATAAAAAGGAGAGGTTAAATACCCGAGTGTACCTTAACCCCGAACTACGTAAGGCTTGATTCCCATCTTTGGGATACGTAGGCAACTTCATTACGAAGTCGGCAGCCTAAAACACTTCCAAATCGATTGTGTCCATGAAATGGTTTTGATCATCTTTGCCTTCTCTGTATCCGAGAGTTCGGTTGTGATCGTCGCTCTGAAGGATTGATTTCAATATGCTGCGGTGCCATTTAGACAAGGGGCAACTTTCCGTTGCCATTCAATGCACTGCGGTGTCATTTCAAACAAGGGGCAACTTTCCGTTGCCATGCAGTGTCCTTTAGACAAGGGGCAATTTTCCATTGCTATGGGTCCGAGGTTGTGCATCTCAAAGAGTTGGTTCCCTGCTTGTTGAGCGGTGGCCGTTTGCAAAAACAGTTTTTGAGAATTTTTACTGAGGTTGACTATTCTCTCAAAAATCATTCCATTTTTCCAAAACTGGACCATTTTCTTGGACCCAAAAAAGGAAAATTTTCAGTGCTTACAACCTGACTTGCATGATTTCAAATCAAAAATCGAATAAGCATGTTAATCTAACTTTCATGTTGGTCAAAATTGTTTTAAAACAAAAAATGGTCGAAATGATGAACTAGGGGCACAGTTGAGTCAGGCTTCCTGTCTTTCCCATTTTCAACATACTTGCCAAGAAAGGCACTCTACCTGCCAGAAGAAGGCACAACTGAAGTTAGCAAAAGGGGAAAAGCTCTCTCGTCCTCCAAGCGGCGAGGTATCAAGCCATGTTGATAGCATAAATTGAATGGAATGGGCGAGATGTTCCACTTCCTCATCTGGACAGATCTAACCACGTCCAAACTCCCGGAAGGCATCATCAACCGATGTTAGGCAGATTTGCTACACACCCGGTTGTGGCACAACCTCTCTATGGGAAAGTTCACTGCGTGTGCGAAGAAGAAAAGAATCTAGCGAGAATGCTAGGGGCAAGAGCCCGCAACTTCTTGTCTATCTACCAACCACTGGGAAGGGATAAAAAATTGAGAGATTGAAGAATAGAGAGATGTGCGTTGAGAGAAAAAGTGAGAAAAGGGCTTTTTCGAGAAAAAGAGCTTGAGGGCGAGTGATGTGAGAATCACAAATGAGAAAGGGTGGGAAATAATACCGGTGAAACAGGCTCCTGTGCACATTTGAGTCTTGTGTTTTGTTTTGTCTATTTGATTCTTGTTTTGAGTCGTTTGAGTGTCAATAGATGTGTTTAGGTTGTTTACCTTTGTTTTTGTTTGTTGAGTCTTTTTCATTGTGTTCGATCGTAGGCTCAATACCCTTAAGAACTCATTTCTTAATTTCAAAAAAAAAGAAATCAAATCATCTTGTGCTCGAGTCCGTGCCATTCTCCACATTTGTGCAAAACAGATTCGTTCTTTCATAAAAGCTGCAGGCCCACCCGATAAGTGTGAACAGTAAAACCGGGACCTATTTGAAGCTATGTGGTTCGATTTGCAAAGTAAAAGCAAAAGAGGAAAACGTCGGGAATTATCTGAGTTTGTTTCAATTTGATGAGTTCGAGACTACATCCCGTGTGTACCTCTTGAGCCTTGCCAATGCTCCAAGTATGAGTGTACCTCTACCTCAAGCTCAAGATCAAGTCTACTTCAAACCGAATAGTGTATCAATCACACCTCATTCCTTAGTGTATCAATCACACTTCATTCACTTAGTGTATCAATCACACTTCATTCATTCGAGGTATCTAACACACTTTATTTGCTTTAGTGTATCAGTCACACTCCATTCACTTTGTGTATCTATCACACACAGTCATTTGCTCCACTTAGTGTATCTAACACACTTCATTTGCCTTAAGTGTATCAATCACACTTCATTCACTTAGTGTATCAATCACACTTCATACTCATTTAGTGTATCAATCACACTTTCTTCACTTGGTGTATCAATCACACTTCTTTCATTTTGTGTATCTATCACGCACATTCTCATTTTGTGTATCTATCACACACATTCTCGTTTTGTGTATCTATCACGCACATATTCACTTTTGTGTATCTATTACGCTCTCACTCAGTGTATCAATCACACTTCACTCACTTTGTGTATCTATCACACCATTCTTCTCTTCATATCACATGTTTGCTTTGTGTATCAATCACACCCTGTTTGCCTCATGTATCTGTCACATGATTACTTTAGTGTATCCATCACACCTCATTTACTTCCGTTTGCTTCATGTATCTCTCACATGTTTATTTAGTGTATCAATCACACTCTCTTCACACTTCTTTCACTTTGTGTATCTATCACACACATACTCATTTAGTGTATCAATCACATTTCATTCTCACTTTTGTGCATCAGTGTATCTATCACACACATATCCTTTTAGTGTATCAATCACACTCTGTTCACTAAGTGCATCTATCACACTTCGTGTTCACATTTAGTATATCCATCATACTTGTTCACTAAGTGCATCTATCACACTTTGTGTTCACTTTTAGTATATCAATCATACTTGTTCACTAAGTGCATCTATCACACTTCGTGTTCACCTTTTAGTGTATCAATCACTTGTTCACTAAGTGCATCTATCACACTTTGTGTTCACCTTTAGTATATCAATCATACTTGTTCACATAGTGCATCTATCACACTTTGTGTTCACCTTTAGTATATCAATCATACTTGTTCACTAAGTGCATCTATCACACTTCGTGTTCACCTTTAGTATATCGATCATACTCTGTTCACATAGTGCATCTATCACACTTTGTGCTCACCTTTAGTATATCTATCATACTTGTTCACTAAGTGCATCTATCACACTTCGTGTTTACTTTTAGTATATCTATCATACTTGTTCACTAAGTGCATCTATCACACTTCGTGTTCACTTTTGGTATATCAATCATACTTTGTTCACTAAGTGCATCTATCACACTTCGTGTTCACCTATTGTGTATCAATCACATTTGTTCACTTAGTGCATCTATCACACTTTGTGTTTGCCTTTTGTGTATCCATCACACTTTTCTCACTTCATTCATTTAGTGTATCAATCACACTTTGTCCATATAGTGTATCTATCACACACTTGCTTTGTATCTATCGCACTATGCCTACTTTGTGTATCTATCACACGCTCGCTTTGTGTATCAATCACACACTTTCTCTTTGTGCATCTATCATACTATGCTCATCTTGTGTATCCATCACACTTTGCTTCATACAGTGTATCCATCACACTACGCTCACTTTGCGTATCCATCATGTTTTGCTTCATATAGTGTATCAATCACACACTTTTACTTTTTGTATCTATCACACGCTTACCTAGTGTGTCCATCACACTCTCTTCACTTTTGTGTATCTATCACGCATGTTTGTCCACTTAGTGTATCTATCACACTTCGTTCACTTTTGTGTATCTAACGCACATGTTTGTGAGAATTGCATAATTCTCTTACATCATTTCTGCATGAGATGTAGGTTGGTTCATGTTTACTTGCTGGCATAGCATTCGCTTAAAATGTTGCATTTATTTTGCATAATTGCTTCATCACAGCTCTCTTTGCATGATCATAAGTTATGCACTTGCATTGTGCATCACTTTGCATCCTGCCCCTGAACTACGCTGGTTTGATTCCTTGCAAAGGGATACGTAGGCAGCCTACGGGCACAACCATTTATTTATCTGTATTTTGTTTGTTTGTCCAAGTCTTCGGCCTTGTCAAAAATGGGTCGTCTCTGGGCTTTGACATTCACTCCCGTCATTGTTATGACTTCCGAGTTCTGTCAAAGAGGGGCAACTGTAGACACCCCATTTTTGACTGCCCTTAAGACTTGGGCGCGACTGATGGTTTGCTCTGTGTTGGAAGGTGTGCAGGGCGCAAGTTCAGTTTCTTCGGCAAGGAGAGAGGTGAATCTCAACTTCACACCCCATTTTGAACCAAAATTATTTTGGATGATTTTGAGACCTTAAAACCCTCTCTTTCAAAACATTTTTGAAATAAAATTCCCACGATGTTCCGACGCTCGCATTTCGGTAAATGGTGCGTTTTTCGATAAACCGAGCAAGGACAAAGTGGAAATGAATGAAAGAGAGATGAAATCTTTGAAAAATCTTTCAAAACACCTTACTTCGGGGTTTGAAGTTGAAGAGAAAAGGAGAAGATGGGAGAAAACAAGTTGGAGAAGAAGTTCTGGATGAATCCGGGTGGGAGAAAGACGAGCAGTCATCGCTAAATCAAGCTTATCTACCTATACACTTGGAGTTAAGCTATGAGGCCATAACCATTGGAAAGAAGACTTCCGGGGCTTCATTTTGGACATCCACCGGCACTTTTGGACCTCACTGGACACCCATTGGCACTCTATTTAGCCGATCGGCCAGTACAAAGTGCAGGTCGGCAGTTTATTGTGCCGACCGGCACTTTTTTGTGCCGATGACCCTTTTTCTTGGCCGATTTGACCCTTTTGACTCTCCTAAGCTTGGTGCATGCCAGCTGTGCTAGCTGGGATGCACAGACTCGGCTCTCCGTGCATAAGTGTGCCTATTTTTGAGCCTTTACCCCCTTTTGGTGCACCCTTTGCTCAAGGCTTCTTGAGGAAGCCTTGACCCCTTGTCTTGGCTTCCTCAAGAAGCCTACTAGCCGTCCAAGCTTCTTGAATAAGCCTTGGTCCCTTTGACCCTTTTGTATAGCTTCTTGGAGAAGCTTTATGCCATTTCCTTGCTCTATAAAGGAGCTCTCCCCCTCCATTGCAAAAGGTTGGAGTTTTTGAGCAAAAAACCAGAGAGTAGACATATATATCTACAACCCTCTATATCCATCTTATCCAAGCCTCCAAACACCTTTGTTCTTGCATCATTTGCCCTACAACCCATAGCACAACACCTCCATCCTCCATTCCAGCATTTGGGAGGCCATTTGCAGAGGTTAGGAGCTCAGAAATTTAGACCAAGAGCTGCTGGTTTGCTGTTCTTCAAGGGTAAGCATCCATTTCCCGTAAACTTGCATTTTTTAGCTTCATTGTTTAGCTTCATTGTTTAGCCTTATTTACAAGTATTTTTGAGCTTCGATGTAAACTGTAAAGAGGCTTATTTTGAGCCCTTCTTCAACACTGAAGAAGGGATCAACACTGTTGGGGACCTCCATGTATGACTTGCTTCATAACCCCTCTTTGGTCCCCATTTTTGCATGCTTTGTTAGCCTACCATGCTTCTATTTTTCGGCCATGATCAGAACTGAAAATGGCCATATTTTGACCCCCTGGACATATCTCATTAAGGGTCTTTGGCCGTTTGGTGGATGCTTTGTATACCTCATGTTATAGCCTCTTGTTGGCCTATTTCTTGCATGGCATTTTTAGCATGTTTGTATATTGTTTTTGAGGTTGTCATCTACTGTGAGTAGTCATATTCTTGGCCCCTCTTTAGTGTTGTCGAAGGGTCTTTCTCAGTTTGGGCTTTGTATCTACCACTTGCTTCATTACCTAGTTTGAGGGCCCGTTTTTGCATGCTGATTTTGCCCTGTCTATGTTTGCTGTTTGGCTTTGCTTTGAACTATAAAAATGCTTGTTTTGGGGCTTCCTAGCTTCTGTCTTCATGCTTCATGTTCAAATTATACATGTTTGATATAGCCACAAGTCATTTCATGTGCTTAACATCGCATTTTGGGACCATTTCCTTTCATCGGGTGTCATGTTTGTGTATTTCGGGCTGTTTTGCATCACTCTTAGCTACTGAAATTTGCATTGTTTGCATACCATGATCCATGCTTTGCCATGCCTTGTTAGGGTGGCATTCGTGCCTTAGGTTTGGTCTTCGGTTTGCCTACACGCGTGCACGCATTTCGAGTGTCTCATTTTCATTTAATGGCCACTGATTTTGGCATGCTTGCGAGCCATCCATGTTAGTTTAAGTCCATCGTTGCATGTTGTTGCATGCCTAGTTTGCTTACATGTTTAGGTTGCGTGCCTAGTCTACTTTGCTCCTTTGCATGCCCATGTTGCATACTAGATCACATACCTAGGTTGCATCGCATTGGCATGCATGCCTTGCCTCTTGATCAAGTGATAGAGGTTGGGCTTTATGTGTTTGTTTGGTTTGCATGACATTTGAAATCAAAGTTGCTAACTTGGCTTTTGGGCCATCATGCATTGAAACGCGTGATTGATGGCTCGGGGGTCGAGGGCCATGCTCCCTTGAGTCCATTGCATGATAGGGAGTGTGTCCGTGCATACATTTGCTTGGAATTCCATGCCATACACTCTCTGTCCTTGTTGCTGTCAAAACTGTCTTCTGCAGGGAGTTTTTGCCGATCGGCAGTATAGAGTGCCGATCGGCTATTGATGGACAGCCGATAGCTTTATCTCCAGCCGATGGACATTGTACGGCGGCGATGGACATTCTATTGACCGATGATGATCCTCGGTGTGCGAGGAGCATGTCACGAGACTTTGGCGATTTCGAAAAGCGGGGCGGTGAAAATAAGCGGCAATGCTATGGCAACGGGTTTCCGGGCAAGTCGGATTCGAGCATGCATCATTCGCGCATCCCGAGGCGGGGGCTGCGGCCATCTTCTCTTTGCATTTATTTTGATTAGATTAGAAATTATGTAATAATTAATTTAGCGATTTGTTATTCGGACTGTATATTCTTTCGGTCCCTCCGTGTGAGGGCGTATTTGTAATAAGTGTGTGTGGGTGTGTGCATGTCTTCCAACCCCCACTTCTTTCTTCCCTTTTATTTACCTGCTTATGATGGTAGATTAGGGCACGTTTATTTTAGCATACCTTATGCAATGCATGCGTGCATCCATGCATTTGTTTACATGCATCGGGCTCGGTACATCACGCTTCTCGCATTGTATTCCAATTTCCAAATTGAATACGTGTTATTTGTAGCATTCCATATGCCATGCTTAGGGACGGTGAGCTTTGTTTAGATTACACCATTGCTTGTGTTGCATTAGACACTTAACATGAACTAGGATCATGCATATGATTACTAACTGGTTTCTGTTTTGGCTTGGAGTACTAGGTAAGCTTTTATGCTTTAGCATATCGCATGCGTGTGAGTGTTGCCATAATAGCATGATTACTATGAGGCTAGCTGCTTATGTGATATAACTGCTTGAATGCCTGTGGGTGGAGGTTGGATTACTGGAGTTGGAAAAACTCGTTGAAATCCGTGTTTTAGCCTACTTGCGAGTAGAAAATTCCAAAGCGTTTTCAAAACCAACGGATATGCAATGCCTGTTTCCAAATTAGGCGATCTAGTCTATACTTGTTTGCTGTGCGCATAACATAGTAATTCTAGGTTAATAACTGGAATAAGAATGCATAAAGTTTTCAAAACCGGATATCATGGTTAGTAGAGGCCGGTCTTCGGACCGGGCGAAAGGGGGTGCTCATAGCTGACCTTCCCCGATCGTACCCAAGCTCCCGAGCCAAAACAACTTTGGTGATGACGGACACGTGGCCTTTGGCACCGAGTCAGGGTTTCCTAAATTTCCCATTTTAAAATATTTAGGTGGCGACTCTGTATCTGGCAAAGCAGTCCATGTTTGGCACTTCTTTTCAAAATCTGTTTTTCTCAAAACGATTTGCCTGATTTGGACTCTTTGGTTCAGATTAAGAACCGTGACAAATCGAGTCCGAACTATAGTAGACCCGCAAAAACAAACAGAACGGGACTTAACCATCCCGGGGCGTTCGGGGATGTCTACACAAACGGATAATTTTTAGATCGATCTACATTAGATGGACCTAAAAAGTAAGAATTTTTTTACAATTTTGAAAAAAAAAAAAAAAAAACACTAAAGACAAAAAGTTTGAAAAAAAACAAAATGTGACTTTTAAATTAGATGATTGTTTTTAGATTTTTTAACAAAATTCAATGTCTTACTACATGTAATTAGCATAATATTTGTAAATTACCTCAAACCGATTGATTTTTTATTTTATTTTTTAGAGGTGTGAATCTTTGGTGCACCAAAGACATGGTCTAAAATTTCATCTAGATTTTATTTATTTATTTATTTATAAATTAAACTATTTTTTGGGTATGATTGTATATAAGAAAAGGGCCAATTGTATAATTATTGGTACAAGATTAATAAGCAAAAATACTAATAATGTCATTTATTACTTCTGTTTGGATGATGTCCTTCTAATCACGCGAACCATGTAGATAATGCCTATTGCCTAACTGGGTCCTCCATTTGAGACCATTGAAATATAAGGTAATCTCTCTTTATATTTATGCTCGTAATAATTAGTATTTTTACTTTTTTTAGTTGCCAATATTGAATATTGAATTTTTCAATCAAAGAATTCGATGGTGTTTGGCAAATTATTTTGGTTTTGACGGAGCAGGCAGATTAACAAATAAATTAATAGTTTAGTTTAATTGTGATCACCCAAACATTGCCATGGAGTGTGTTTAATTTGTGCCTAATGTGCATACAATTCTGAGTTCAATTGTAATCTGCTTTTTGTGGGTCGTAAATTATTGTCCTTTGGTCAATAAACTAAAGGGCTGATAAGAAAATAAAGAAAAAAGAAAATAACATTACAACTTTTCAAAGAGAGAATAAGCTTTAAAGTTGCTTCCAAGAAAGAGAGTTTGTGGATCTAAATTTTGGTTTGAACTTTAAATAAGGTTTCATAATCTGCCCCTTCTGGTTTCGCTTTTCTTACCTCTTCCATACAAAATTTGAGAATCGTCTATTTAGCCATACTTAAAGTTCCCACAATTGCCCTTAACACAAGACCCAAAAAAATAATGAGCAAATTATTTTGCTTTCCTTCTCTTTTGATTACTTTTTCAGTAATGATTCAGACCCCCACAAAATATCACCTCTACAATCCTCATTCATTTGTGATTGGTCAAAGTAAGAAAGAGAAAAAAATAATAATAATACAAACACATTATTGATTCACATCACTGTGAGGGTGGTGGGAGTCTCCCCAAAGGGGGTCCCAAACAATTTCCTTACTTTTTATCACCATTCAAGCTTGACCTTTGCATTTCAATTAGATGATTAATAAAATATATATATATATTAAAAACAAATTGATGATTTTGATCCAAGAGCCAAAACTTGTGAGGATTGGAACTAATATGGATGAGATAAGACGAATGTAGCAAGTTCATGTACTTGTCAAGCAATACTAGGTGAAGTCTGAGTGAAATGCCTTACAAGTGTAAGGTTCGAACTTTCATTGTATAACGGGTTGTAATTAAAGTTTTACAAAACTAATTTAAAATGGACAATATTGTACGATGCAGTCTAAGTCATTAGGAATGATATAGCATTAGCACCAACCAGGACGAAATTAGAAGAAAATTATAGAGGGTCATGGCTCCCTTATTTCTGTAAAAAAATATGATTTATTATAACATTTTAAAAATATATATCTCATTTTATACATAAATGGCTCCCTAATATAAAAAATACATATCTCATTTTTATCTCATCTTGTATTTTCTGTTTATTTTATACCAAAAAACCTTCTTCATCTTATTAGATTATGCTTCTATGGTATTTTAACTTTTTTTTATGTGTATGGATGTAATTTATATATCATGTTGTACATACATGTATGCTTATCCGATAATGAAATTATGATTCCGTCTTGACACCAACTAAGAATTTCAGATGGATCTCATGAGAGGACGCTCTTCGATGGGTTTTATATGACAATGTGCTTGGATGGGTCTCCCATGAGACAAGCTTAATACATTTGAATAAGCTCAATATGGAAGAAAAATGTTTGAGGGCTACAATTTTTGTGACTCAAATGGCTCAAAATTGTCAAAACAACGTCGTTTTGAGTAAAAAACAATGTCGTTTTATAACAAAATGACGACGTTTTGGCAATTTTGAGCCATTTGAGTCACAAAAATTGTGACCCTCAACCATTGTTGAGTATGGAAATGTGTGTGTGGCCATTTAAGTGTGGATTGTGGTGATGTTAATTCAAGAGCCAAAAAAATTTAGGAATAAAATTAAATGAATAAGATGAGACGAAAATAACAAGTTGATTTATATATCTTTTATCGCTCCGTGAAGTGCAAGTGAAGTGGCTTTAGAGCATCTCCAGCGCAATTCTCTCACCAAGAGGATGAAAATAATTTTTTTTTATTCAAAAAGTAAATATAGAATATGTCACTATTCATTCAAACTCCAACTACAAATATTCACAACCTTCATTTTCTTTCGGATTAGGTGTCACTGGACATCCACCTAGAAGTCCGGCCGGTCAACAACAATTTTTATTTATTTATTTATTTATTTATTTTTACTTGTTGGACATTTTTTTTTTAAAACATTAATCATGATTTTCTTCTCTAAAGATTTATCTCAAAAATATTTTCATCAAAAAGTAATTTTTGTTCATTAACAAATATTTAATTTTAAATTTTTGTAAAATATATTTAATATTATACTCATTTTAAAGGTATGATTTCATACTTTTCAATGATGCCAATTTTATAAAAATTAAAGTTGCATATTAAAAGTTATTTGTAATATAATAAAAAATATAGAATGAATAGTGTTTTGGAGGGGATCTTCTATTTTTCATCTGCCCTCCAAATATGGAGAATCAACTCATCCTCTTCCCAAATAAAGATGGATTTAGAGAATGCGTTGGAGAAGCAAATCCTTCATATTTAAAGTTATGAATGACACATTGGAGATGCTTTTACAATAGAACAAGTATGCTTGATAAGTTAAAACTTAGGGTAATCTTAGCGCATTGCAAGGAGTGCATGCTAATTCCTTAACTATTTTGACCTTTTTGTATTAGTGGGACGTGTTTGGATATGCAAGGTGCATATCATATATATTTGTGTAAATTTTCATAAATATGTTATCTCATAAAATCATATAAGTTCTCACAAATATATGTAAGTTATGATTTCTCAAATTTTTATGAATTAACTTACGTACGTTTATGAAAACTTATGCAATTTTGTGAGATAATTTATGTATATTTGTGAGAATTTACGTAAGTACATATGATATGTACTTGCACACTTAAGAATTGCCCTTAGTTTTACTGTTTGGCCTTTGGCCTTTTTTTCTTTAAAAAAAAAAAAAAAAAAGAAAAGCTTTAAGTCTTAGTTTTTAATAAAATAGCAAAAAAAAAAAATCCTACTCCATTTGGTTTGGAGTTTTTAAAAATAATTTTATGAGCTTTTAATTAGTATTTTTATATTTTTAGCTATTTTTAAAAACATTTTAATCATTTTTTAGATCATTTGATCTAGATATACTTAAAAAATATATAATTTGTACACAAATTTTTAAAAAATTTATTGAATACAATAAAATATGAAAATATACTAAATTTTTATATTTTGTATTTTTTGTATTTGGTGAATTTTTTTTTAAAAAAAATCATAAATATTATACTTTTTAAGTATATTTAGATTAGATGTATTTAAAAAATAAAAAAATATCAGTAAAACCATAAAAACACAAAACAAAAAACTCATTTTTTAAAAAGTGAGTTAAAAATTGCCATAAATAATATAATCATTTTAAAATCCAGTAAAAAAAACATAGAGCCAAATGAGTACTTAGGGGTCGTTTGGTAATGACTTTTTTAGTTGACTTTTTGACTTTTTTAACTTTTTTAGTCGTTTGGTATTTTTGTTTGACTTTTTGGCTTTGGAATGACAAAATTGCCCTTAGTATAGAATAGTGCTTTTTTGACTTTTTATTTGTATATGGGGTAATTTGATATTTTTGTAGCTTTTTTGTCTTTTTGTGATTTTGTTACTTTTTTTTCTTTTTCTTTTTTTGTCTTTTGTGATTATATAACCTAGCAAGAATGCCAAACCAAGGCTTAGTGAAAAATAAGGACAATAAGTTTCTATTAGTTATTCTTCTTTGTTTTTCTTTTCCTTATGCTTTTCTTAAGAATAGTGAAAAACTAGAAGATACAAAGAAGGAAAATACCTCATGCCCCCAGTGGGAGTGACCCCCAACACCCCCATTGATTTTTGATTGGTTCATTTTATTTATTTTATTTATTTTTTTTTAGTCTTACTCTCATAGCAAGACACGTAGAGCTGGGTTAAGAGTCTCCAGCACGGTTGTGCAAAGAAATACTGCGAAAAATAGTGGCAATGAAAATGTAACTGAGAGTAAGGAATAAACTTTTAAATCAAACTGCACTTTAGACAAGAGGAACTTAAAAATCAAAAATAAAATTCAATCAAATTTTAAAATTCTAAATTAGACAAAAATAAATTGATTTTTTCCAAACTAAAAAAAACACGAACATCTTTTGTTTCTTTCAATATTTATGTTTTATTTATTTATTTGCTATTGCAAATCTTCGATTTATTGAAATCAATTCATATAATGTAAAATAATGAAACATGTAAACTGCGTTCACATTTTAAATACATTCATATTTCACAAGTTTCACAAAATTTATTTCAAATGAGTACATTTTACTAATGTGTTCATATTTCACAAGTTTCATAAATCTCTTTGATTCAAACAACTTCACCCATAAAAATTTCAAATGAGTATTTAGTTTACAATCAAGAATGGATCTAGAGAGGGGTAAGAGAGGGCGGTCACACCCCTACAATTTTAAAAACACTCTTTATTATAGTAGTATTAGTTACAATTATCAAGATATTATAGAGATTCACCCGCTCTACATTTTTCTTCTTTTAGAAATTTTAAGTGCCTGTCACTTTATATCTATGAAACATAAGATCAAAATATAACATTAAAAAAATAAACAAAGTATAATAAAAGAAATTAATTTCTTATAATTAGTGCTAATTACAAGCTCTAGTTTCTAAATAATATAATTAGGTAACAACTAATTATTTGATTATGTTTATTGAGGAATACATTGGACGAGATTTTATTGTCGATTCTATCATTAGACATTTTTAATAACATGAAAAGTGTCGAGTATAACAACTCAAAATGCCTCAGTTTAATAGACAGATTGTTTTATAATTGCTATCTTTTGTAACTAAATGTGAATACAAAAAATATGATATTATTTTCACTTTTTATACTAATAGAAATTGATATTATATTTCATACTTTCTTTTAATTTTTTTTTTGCAAGATTTTAAAAATATATATATATATATATATATAGTATATATATATATTTGCCTCTTATATGAAATCATCGGTCTGCCTCTGATTACAATATTTATGAACATATACAAGAATTTTCAAACACATTTTCTCTATAGTTCGATAAAATTCTAGGACAATTTTAAAATGTATTTGTGAAACAAATATTCATTTTTGTGGCACAATAGCAGTTTTAAACTACCAAACTTTGACATTAAAATTAGTTTTCATGTATATATGTTTTGGAAAGATCATATATGAAAAAATTAGATCAAAATTTCGCTGTAGAAGAACACAAAGGCAGTCCGCTTAATTAATTTCAAATTCCAGCAAAAGGTGCAAATCTTGACCACACACTTTTGTTTTAACAAAGCCAATCAAATGTAGTACCCAATTTTGAAGGATGTGTCACTTTTCAAAGTAATAAAATAATTTTAGAGAGATATCTGCATATTTTATTCCTGGGTAGGGCAAAATTTATGTGAAAGCAAAAGCAATTTGGAGGGGGGAAAAAAACACCAAAAGTGTTTTTCTAAAACATTCTTAATTAACTTGAAGACAAGAGTGTAATATTTGATTTTCAAATAATGGGTCTAAAGAAAAGGGAAGATTCCTCACTGAATCACTTGATGTCATAATACAGGTTTTGCACCAGGCTGGATTGATTGTTTGGAGTGGCAAAGTATATGATGAGTTTTGTTTTTATTTTTGTTTAGCACAATTATTTTCAGGAAAGTTTTTTAAAAAACAACACACTTTTTAGAAGAATATCAACAAGTTGTTTTCAAAATTTATTTAGGACAATTACAACAACAACAACAACAACAACAACAACAAAAATTTCAAAAACCTAGTATTTTGATTTGTTTTCAATCTAAACATTTGTTTATTTTCATTAAATAAAACCAACAGAAAAAAAAGAGAAAAATTTAATCATAAGTATTGCTATTCAAATCCAAAAATTAGACTCGTCTTTCAAACGTAATGATATGGCAATTAATTAAGATATCTCTACGGCGACACTCTCTCATATCTATCCTAATCATTAACCAATTATATTTACACATCATTGGTCTAAAAAATAGGTCTAGAAAGTGGGCTTGTATATCATTTTTTTTAATCATTAAATTGAATTTAGGTATATATAAAATGTTTAAAATACTCTTTTCAGTAGGTTTAATGACTAAAATATTTATTTTTTTATTTATTTTAGATAAATAGTTTAAATTGAAAACAAATAAAAAGTTTAGGATTTAAATTAAATTAATAAAATTCAAAATTTATTTTGTTACAACACTCAAATATCAGAATTTATTTCATAAATTTCCCAATTCATTTTTAACAAAAAATGAAAACGATTTACGCTTTTATACTTTTATAAATATATATATATATGAACAACTAAAAAGGAAAACACAAAAACAAAAGCTTAAGCAATCTGAGATAGAATGGGCATGCCCTAGGAAGGTAATAAATAGTTTTATTACGTATACAAGTAAATATAATAAATCTCAAAATATAATCTTATGAATTGTTTAGTTTTTTCTTTTTGTCTTATGAATCCTAAACTCTCATTAAAATGAAAATTATACAAAAGAATAATTACTTGCATGTTTGGATTTAATTTTTTAAGAATAAAAGTGAATTTCTTTAAATATAAAATTACACATTTAGACAATTCGCATTATAAAGATTTTAGATTCTTCCTCCTAGAACAAATCCCACATTTCAATAAAAATGCAACACTCTAACATAACACTAACGTAACATCCAATATAAAATACTAAAAAACTCTTTGGTTCACTTTTCCCAAATGTAACAGCGTAACAAACTCCTTAAAAAATATTTTACTATTTTTTTGTTCAAAACAAATGGAGCCGAAGTGTTATTTTTTTTTCTTTGCATATGAGCAATTAACACAAGGGTAATGTTATTATATAAATTATGATATTTGGGAGTTTGATTACTTGCAAATATTATGATTGAATCCTATAAAAATTATGATTAAAAAGGTTATAATCAAGGGAAAATTAGTCTAAGATCCCTCTCCCATTTTTAGTAATTGAAGAGATTCACAATATTATTTTTTGATGTCTAAGGTCCCTAAACCCACACATATATATCAAATCAGAGAAATTTGACTCTCTCTCTCTCTCTCCAATCTTCATTCTATCCAAACCAAACCCTCTATCTTTGTGCACATTTTGATCTTCACCTTCACCTCTGTCTTTACTACGCCATCACCGGAATGCTGCGATCTAAGCTGAACCACCGCGATCTGAGTTGCAAGGGTTCGTGAATATTGCACTTTTTATTACTGCATCGATGATTCAGTTCGAGGTGACTTTGAACTCCAATCGTGGTAGACAAAGTTCCAGAATGAGGGCCATAGTGACAAAAAAGACAAGTCATGGTGGCTAAAGATGCAGACATGAGATGACGTCATCAAAACATGCACGATTGTTATATGGTGTGGCTTCCTTGTAGTAGTTTTGTAAGCTTCCCTGACTACATTAAGGACAATTATAGTCTTTGGAGTTTCAGAAGGAAAAATGATTAAGTGTCTTCAATTAAGTTCCATATGTCTTCAATGTAATAAATATGTTATGAATGAGTTACACACAATTCACATCTTTCCAGATTGTGAATGTTGCTTTCAATTCATGGATTTCTTACCCTTAAAATAATTTTGTTATATTTTCTTTCAAATATGAACAAATGATTATATTTCATCAAAGAAAATACTTGATTCTGATTCTGTACAAGCTTGTTTTGAAAATATGCAAAATATGCAGAGAGCTAGGGACATGGATTTAGCCAAGAAGGTGTTTGATGAAATGCCAAGGAGAGAATGTCTAAGGTCCTTCAAATCAATCTAGAGAAATTTCAATGCAAACCAGAGAAAATTCAGTCAAACTAGAGAATTTCTCTGGACCAACCTAGAGAAAATTGAGTTCAATCCAGAGAAAATTCAATCCAAACAAGAGAATTTCTCTAGACCAACCCAATTTTCTTTGAAGCAAAGCACTAGTCCTCATTGTTATCCAGAGAAATTTGAAATTTCTCTATGATGTGTCCATAGAAATTTGAAATTTTATCTATGATTTGTCTAGAGAAATTTTCTGGATCGAATTTTCTTTAGATCGATGTTAAGGGACCTTAGATATTATGAAAATATTAAGTGTCCTTTATGTTATAAAATCTTAATATCAGGGACCTTAAAAAAATATCCCCTATTATCAAACACTACATAAGGTATCTTGAAATATAATCAAAATAATATCATAATTAATATTAAAATAGATCATAATTAAAAACCAAAAAAAGAAATTAACCACATAGAGGCTTCATTTAGAAAGTGAGTTAACTTTTTGGCTTTTAACTTGGAATTGAAAAGTTCATTTAAGTTAATTTCTTTTTAACTTTTTTAATTTTTATGAAAAAAAAATTATAATTTAAATATAGTATTTTATCCTATTAATTTCTTATGACTAAAAAAACCCATCGACTTCATTTTAGTCCCAATTATTAAAAAAAAAAAAAAAAGAAAAAGAAATCTCACTTACCCATTGTCAAACGAGGGCAGAATGTCTTGATAGGAAACAACTATATATATATTTCCATTGACAGCAGAATAAGAATAAGAAAAAAGAGACATACATGATGAGCTCCGGCACCAAGAATTCTTAGTGGGCCCCAACACATACCTACCTTTGAGTGTGGCCCCACCAACTCATTTTATGCTTACTGAGGGGCCCTCTTTCATTTGATGCCCTAGAGGCTGGAAATGAAACAAAAGTGGGAGCGGACGTGAATGTTTTTTGAGTAAAAGTGTTTGGATCCAAAGTTAAGTTTATCACCTACTGGGATTCAATTGCACCCTCAATTATTTTAATCCCAAGTGCACTTGTACTATAAAAATTTGTATAACAAAAAATAAACAAATACAGCATTCCCAACAGGAACACAATCCACAAACCTATAACTCTGTTTGATTCGGGGTTTTTTTAAAAAAATTAATTTATATTTTTAGTATTTTTTAAATATTTAATTATCATTTTTATTGTTTAGATCTACTTAATTTTGATATATTTAAAAAGTATAAAATTTTTAAAAAATTCATTGAATACAGTAAAATATGAAGATGTATATTTTTTTTTTTTTGTATTTTTTATATTTGGTGAATTTTTAAATTTTTTTCATAAATATTATATTTTTTAAGTGTATCTAGATTATGTATATTTAAAAAATAAAAAATTTGAGTAAAATATTTAAAAAAATTCACTTAAAATAGAAAAATATGACAAATAAAAAACTAAATTTTTAGAGAAAAAAAAAAGAACAGAGATAACCAAACAAGTTTAGTGAAAATTACATTTCAATTGATAAATGAAAAAATAATTTTATCTTTATAGTGGTATTCATCTCTTTTATATATAGTACAATTCTTTTTCGTGTTTGGTGTAAGTCTTTTTTGTATGTCAGATATATATAATGAAAAAAAAAATCGACATATAGTGAAATTATTTAAAATTGTCCTACTTGTTTGTAATTTTTATAAGAGTCGTGATAGAGGCCTTGAATTCGAGGCCTCGAATTTGGCTCGAATGAACTAGAGGGGAGGAGAAGAAGGGAGAGAGGGGGAGGGAAGGAGAAGAAGAGAGAGCCGCCGGTGGACCGGACTGGAGGGGGCCATAATCATCGGGGGAGGAGGAGGAGGAGGAGGAGGAGGAGGCGGAGGCGGGCCGGAGGCAGAGGCGACGGCGGTGCAGCTGCTGCGACGAGCTGGATCGGGCGACGATCGGACGGCTGGCGAGCTCGACGAGCTGCAACGGCGAATCCGAACCCCTTCCCTCCCCTTCCTCTCTCTCTTCTTCCCCTCCTCTCTGGTTCTGCGAAGAAGAAGAAAGAAAAAAAAAGAAAAAGAAAAAGGGATTCAAGACAAATTCGAGGCCTCAGATTCGAGGCCTCAACCATTTTCCTTTTTATAATTGTTTAGTCCTAAAATGATTAATAACACTTAAACACCCTATATTTTCATCAAAATATTATTTGTCACTGTACTTATAATTATAACTATCAACTCTTCAAAGGAAATGCATTGTCACTCACTTCTCTCCACATTAATATCATTATATATAGGAAAATGTTTGGCGGGCCGAATTTATGTGCCTCGAATGGCTTAAATGTGTCAAAACGACGTTGTTTTACACTCAAAACGACATCATTTTAAGTGTTTCGAACCATTCAAGTCATGTTTTTCAGGCCACCTAGCTAGCATTGTTGTTATATATATATATATATTTTAATTTTACTTTAGTTCTCACATAACAAAATTTCATTTTAATTCTTTCATTTTTTAAATTTCATAAACTTCATTAACATGAATGATTTGACATAAAATATAAAAAATTAATTGTCATAATTAAAATTATAAAGATAAAAATGACATTTGAGTAAAAATTTAAAGATGTTAAGTATTAAATAAAAAATTTAAAGATGTTAAGATGAAAAGTCACAAGTTCAAAGAATTAAATCAAAAAATTCAAAAACAATTCCTATTATTTTGACTCGCACAATTCTTTTCTGAAGTTTCAAGTTTTGTTTGGCTGTCTCACCATTCAAGCTGAAATTCTTTGTCAAATTCATACGATTTTAAAACCTACTTCCTAAATCATGTTATTTTATAATTGAAGTCGTATTTTTACCTACAATTAATTTATTGCCGTAGTGTGTCCCCAATGATGCATGTATTATTAAATTTATAAAATATAAATTTTTAATTTTGATTAAAAATGCATATTTTGGAAAGCAACTTTTTTGGCTTTTTTGGTTTTTTTTTTTTTTTTTTTGTGGCTAAAATAGTACTAAAAGATAAAATAGGTTCAAATAGCCAATAAGATAAAATGTCACATCAAACCTATAATCATTTCACTTTTTATCTCACAAGCATCATATCCAACTACAAAAAAATTTAACTATCTTTCCAAATATAAAAATTTTAGCCTCTTAAAATAGTCAAAAAATTAAAATAGCCTATTAAAATAACTACTTCCCAAACACCCACAATTATGTATTTTTCGGGGTGATAAAAGTCATATTTACAAGAATCGAGCTCATGAGATCCCACTAAAATTGTTCACTTTGGCTTATTTTGAAAAGATGGTTATAATCAATTTTTTAGTGAAAAACTGTTTATAAACAGTTTTTTTGTGAGAGAGGAAGTGAGTTATAATCTGGAAAGTACATTATAACCCACTCCCCAAAATAGGCCGCCTTTGTTTGATTTGTTAACTATTTTAGTTAAAAAAAAATAAAATAAACTAAAAAGTTAATAAGATAAAATATCATATCATATCTAAATCATAATCATTTTATTTTTTTAATTCCAAATTAAAATAATTATAAAATTATAAAATTATAAAACCAGCCTACATCCCAAATGAATCCTTTATAAACAAGTGATGCATATGTAATTAAAATAATTGCCTTCTTTTTACTTGACACGTAAAGAAGTCAATGAAAAATATTAAGGTGTTATAAGACCATCTCCAATCGTTCACTAAAATTGATATCAGATTTAAATTCTGATGAAAAGCGTACTGTTCACACCTCCAACCGTTCACCAAAACTGATATCAGATTGACAATTCATCAAATATTTCATCGGATTGAGGACGAAGAAATGAATTTATCAAAACACTGTTACGGACTGTTGGAGGGGGATCCGGTCAACCAACCGGTTGCCCGGCCGGTTGACCAACCGGTCAACTAGTAAAAGATTCAAACAGTTCAGCAAAAAAGTTCAAACCGTTAAAAAAAAAAAAAAAAAAATTTTTGCCTAACCGGTCAACCAATCGCCGATAGATCTTGAAAAAAAGTTCAGAAAGTTTAAAAAATTCAAAAAATTCAAAAAAAAAAAAAAATTTTGACAAACCGGTCAACCGGCCGGTCGACCCACTAAATTTGATGCAAATTTGATGCAACGTTGGAATGAGTAATTTGAAATTTAGTAAAATAAATTAATTTTAACTCAAATTTAATAAAAAATTAGATACAGCATTGAAGATGTTATAATTGAATTTCCAAACTGTTATAACTTGAGTATTTGTCTGATTTGATATCGGAGAAAAGTCCGTCATTTATAATATTATTATGTACAACATTTTCAAATTATATTTTTTATAAAATAAAAAAAAAATGAAAAGCAATTCATTCAAACCCTCTCCCCGAAGAAAACCACTTCCCCTTAAACCCCCCTTCTCTTTCTCTCTCTCTCTTTCTCATAAAACCACTCTCTCCCCTGTTTCTTGTCTGTATCTCTCTTCTTTCCTCACAAAATAAACCAGTTTTGCTGGTTCATCTTATAACTCTCTCTCTCTCTCTCTCTCTCCTTCCGTATATACCAAGAAAGAGAGCACCAGCAATGGCTGCCAACAAATTCGCAACCATGTTGCACAGAAACACCAACAAAATGACCCTAATTCTCATCTACGCATTCCTCGAATGGATTCTAATAATTCTTCTCCTCCTCAATTCTCTGTTCTCTTATCTGATCATCAAATTCGCAGATTACTTCGGCCTCAAAACACCCTGCCTCTGGTGTTCTCGTATCGATCACATTTTCGATCCCACAAAGAACAAGAATTTACACAGAGATCTTCTCTGTGAAGCCCACGCCACGGAGATTTCCAAACTGGGTTACTGCTCCAATCATCAGAAAGTGGCCGAATCACAAGATTTGTGCGAGGACTGCTCATCCTCGCGACCGGGCAATCATGGGGTATCAACGAATTTGGATTTCTTTCCATGGGTTAAAGAGATTGCAATGATTCAAAGTGAAACAGAGAAGGTAACTGAGAATGGTGAAATGGGTTTGAAGTGTTCTTGTTGTGGTGTGAGCTTGGAGAGAAAAATTTACTCTCCTTATATTGTGATCAAGCCTTCTTGGGGTGTTGTGGACTATACCCAGAAAGGAAATTTGATTACAGAAGGAGGGGATGGTGATGATGATGATAATCAGATTGAAGAATTCGATAATTCGGATCGAAGCAAATCAGATATGGTGATGGGTCAAAGCCATGACGAGGATGGGATTGAGGACAAAGGTGAGAACCAGATGGTTTCTGAGGTCAATGAAACAGAGATGGATTGCTCTATTTCTGTATCTAATTCTGGATTGAGAGAGCTGGAATGTGATGAAGATGACAAAGTAGGTCTGGTTATGGAGGCAGAGCAAGAACCCATTAAAGAAGATAACTCAAATCTGATCATGGAAGATCTGTTTTCTGGTATCAAACAAGTTCCATCCATTGAAATCCATCCTCAGCATCTGGAGTTCTTTGTTGGCCATGATGGTTATGGGTTGATTCCGGTTGAATTGTTCGATTTAACACCCGAGGAAAATCCGAGTAATTACAGAATCAAGGAGGAAGATGATGAAAATTATGTCAATGTTGAAACCAATTTGGGTTCTGAGTGGTGCGATGAGGCCCGAAATGAATCGATTGTGGAGAATAAGTCAAGTTCGGGAGAAATTGAGGCTGTCTATGAATTTAAGGAAGCCAAATTTGCAGTGCTTGAATCCATGGAAATAGAAGAGAATGAGAATTCTCTTATATTCCATGCCAAAGAATGTGATTTGGTGAGGGAGGTGTATGAACTTGTTGAGCCCCAAACTACATCTAAGGATGCCTATGATGGTCTAGAAACAGCGGTAGCAGAAGCAGAAGAAAGGGATTCAGATGTTCCTGCAGGTACACTTGTGCTCTAGAAAAAACTTGATTTCATTTTTATTTTATGCATATAATGTTAAATTTAGATTGAAAATCTTAAACTATTGATTCTATATACGCAGTCACAGAAGACACATTTCAATTGGCCATCAATGAAAATGAACCAGAGGTATCAATAGGAACTGAGATTCCTGACCTGGAACCAACAGATGAGTTTCAAAATCAAGAAATTCTTCCTCCATTTACATGCATAAATGAAGATTCTTCTACCGGTTTTGATAACTTCAATGCAGAAGACGATCAGGGTAAGCCTCAATTCCTTATCTTATATCCTTTAGAAATAAATTTGTAGCGTAAGGAGTCTCGTGTACTAGGCTATCTATTTTATTACTCTCAAAGACTCCCCAATAAAAAATGGTTTTAATGATAACTGTTTTTACTTTAGGTTCTAAGCAAGCTGAGGAAGAGTCAGTAGAGTTAAAAACCATATCTTATATCCTTTAGAAATAAATTTGTAGCGTAAGGAGTCTCGTGTACTAGGCTATCTTTTTTATTACTCTCAAAGACTCCCCAATAAAAAATGGTTTTAATGATAACTGTTTTTACTTTAGGTTCTAAGCAAGCTGAGGAAGAGTCAGTAGAGTTAAAAACCATATCAGTTGAGGTGAGTGAGCATGCAATAAACAATCAAACTTCACTAGGCTCGGAGCTTAATGAGATTGAGGAAGAGAAAGTTCCTGATACTCCCACTTCTATAGAAAGTCTCCATCACTTGCACAAGAAATTGTTGATGCTTGAGAAAAAAGAATCAGGAACTGAAGAGTCTTTGGATGGAAGTGTTCTTAGTGAGTTCGAAGGGGGTGAGGGAATTTTGACTGTTGAACGTTTTAAATCAGTATTAAAAGCGGAGAGAAAGGCATTACATGCTTTGTACACAGAGCTAGAAGAAGAGAGAAGTGCTTCTGCAGTAGCTGCAAATCAGACTATGGCAATGATAAATAGGCTTCAGGAAGAGAAGGCTGCGATGCAAATGGAAGCTCTGCAGTACCAGAGAATGATGGAAGAACAATCCGAGTACGATCAAGAAGCTTTGCAGCTTTTGAATGAACTCATGGTAAAGAAGGAGAAGGAAAAACAAGAGCTGGAGAAAGAGTTGGAAGTGTACCAGAAGAAGGTGTTGGAGTATGAGGGCAAAGAAAGGATGAGGATGTTGCGAAAAAGCAAGGATGGTAGTATTAGAAGTGAAAGTTCCTTTCTTTCTTCTAGTATTGCTGGGGATAGTGATGGTCTGTCTATTGATCTAAATCAAGATGCGAAGGAAGAAGAAGAAGATAGCGTTGATCTAGAAAATGGCAACCACAACACCCCTGTCGATGCAGTATTGAATTTGGAAGAATCGTTGTCTAACTTTGAGGAAGAGAGGATGTCCATCCTAGAGCACCTCAAGGTTTTGGAGGAGAAGCTATTTACATTGGGCAATGAAGAGGAACAACAATTTGAGGACGTAAAGCCTATTGAACATTTCTACGAAGAGAATGGCAAACATTTGGATGGGGACTCGGATTTTGGTGGTCAAGAAGCAAATGGGGTTGTCAATGGGGTTGCCAATGGTTTTCACAAGGCAATGAATGGGAAACATCATCAAGAGAAAAGAATCATGGGTGCAAAGGGAAAGAGACTTCTTCCACTTTTCAATGCAATTAATGCTGAATACGAAGATGTAGTAGAGAATGGACATGTAAATGGTTTTGATTTTGATTCTGATGTGTTGCAGACTGCTGTTTTCAGAAGTGTTGACAGGGAAAACAGTAAGATTGGCATTGAAGAGGAGGTGGATCATCTCTATGGGAGGCTACAAGCTCTCGAGGCAGACAGAGAGTTCCTAAAGCATTGTATTAACTCCTTGAAGAAAGGAGATAAGGGAATGGATCTTCTTCAAGAGATTTTACAGCATCTTCGCGATCTGAGGAATGTGGATCTCCGAGTGAGGAATTTGAGTGACGGTGCTCTAGTATGACATTGTGCTTAACCATTATGGTCAACAAGAAAATAGGTAATATGATGCACCCTTCTGTTATTATTGTCACTACTGATTATTGTAGCATTCTAGTACTAAATTGTAGTTTGAATGCCTTTCTTGATTTGAATTGTAAATGCAGATCATGCTATCGGAGTTCATTAACGGCAGTGGACTTGGGACAGAAAGAGAGCACTGGCAAGAAGATGATCAAATGCAAATGCTGATTAAATTCTGAGTCTTTGAAGACAGGAAGTCCCTTGATGGGAGAGGGAAGCTCCTGATATGTCTGTCTGTTTTTTCATCTTGGTGGACTACAAAATTGGAAGTCCTCCTACCTTTGTCTTTTTGTTTTTGTTTTTTTGTGTCCATGTAAGCCCTAGTTTTTGTGGGTTGGTGCCCATCTTCACCTTTTGAAGGAAAAGTTGATGATGGGTGTATGTGTGTGCAGGTTAGTTAGATGAAGCCACCCTGTCCTTTTGTGTGTTGTGAGAAAAAAAAGCCTAGTACTAGTTCATTATAGACAGGAGTAGGAAATGTTTTTCTGTTTTTCAAATTTTTAATTGTTTTGTTTTTTGGAGAGGGAAAAGAGGGGCAAGTGACTACTCTTTTTCCATCTCTGTCTTGCATCATTTCATCACATGAGGTTTGGTTATTATTTTGAAGGAGCAAAGTTGGTTTAGTTGTATACATGTACCCATTTGTAAGTATATAAAGTGAGTGAGTGTTTAATACTTGATTGAAGCCAGCTTTCATTCTTTTCTTTGTTTTAAAGTTTATGAGGGAAATGGATGTGCAAAAAATGATGTAAAATATAAAATCAAATAATTAGCAGAAGCAGCAAAGATTGCTTTTGCTTTGGATCATGCTTTAAGCAATAAACAACTAAGTGGTGGGTATAAACTTATGATTATCACTAAAATGCTTATTTAAACCAGAAGAGTAATGATATACAAACATAATTTTTATACAAAATTATGTGATACATTGCGGTTCCTTAATTTGCAATGAAAACAATTACTATAATCTTCATAATTTTACAAATGTCACTATCACTTTTTTCTTTTTTCTTTTTTCTTTTTTTGGTTATGAATTTTGTATAAAAGTAAGTAAAAATATCATTTTTCAAACCAGAATTGTTATCAAGGGGTATGCAACACAATATTTATGGGTGCCCTGCCCTTTAGTATGTAAACAAAGATCATTAATTGAAGTAGCTCACCATCTGTCTTCATGTATGCTAAATTATTTGGTAGTATTTTCTTTTTTTCTTTTTCTTTTTTTCTCCTGTTCATGTTTTGAAAATGCATAAAATTTGCTTGGCAAAATGTTTCTGAAGAATGTTTTTAGTGATTTTTTTTTTTTTTTAACAACCTACTTTTAGGAAACATCATAAAGTTATTTTCAAATGTACAAATATTGTTTTCCCACAAACATTAAAACAATATAAATACAACGGGTGTTTTCAAATTTTTCATTTATTTTTATTTCAAAAATTATGAAAATGAAAACGAAAATGTAAATGAACCAGAACACAGCCAAACAGGGGATGGCTTGGTTGGATTGGTTTTGAATTTTGATAGACTGTGTTCTCATCTTGTACAATCATTCAAAAGAAATTCATTGGAATTAATGAAACAGTAATGATAGAGACCCCCACAAAACACAACCCCCACAATCCTTAAAATGATATGAACCATTCATGTTACTGTCAGACACATCTCTGAAAAAAAATTCAAACACATCAATAATCAATACATCAGTGGGGTCATGGGAATTCTCCTTTGTGGGATCCCAAACATTTTCTTAGTTGAAATCACAAGATATTCACAAACCCAATTTCATATACACTTTCTTTTCTTTTCAAACCAAAATTTTTGTTTGCTAGTATTAACATAGAAAAATGGGGAGGAAAACCAGGTAAGGGAATGTAAACCCAATTCTCTTTTTCATGCAAGACTGTAAAGTAAAAACACCAAAGGCCAGGCTGTGTACGAGGCTAGATCATTATCCCCTAAACCTAATGATTAAGGAATTTCTATTTTTATTTTTTTAGTAAATATAAATAAATAAATAAATGATTAGAACTGCTTCATATACATGTAAGTTAGAGATCCCTAAAAATCCCCTAAATAAATTTATAAATAATTAACAGATTGCTAAACTTAATTTAATAGACTTGCATAACCACCAAACACTAGAATTGTTTATGTTAAGAACTTTCTTATTCAGATTATCTATTAATTTTTTTTTTTGGTATGAAGTTGTACATGTGCTCTCTATTATTTTATCGTCAGGCTGTTATTAGCTAAACTTTCGGCTGTTGTTCAAAATATTAATAATCATTATAATAATCAGCGCCGGCTTCTAGATTTTATTTTTAATTTTAAATTTTAAATTTTTTTTATAAAAAAAAAAAAAAAAAAAAAAAAAAAAAAAAAAAAAAAACAGATTTTGAAAGGGCATAGGATGAATTTTGGTTTTCAATCACCCAAGGTAAAGTTTTGCGGAGTTAAGCACTTTCTATTTATTTATTATTATTTAAATGGTATAGGACAGAGGGATGACTTCTAAACAGTAATCAATATTAACCAAGAACTTTTCTTTAAGTGTGCAATTCACTTACGGTTACACATCATATGCAACCTCACAAAAGGTGTAAGTATGAGATGTAAGTGTAAGGTGTAAGGTGTAAGTGGGTTGCACATCATATGCAACCTAAAAAATGGTGTAAGTATAAGGTGTAATTTTAAGTATAAGGTGTAGGTGTAAGTGTAAGTGTAAGGTGTAAGGTGTAAGATGTAAGTTGCACACCATAACAAGACCCTTTATATTAACACCCTTTTTTATTTTTATTTTATTTTATTTTTTGATCATATTATCTCTTTATTTTTTTCACATCTTTTCATAGATCATTTTAAATAACCCCTAGTTGTTTGTACTTGAGTTGAAATCATAACCTCCTTCTGAGTATACAACATACAAAAACGCATACCATGTAATAGAAGGTATTTTCATATAGGATTGTAAAACATATCAAATTGCTCTATCTGAACTTATATTCAATTGGTTAAAAATAAAACATATCAAATTACTCGACCTGAACTTATATTCAATTCGTTAAAAATTTGTTTGTGTAGGGGGTTCAAAATGAACAGTGATTATGAGAGTAATCGGAGAGGTAAAATTATGTTAATGAGTCAACAAATCTAGAAAGATTGGAGAATGAGTAGTTGGGTGAGGGTGGAACAAATGGTTTAAGAAGGACATGACAGTGCACAAATGGGCAGCGTATCCCCCAGATCCCAAGAAGTTCTCATTTGGCCTTAGGAACTGAGTCCTGTTTATAGGTTATTCATTGGTACAAAAGAATACTAAGTGGCCAAATAAGTTGAGAACACGTGTCCCTGGGAATCACATGAAATATTCTGTCTTAGACCACCAGGCTAAGCTGCCACATGTCTCTCTACATGTACTATGTACTGGCACATGTGTCTCAGTATGTGCCATTGTACTATCTATTTGGTACATACCTCAGTAACTTCTTTTTTGAACCTCAACAAATGCACTTGCAACGGTAGTACTTACTGATGCACTTGCCTTCTCAGTTCAATTTGGCAAAAGACATGCATTCTTTGGACTTCATAACCTGCTATCAGCCATATTTGTGTTTACCTTAGCAACTCCTTCATCCTTAGTCACCCAACCACAAACTCACAAACTTTCCTAAGGCGCGGGCCACAACAAGGGTTGTGCCTTGTACCAAGCCTAAAAAGGCTTCCTTGTTCCTACCTTTGCAACTAAGACAGGTCCATAACCTAGGTAAATGGGAAGGGAGTCCTTTACTTTCGAGCTGTCATGCTCCCATCTTCGTAGGGTCGCTGCAGTATTGTAACGCCCCAAAATAAATACGATAGACTCATCTAATAAGTGGAAGTATAATTGAAACAACACGCTTTCATTAATCAGAGTTTAATTTACAAAAGTTGACACATGCAATATACATTCATAAATAACTCATCTTGAATCTACAACATGCGTTACAAGTAGTAGATTATATGAAAGCTAAACAAATATTCATATGCCCTAAAGGCTTACATCTTTCCAAGACCGTGCTTGGTTACACAAAATGAGTCATAAGCTTAGTACAAAGAAAGCCCTAGGCTTGTACAAAAGGTAAATACAAAATAAACAAAAGTAAGCCTTCAGCTTCACAATCCTTCCAAGCTAAGTCCTTGGCGGAGGCATATCACCAGCACTTGAAAATGATTTTTCCCAAGTAGGGTGAGCTAAAGCCTAGTAGAAACAATCTAGCACAATGCATGAATCTTAACAAAAATATAAGTATGATATACATATACAATGCCCATGATAAACTCATTCATATTCTTACAAAATCATAATATGCCAAGTGTCATATCTCAATCTGTTTTATCTTAATTCATTTCATGACAATTCATTTCACCTCAATTCATGAGTCAAACCCATTGTTATCTAGACAACCCAACTGAGGCTACAACTCAGTGGTTCCCTAATCAATATAACCATTACACAAATACTTCAATTTGCCATATTATGGAAAATTTTGCGGGAATTAGCATCCATGTATACGTGCAGTTTTCGGGACTTTCACTCTAGACACATAGGCCAACTTAATTCAATGGAGTCCATCTCAAACATGAAGTACATCTCATTTCTCCTCCCAAATATTATACATATACAATGTATTAAAACACGGTCATATTCAATGACAACAGTTAAAAGATAAGTTTTAATTTATCTAATCCTCATGCAATTTTTATAATAATCATAGTTATCCTCCACCGATAACCCAAAACAGATATTTCTAAACAAATATACAATCTCCAAGATAGATAAATTATCCAAATTTCCATAGGTGAGAAATAATACACATCCAACTCCATCATTTATTTAAACATTCATCTAATTTCATATTTCCAATGTCAATTTCATTATTTAAACAAAATCATTATTTGAAATATTTTAGGACAAAACCCCATTCTCTTCCAAATCCAACCCATGTGTCAAAATCAACAAATTTAGCATAACACATCCTTATATCTACACCCACAACCACTTTCAACACTTCATTTGAAAACCCCTCTTTTGATTTTAAGCCAACACCCTAGGTTTGTCTAAAATCTTCCAATTCCCAACATTATTTACACAATCAACGAATAAGTAAGTTAAAATCATAAGAAACTGTAAAAAGTCCCTACCTCAAAGTTAGAAGATGAGCAAAGCAAGGAGAAAACCTCAAAGATGCTGAAATCGACTTTTGTTCGAATTAGAATGGAGCTATTGAGATGCTCTACCTTTCTCCCAAAGACACTAGAGTAGAGAAACCAATGGATCTAGGTGAAAATGTAGAGAGAAGGTGATTTCTAGAGAGAGAGAAGCTCAAAATATAGGGTTTTGAAATAATTTAGAGAGAGAAAGAGATGAAAAAGTGATGAAAAATGTGGCTGTTATGAACTGATATACATGTAGTCTGCTCGAACGCAAAAGTTGACGCTCGAGCGTCAAACATAATAAGTTGTTCCGCTCGAGCACAAAAAGTGACACTTGAGCACAGAATGCACACTCCTAATAGTTTTGCAAATAACAGATCAATGCTCGAGTGCAAGAAGAGCCGCTCAAGGTGAGCCCGCTCGAGTGTAGAATATACTCACAATAGTTTTGCCGACCTACAAAATACTGAGAGTTTATAAAGCCCGCTCGAGCGCAAGAAATGCCGTTCGAGCAGAGGAGTAGAATTTTGGGCAACAAGAGTTTGGAAACCATGCAACCAATCTGTCCCAAACGCAACCACAACAATCTTAAAGCCAAATTTAAGGAGATACAAGGGAAGTAAGATATAAACAACAACATGGAACCAAGAAACTCGAGTCCAAGATGCAAAAGGGTCGGGTTAAAACCAGAATCGCTATAGGTATAATGCTATATAGAGGGCCTGCTATCTGCTCCTACCAGTAAGCTTTGGGGTCTACTGTCAACGCTAAGCTAGTGAGCTTCGAGGCTTGCTATCAGTGCCAAACATTAGCCTCTACTTGTGGAGAAAAAACCTCCCTCAAAGGCTGCTATCATCCTAGTGGAGTCTTTCCTCTGCAAGTTAGTTACAGCGGTTGTAGTTGCTGCGGCAACTCTTTCCCTCGACCAGTTCAAATGGCAACGCCGACAATGCTAGAGATAGCGGTGTTGCCTCAGCAATTTGACCGCATCAAGTGATGCCTTTGCAAGTTAATAGCAACAGCTGTTGTTGCTACGACAACTTTTTCCCGTGGCAAGTTCAAGTGGCGGCGCCGACAATACTAGAGATGATGGCGTCGACAATATTGGGAATGGCGACGTTAAGACAAAGTGCCTCAGCAACTTGATCTCTACAAGTGTTGCCTCCGCAACTTGACTTAGCTATTTTGCTGCATAGATCCCATTCGGACCCATGGGGGGTCGGACTTGTTCTGGCCTTCTATTGACCTACTTTCTTTGAGTTTTAGCTCATGCTCCTTTAATCATACTTGCTTGTCTAACAAAGAGGACCTTAGTAGTTAAGTCTATACTTAATTTTTGTACCCCTACAGTTTGAGATCAATTTTGTTATGCAAATATATCATACATAAAACTCATGATTATTATTTTTGTTTTCATTTTTGTTTTTTTTTTTAAATTGAAAACGATTGTTGTTTAATATATTGTTTTTGTTTTAAAATAAATAAATAAATAAAAATGATTCCAAAATTTTTAACATTTTTGCAAACATTTTTTTTACTTGTTTTCAAAACAAATTTTTACTTTCGTCTCATTTCCTCACCACTTCTACCTATCATCCACATCCACTGTTCCTACTGGCCACCACCAAAAAAATAAAAGCTTGTTTCTTATATTTGGTAAACACAAAACTGACAACATTATCACCAAAAAAAAAAAAAAAAAAAAACCTATAAAACTCATTAAAATTTTTAATTAAACTTAAATAATTTATTATTTAGTCTAATAAGTTTATATGTACTACGCAAAATCAAGTTAGCTAAACTTGGCTTGATTGTTTGAGATCAGTTCAAAATGTAAATAATACAAATTCAAATATTTTTTAGATTTAGTAAGTTATCTAATCACATGCATTTAATGAAGATACTACTCATCTCAACGCATTTATAGTTTGGGACAAGTGAAGCAGCTACTCATGTAGAACTGAAGGGAATGCGTTGAGCTTGGGCTCACACAAATTTGAGAAGGAATGATGTTATTCGGCATGAATTCACTCTCTTGACATTTGAAAAAAATTAGAGATGATTGTTGAAAGAAAAATGCTTGGGAGCACTAATTAGTGCTCTTACTAATTAGGTGGCAGTGGATCCCGTCAGTAATGATGTGATGTTTTGGTCTTGGTGTTGTATTTTTTTTTTTACTTTTTTAATGCATTAGTGCTATTAGTGGTGGTGTTTTTAGTGGGATGAATCATTACTGTTGTTGAAAAGTCTAATATAAGGAGGGTATAACACATTAGGTCCGGTGGATATTTTTTGTTAGTGAGAGGTTCACCATTTGTGAAATAGTTTGGTGAGAAGCCCTTGAGGACATTTTGTTTATAATTTTATCTATTAATTTATATGTTGACTATTTGTTCAAATTTATATCTATCTGTTTAATTTTTTTCATATCCATTCAAATATATATATATATCTATCTGTTTAAATTTTTTCCTATCTATTCAAATATATATCTATCTGTTCATTTTGTTTACCTATATGTTCAATTAATTTACCCTATATGTTCATATATATATATATATATATATCTGTTCAATTTGTTTTACCTATCTATTCAATTTTTTTTTTTTATCTATTTGTTTAATTTTATGATCTTTTTAGTTCAATTTTTGTTCCTATATGTTCAAAAAAAAAAAAAATTCTAAATTTTACATATTAAAATTTTATCCATTTAATTTAAATTTTTTTTTAATCTTTTCTATCTGTTGAAATATCATGTCAAACCAAAATCCTATATGTTCAAAAATTTATTCTCTCTTTGTCTCTCTCTTACTCATCTATTCAAAATCATCATCAACAATAACAAATCTTATATGTTCATCCTATTTGTTCATCAATAACAAAAAATCCTATTTGTTCATCAACAACAACATCATTACCAAATCCTATCTGTTCATCAGCATCATAATCATCATCATCAACAACAATACACCCACACACAAGATCTAACACATATATTCAACATATTTAACAGATCTGAGCTCAAATATAAATAAATAAATAAATAAATAAAAAATCCAACACATTCAACTGATCATCATTTTCATCAACAACAGCTCTGAGCTCAAATATATATATATATATATAGAGAGAGAGAGAGAGAGAGAGAGAGAGAGAGAGAGAGAGAGAGGGGAATAAAAAGAAAGAGAGTGATGCAGATGGAGATGGAGATAGATGGGTAGATTTAAGGGAATATGGTGGTAAAAAACCCTAACCCTAGGTAGAAATGACGACGGATCTGAAAGGGGACTCCTCAACTCGGATTTTGGCACCGGTGACTAGAATTTCCAGATCTGAAGAACAGAAAGCAAAAACATAAAAGTAAATTAAAAAAATTAAATCAAAAAAATAATTTTATATTACGAACATATACAACTCATCAATCAGTGAAACAGAGCAGTGGTGTTGCATTACAGACTCGATAGACACAACATCATATGTGTGTATATATATATAAGAGAGAAGGAAATGAGAGTTTAGATATGAACCTTTCTTGGTCGATGGTGTCCCAAATCTGGGCCTTGACGGCGATTGACGAAATCGACGTCGATGGTAGACTTGGACTCGAGACTGAACTCGTTTCTGGAGAATCTAGAAAGAATGTTAGATTTACCAACTCTTGAGTTGTCGGAGGATCGTTCTCATCGAAGATGGATAGATCGGAACCCCATGACCTTGATCTCGCCGCCGCCGCCACCATTGAAGTCGAGGTTGACTTTCACTAGCTGGGCTTAGCTGGATTGGTTCAATCGGTTCCAGTGAAAGAGAAAACCAGTGAGGTTCTGCATATAGGCAAGGACAGTGAAGATCTCGTCGGAGTTCACCAGAGAATGAAGGTATTTAGGCGCATGATCTGGAGATGGATAGAGGAGAGAGAAAAGATGGTTTGTGTATGAGAGAGAGAGAGAGAGAGAGAGAGAGAGGAAATAACACGGTTGTGTTAAAGTTTGCTTGGGGCATTCAGATGCAATATATATATATATATATATATGGGTATTTTGATCATTTTGCTCCAGTTTGTCCTTATGAGCGAAGTATTTGAGCGTCTGAACTTTTGATCGAACAAAATCTACATTTGAATTTATGGACCGAGTGTCCAAAAAATTATAACATCCTCACAATATTAGTATAATTACATTGACTTTTCTTTTAGTACGATTAAAAAAACGAGAACTAATATAAATGGCGTAAAAATACAAGGATGAATAAGGTAAAATATATATTTCAATGTAAAATATATGATAGTGTCATTTTTCTATTTATTTAACTAACTAACTATTAATGAAAAAAAGTTTAGGTATTATACAAATTAAAATTTTAACGGAGTTCAATATAATGGTACCAATGGGCACTTATTAATCAGTCCTATTAAGGTCCTTGTAGACATCTTATTTTGACTAGTCCTAAGAGTTGGGTGCTTTCTTTTGATTATCTGATGATAGCAATCAGAATGTGTTTCTCACAAAATCCTCGATAAGAGAGATGGAATTTGAACTTTATTTCTAACCCTAAGCCTACTTTGGTCAAGTGTTTAGGTCTTGTTGGACACTTGAAGCAAAACGGGGCTGAACCGGAGCAAAATAGGCAAACTTTCCTCTGGCCAATATACTGCCCTATTGTCCACCCGATCGACCACATGACAACTGCGGGTGTGACCAGGTTGCTTGCAGTTACGACTTGTGAAGTAGAGGGCTCGATTTTCTTGTGTGGGGCACTCCACTATTCCATTTTCTGACCCATTTTTGCACGAAATGCATGTCTACTTTCCCTCCATTGACTAGTGCTTGATCCATTTGGGAAAGCATAAAAGGCATTGAGGAAAGCAGTGAAGCATATATAAAGCAAAGCATTCAACACTTGGGGAAAAAGAAGGCAAACATACATTTGGGAAAAACTTGTTTAGAAACAAAAAGGCACTTCGGCCTGGAAAAAGGGATTACTTGTCCAAAAGTTACCGAAAATTACGAACTATCCAAAAGTAAAGTTCAAAGTCAAAATTCCTAAGCATTGGAATTATGGGCATCAGTTTCAGATTGCTCAACCTTGGCTGTTGGCGTTATGTTGGCCTCGGTTGGCAAGGTGGCTTTTTTCTCCGCCTCTATCTCGGTGTCAATTTCCAGAAGTGTTTTGTCTAAGCTTTTTTCGGCTAGACTGACCTCAACCTCAAAAGTTGTTTGTTTAGGAGAGGCAGCCTTGGAAACCAAGTCTTCTCCACCATAAGTCAAGTCTAGGACTTGATCATTCAATGTTGGAGACTTGGCCACAACAGTGACCCCCTCCTTTTTTTCGGCATCCTCTGCGTCAGTTTCCTCCTCGTCGGCCTCCCCATCTGACTCTTTGGATGTCAGAGGGAAAGGCACTTGGAGTTTGCTGATATCTCGGAGGTTGGAGTTCGTAGAGACAGATAATTTGTTGAGAGCTGCAGTCCAGCCAAGGTAGAAGCCTCGGTTACAGGCTTGGTTGACTTGATCTTTGTATGCGTCACAGATTGCAGCTTGTCCTTTTAAGAAAACTTTCTTGTCGGTCACCTTGATCTCGGCTTCCTTCGTAGCCAATACTTTTTGGAGCTCTACCTTGACCTCAGCATTTTTGGCCTCGGCATCCTTGATCTCAGACTTTAGTACTTCAGCTACAACCTCGGTTGCCTTAGCTTTTTCCTCAGCCTAGTCTTGGGCTCGTCTAGCTACCGTGGCCTGATCCAACAAAACTTTGATCTTGGCCTCGGTGTTATTTAAAGAGGTGAGGAAGCCAGTAGCCTCTTTGGTTTTATGGACCAATTCTTTCTTCAAATCCTCGGCTTTCATTGTAAAAGAATGAGCATGCTAGATCGCCTAGAAGAAAAGGAATGAACAAGTTAGTAAAATTTTGAAGTATGAGAACTTGAAGTAAAAAGCCAAAAAAGACAAGAGTTAAAGACTTACCAGAACGGAGTGCTGCATCGTTAAAGCAAAATTTTCATACCCCGTGATCTCGACCATACAATTTAGATTAGTTGGGAGAAGAACGGCTGTGGAAAGAGCAATGCCGACCTCAATATTGTCAATGGCACTGTCGTCGGCCTTGATTGGTTGGTCCCCAATCGTGATGGCAAGAGCCTAGGGTTTATCGGCTTTAAATGCACCCAAGGTTGTCGCAGCTTCGGACCTTGGCTTCTTTGACTGAGCAGTATCAGTTGGATCGGCCTCAGCAGACCTCTTTTCGACAGCGAAGGTTGTTTTCTTGATTTTGGCGAGTTTGCAGATTGGTACTATATCTTCAGATTCAATTTGGGTGGCAGAGGCTTTTGCCTTAGCATTCTTTACCCTTTTTGGTTTTTGTTTAGGTTGAGATTGAGATGGTGAAGAAGAGGCGACAGTGACCACTCCTGGCAAGTCGGCCAAGAGGTCCTCAACAACGGCTTTTCGGCCCATGTCTTCGGCAGTAATAGCGAGGGTAACTGTGGTGTCGAAATGAATTGCTGGTAAGGCTATTGGTGGGTTTGCTAGATTGTAGGCCGATGCCTCAGAATCTTGATGTTTGCAGCTATGAGTTCTGCCTGCTGGTACATTTGCTGGGGCACAACGACAGCATCGGCATTGGGATATTAGGATAAGTTGGAGGGGTAGAGGTTGACGGCGACTTAACTGGATCAGAAAAGAAAGCCTGATCAGCTCTTGGTGAAGAAGTAACTAGAGGGGTTGTGTAACAACGCCCGCGGGGGACCTCGCCACAGCTCGGACTCGATTTTTTGTTGTGGTTCTCAATCTCGAACCAAAGAGTCCAAATCCGGCAAATCGTTTTGAAGAAAAACAGATTTTTTGAAAGAAGTGCCAAACATGGACTGCTTTGCCAGATAACAGAGTCGCCACCTAAATATTTTAAATGGGAAATTTAGGAAACCCTGACTCGGTGCCAAAAGGCCACGTGTCCGTCATCACCAAAGTTGGCTCGGGAACTTGGGTACGATTAGGGAAGGTCACATCGTGAGCACCCCCTCTCGCCCGGTCAAAGACCGGCCTCTACTAATCATGATATCTGTTTTTGAAAACTTTGTATGTTCTTATTAGGTTATTAGCCTAGGATTACTATGTGATGCTCATGACAAACAAGTATAAATGGGCCGTCTGAATGGAACAAAACATTTCATGTTTGTTTGTGAAAGGTGGTTTGCTACCGTGGTAGGCTTAAAATCTGATTTTGCCACAATCTAGTGGGCTTAACAAACAATCGATGAATTGCTCCAATTCAAATAACCCAACCTCCACCCACAGCATTCAAAGGCGGTTATATCACATAAGCATTTAGCCTCATGGCAAGCATGCTATCATGGCAACACTCACACGCATGCAAGGATGCTAAAGCATAACCACTTACCGAGTACTCCAAGCCAAAAGCAGAAAGCTTATTAGAAATCATGCATGAATCCTAAGTATACTGAAATGCCTAATGCAACACATGCAAAAATGCAACTATAGCAGGCTCGGCTATTCTAGAGATGGCATATGAAATGCAACGGCTAACATGTATTCAACTTAGAATTGAAATACAAATGCAGTTTGTATGATCTTGGAAACCGATGCATGCAATCTGAGATGAATGATGCAAACATCTTTGTCATCTTTGTATGCTAATTGAAATATGCCCTATATCTAACCATTCAAAGCGGGTAAATAAAAGGGAGAAAGAAATGGGGTTGGAAGACATACATCACACTCACACACCCTTATTTACATTTATGCCCTCAGAGGGTCCGAATAAATAATATCTGAGACCGAATAAAAGAATATCTGATCAGAAATATCTGATTCTAATTAATTAACAAATTAATTACAAAAGAATTGAGGCTGGCGTGCAAGCCGGGGCCGCCTCGCTTCAGTGGATAGTATATCTTTGAAATGCTCGTGCGCAAATCCTTTGGGATGCCTGATTAGCCTCATTTGCAGTTTTCCTCGAATTGCATGCAGATTCGAAAGGCGATAATTCTTCATTTTCTTTAGCGGAGGCGGGAAAAGGGCATAGCGATGTATTTCACAAATATATGCATGTCTCGATCCTCGCGCCACCAATCACGCATATCGATGCATGATGGCGAGAGCGGTGCACAACTCAATATTGGGATGAATACACATGAATGCTACGAAAAATGGGATGCCTCGAAATCGTGCTTGCAGACGCATAAACCGCGATCTTTGAAAGATGAAAATCGGATAAAACCGAAGTGCCTCGAAGTGCGTGCCTGGTAGCATAACCGAAACGAAACCAAAATGGAATCGGATGAATCGAGTGCCTCGAAATGCGTGCACCGCACGCAAACCGAGGCGATGATGTCTGATGCAAAATCGGATAAAACCGAAGTGCCTCGAAATGCGTGCACCACGAACGCAAAACCGAGGCGATGATGTAATGAAAAGCGGATAAAACCAAAGTGCCTCGAAAAGCGTGCCTGGTAGCGCATAACCGCGGCGATGACAAATCGAGATGAAATGTCGGATAAAATCGAAGTGCCTCGAAATGCGTGCCTGCAGCGCCGCAAATCGAGGCGATGATGAAAGATGAAAATCGGATAAAAGCGAAGTGCCTCGAAGTGCGTGCCGGTAGCGCGCAAAGCGGCGATGATGAATGAAAGTCGGATAAGACCGAAGTGCCTCGAAGCAGCGTGCCTGGTAGCGCCGTCGGCGATGATGAAAGAATGAAAATCGGATAAAAGCGAAGTGCCTCGAAGCAGCGTGCCTGGTAGCGCCGTCGGCGATGATGAAAGAATGAAAATCGGATAAAGCCGAAGTGCCTCGAAGTGCGTGCCTGGTAGCGCCGCAAAGCGATGATGAAAGATGAAAGTCGGATAAAACCGAAGTGCCTCGAAAGCGTGCCTGGTAGCGCCGTCGGCGATGATGAAATGCAATGAAATGGCATACGGAATCTTGGGATGGACTTACACCAACATGGGAGAGCCTCGGCTCACTCGCATAAGGCCGTCGGATAAAGCGAAGTGCCTCGAAATGCGTGCTGCACGCATAAACCGAGGCAATGCAAAATGATACAAATGGCATGAAAATGCAACGATGGGCTTACACCAACATGGGAGAGCCTCGGTGACTCACATAGGAGGCCGTCGGATAAAAGCGAAGTGCCTCGAAATCGTGCACAGACGCATAACCGAAACAATGCAAAAATGATACAAATGGCACGGAAATGATATGCAAGCATGGTAATGGAATTTCAGCACCTAAATAAAGGGAAAACAGCCCCGAAACAAATCGAAACGACACCGAAGCATGCATTCATCCGAAGTCTGAAATTAAGCCCCGAAATGGCCTATAGCCATGCTATACATGCAAAATATGATCATGGCAGAAAGCACAGTAGCAAGGCAGTCCCAAATATGGCATTTTATCAGTAATAAACATGGCCAAAATGCAAGCATAGATATGGGAACAAAAGCTCGCAAGAATACGGTAAAGAGAGGATTTTCAAAGCAAGTAGTATATAGAAAATTCAAATAGAAAAATTTTCTTCTACAACATGAAAGAGGGCCCAAAAATAAGCATATATGCAGAAGATGGCAGCCTCTAAATCATAAGACAAATATGCTAGAAATAGAAGGCAAAAATGAAGCCACAAGAGGGTATAACCTAAGACATGCAATCTATACACCAAATGACCAAACCTTCTTCATGAAACATGTAAAGGGGGTCAAAATAAGACTAAAACCAGTAGGGGTCGAAGTCCTAAAACCAAACACAAATAGGTCAAAAATTGCATGCAAAAAGTGGCACACTTGATGAAATTTGAAGGAGGTGATAGATACAAAGGCCAAATGAAGTTGAGCCTATCTACAATGTTGTAGAGGGCTCATTTTAAGCACCTAAAATCAGTAGGGTCGGACCCCCAAAACCAACACAAATAGGTCAATTTTAGCATGCAAAAATGTTACCAACTTGAGGAATATTGAAGGAACTAGTGTATACAAACACCAAATGTGGTTGGGCCCTTCTACAAAGTTGTAGAGGGGATCATTTTAGCCACAAAAGCAGTAGGGGTCGGAGCCCCAATTCTCAACCAATTAAAGGATAGAAAAGGATCAAGAAAATGCCCTAAAAGTTGGTTTTGAATACTTACCCTTGAAGACTTGTCTTTCTTTGCTTCTTGGCTTGGATTTGTGGCTTATCAACCTCTGAAATCCACTTCCTTGCTGCTGGAATCGAAGTTGGAATGGTGAGGCTTAGGGTTGATGAAGGAATCAAGCAAGAACTTGAAGCTTTTTTGGAGTTTTTAGCTATGGAGATGGAGGTTTTTGCCTTGGTGTTCTTGAAGAGATTTTTTCCAACCTTGAAGAAGGAGGGGGAGGGGCCTTCAAATAGGCAAGAAAATGGGGTGTAAAAGGGAGGAAAGCATCAATCTTTCCCTCTGAAATATCCCGGATGAGGAGACACTTTGAAGCATTTGGGCATTTGGAGCAATTTGAAGCAAGTCTGGCCGGCCAGTGGTTTTGCTCAAGGTGGTAGGCCGACCACCATGGCGGCCAGCCACCTCCATGGCCGACCACCACCTCAAAAACCAACTTCAAAATTCTGGCCGACCACCAAACACAAGTGTCCTCCCATGTGTGTAGAATAAGGCCCAGGGTGGAATTTGGCAACAGACCAGGAGCCACAACATAGAGCTTGAAGGAGGCCCAAAAATGAAAGGCACAATTTGGCCGACCACCATACCAAAGAGTCCTCTTAGATGTGTGCAACAAGATTCCAAGGCCGGAAATTGGCAACAATGTAGCAGGAGTCACAACATGGAGCTTGAAGGGGAGGCCCAAACATGAAACTCACCGCTTCTGGCCGACCGATGGTTAGTAGGGTCCTCCAGTCCCTCATCACAGATATGTAACTTTGGTTGGAAGAAAATACCCCAAGGTGTTCAACATTGGCGGAAGTGAGCAAAAGCAGGCTCCGGGAGGCAGCGGTTATCTGGGATAATTGCTGGCTTCCCCCCCCCAGTGATCTTCCTAATGTTGAAACAGAGGTACTGCCAAGTTTGAACAAAAATAATGAGAAATGAGCGTTCGGGGCCAAAAGCAAACCGTCGGGATCCGAAAATGAAAGGTCTTGCGGAAGTGGTGTTCGGCGAAGTGGGTATCCGCGACCCAGTGTCCTCTGGAATGACAAAAGCAGAGGTACCTGCCAGGAGAAGATGGATCTGAAATGAATGCTCGGGACCAAAACCGCTCGGTTTGGGGTCCGCAAACTATGAGCACCGAAAGTGGCATCTGACCCACGAAGTGAGCATCGGAGGCCCAGGGTTCCTCGAAATATTAAAAGCAGAGGTTCTGCGAAGAAAGCGGATGTGAAATGAATGCTCGGGGCCCAAATCACGCGGATTGGGGTCCGAAAATGGGTCGCCGCACCTAAGTGGTGTTAATTGCGAAGTGAGCATCGAGGCCCCAGTGTTCCTCGGAACACTAAAAGCAGAGGTCTCCGCCAAAACCGGAGAAGTCGGAGATGGTTAGGCGGTCGAGCCGAGGCACCTGACCCTACGGCCCCAGCAAGAGCCGGGCCCAAGCAGGCAAAATGGCCTCTGACCATGAAAAAGTAGCTCACGGCCACGGAGATAGTCTACAAGACCACTCCTTCCTCGGAAAGAAAAGCAGAGAAAAGCAGTGCAGTTATGGCCAAGAGACAAGGTAGAGAAGAGGGTTCGGAAGTCCGGAGGCAGGGCGCGCGGCCACGACTCTGAGACTTCGGAACGAGCACAGTATGCAACATCACCGAGTGCTCAATCAGCGACGTCTGAGTCTTAAGGTCGGTCAAAAATGGGGTGTCTCTGATTGCCCTCTTTGTGAACTTCGGAAGTCAAAGTGGCGGAGTGAATGTCAAAGCCCAGAGACGACCCATTTTTGACAAGGCCGAAGACTTAGACAATCATACGAGATAAACAGAGATATGTGCCCGCAGGCAGGGGCCAAATGCAAAGTGATAGGCGCGAAGCCAGATGCAGCAAGCTGTAATGAAGCAGGTATTGACAAATAGATGCAACAGTTTTAAGCAAGGATGCAAAGCAAACAACTACATTTCATACAGTTAGGAATGCGGAGAATCATTCAATTCGTCGCGTCTCACACGGAGAAGATCGATACTGCGCGATTAAATGCAGTCGCTTTTGACCTCAAATGAACCGTACATACAATATCGTGCCTGCAAAATAGAGAAATGAAACAAGAACAATATGCCGACAACATATATTCTATGTGATTCCTATGATTCCAAAAGTTCGACACACAGTCTTGCGTGAGCGAATCTAATGCAACGAAGCGAGGAAAGGTAATGCGCGACAACGCATGCTCAAGCATAGAAAGTTCGGTATATCAAGAAATCATGCATGATAATGCAAAACAATCACGAGAATGCGAATTAGGAGCCAAATAATGACAAATGAGCACAAATCAGGATGCCCGGTTGTTGCACAATAACGAAATTTGGAAAATCGCATTCGGCGGACGGCGATCATGACCTCGATTTACATTAGGGAGGTCACGACATGATTAAAATGGATACACTCGATTTCGATGAATAACGATGAGACACATGTCAATAATTGCAATTAAAGTTTCGTGAACAATTCGGCGCGAAAGTGTACTTTTCTTCAACTTTTTGGTCCGGAGCTCAGATTTTCCTCAAAATTTGCAGAGAGGTAGGGAGGGAAGGTGGTCGGCCAACCCTTTGGCCTAGGAGAGGCCATCGGCCAGGCCAAAAAGTGGAGGGCGGCCAGCCGGGTTAGGTGGTGGCCAGGCCACCGCCTAGCGAGGGCAAAATGGTCATTTTGGCATTTTCTATATATATGCACCCCATTGCCTCCAAATCACACCCAAAGTTGCAAAACTTCTTCCTCTTGCTCTCTAGGCCACTTTCTCTCTCTCGGATCTGCATTTTATCTGCGTCCCTCGGCCTCCCAGCAAGTTGTTTTTGAAATCTTTTGATTTAAGCACTTTGAAGCGACTAAATTTCGACTTTGGGGCTTCTCTTCTCATTTTCACCACTTGAGGTAATTTTGTTTCAATATTTGGAAAATTTTCCGGGGTTGACTTTTGTTGACTTTTTCATTTCAGAGTTGACTTTTGTTGACTTTTTCCAATTTTGGCCCATTTGCTCATTTTGCTCCTCTTTCTTGATTTCTCGCAATGGCGGTCATTTTCCTCACGACGGAGGTTTTTCCGGTCTGGGAGATGATTTTGACTTTATGGTATTCATGGGGTTCGCCTTTCTTTCCGTCGATATGCTCCGGTGGTTCATAGGCTTCCATGAGCCACTTTCCGTCATTTACCGATTTTAACGATCGAGCACGGGGATCTTCTCTTCTGAGGCGGGCGACACCTCTCCTATGATGCGAGGTATTTTATTATTCGCATCTTTCGTGCATTCTGTACCTCTGCCATGCTTAGACACACAGTTTAGCTTACGACACAGTACTTGTATTTCGAGCATGTGACTTAGCCACTTGAATTTCATGAACACTTGGCGCATTGAATAATTGTGAACGCACAGTGCACCTTAGTTAGAAATTGAGCACGCAGCCCTAACATTGATTCACTGAAGACACAGCCTGAAGTTGAAAATGAGCACACAGCACATACTGACCAAGAGTAGGACACGTAGTCTCCAAAACTCAGATTTTCTGAACACACAGCCCTAAACTTGAAGCACCGAACACACAGCCCAGATTTGAAGTGAACACACAGCCCACTGACGTTGAGTAGAACACACAGTCCCAATTTGAAGTGAACACACAGTCCGCTGATGTTGAGTAGAACACACAGTCCCAAACTTGAAGCAAACGCACAGTCCACTGATGTTGAGTAGAACACGCAGTCCCAATTTGAAGCGAACACACAGCCCACTGATGTTGAGTAGAACACACGGTCCCAATTTGAAGCGAACACACAGCCCACTGATGTTGAGTAGAACACGCAGTCCCAAACTTGAAGCGAACACACAGCCCACTGATGTTGAGTAGAACACACGGTCCCAATTTGAAGCGAACACACAGCCCACTGATGTTGAGTAGAACACACGGTCCCAATTTGAAGCGAACACACAGCCCACTGATGTTGAGTAGAACACGCAGTCCCAAACTTGAAGCGAACACACAGCCCACTGATGTTGAGTAGAACACACGGTCCCAATTTGAAGCGAACACACAGCCCACTGATGTTGAGTAGAACACACAGTCCCAAACTCAGATGTACTGAAACTTTGAACACGCAGCCCAAATACCAAATTTACTGAACACGCAGCTCGTTTTCACTTCATTTGCACACAGCTCATTTTCGCTTTATTTGCACACAGCTCATTTTCACTTCATTTCTTGATCCATGCATTGATTCTAAATCTTGAGTTCGTTCTCAGACAGTCTTGAGGATATGGCTCCCGCCCGCAAGGAATGGTATTTTGAGCTTCGGAAGCTGTCAGGATTGGTCGATCTTGCGAGATTTGGGCCATTCTGCAGAGGGTTGTCTCGTAGCCTCATTAGTAGGACCCTATTTGCGGCTTTAGCGAGAGGTGGTGGGACACTACCAATTCCTTCCATTTTTGCTGACGGGGACATGACCATGACCCCTTGGATTTCGCTATGCTCACCGCCTAGACTTAGGCGGTAGGCCCATTCCTATGACGAGGATATGGGTGAGTGGCGGTACTGGATGCATTTGTTGGGGACACACCCTTTGTGAAGCGAGAGGTTGGGAGAGTCCGATACTCTGGTTTGCTTCCTATTTCCGGCCACAGATGGAGCTGAGACTCTGAGGAGGCGAGCGACGCCGTGGTTTCTTATGTACCTCCTCGGTACCACCTTGTTCGCCGATAGAGGAACATGGTAGGGTTGTACTCTTGGCGCTCTAGTGGACCTATCACGGGTGAGCCAAGATGATTGAGGCGTGGCCTGGCTACCCTTCTTGCTACATGGCCTGCATCTCGCACGAGGGACTTACTTGGCGGCTACTAGAGAGCATGGGAGGTACATTCTGTCCTCTTGATTTACATTTTGCTCCTCATTACTTGTTCACTGCACATACGGCGCACTTTGCATTCTGTATTCTGCCTTTAGCACTTTGTACTCACACTCTGCATTGCCTTTCTCATTTGTGGGTGTATGTATACTTCCCACATTGGCCGGAGATGGAGGTGGTGGGACCTCCTATGACTCCATTTTCTTTAATGTTTGAGGGAGAGCATCTGGCGAGGCCTCGAGAGACTCTCTCCTCTCTGCGACGATACTTTGATACTGTTCGAGCGACAGAGGTATTGCTTGAACTCTCAGTTCCTTTTATTTTTATCTTTGATCTGCTCTGTATATCGATTTGGTGATTTGTATCTTTGGTTATCCACAGATCGCTGGCGGCCTTAGGCGATCTTGATGTGAGCTTGAGACTCTGTACCCTGGAGCGTCGAGTTGTTGTCAGTATAGATTCCTGCTCGAGGGACCAGTCGGCAGGGTTTGGTTCCTGGGGGAACGCTTTCAACGTCAGATATGGGGGGGCGATTCTCAGGACACTCCTGCTGTGCCTCCGGACACCATGCGGATGGCGATAGATTATCCTGAGGTTGAAGCGGTATATGCGAGCGATGGCCTTTGTTGCATCATCTCGATGGGAACTCGCCACCTACCACCGCATATATTTGATGCCCGCTTGACGGAGTGCGAACTCGACACGGACCTCTCTTGGTGCACCGTCTTGAGTCGCGCCCATGCTACGAATATCCCTTCTTCTAGCGAAGTGGCAGATCGAAGGTGGGGCGATTCGATCCCTCCGATCCCTCCGTCTCTTGATCATCGGGGTGGCGGACATGCCGAAGGAGTTAATGACTGGCGATTTGGGGCGCCTTACGATTCGCTAGAGCCTCCTGCACGATCACAGATATGTTAGAGACCACGACTTCGCCCCGGTATGTTTTGACTTTGATTTATCGATCGAATATTTGAACATTGATTCCGTTCTTGATAGTTTTGCATTTGTATTTGCGACCTCTGTTGAATATCTGGACGAAATGCTCGGGATCTTTGGCCACATTCGAGGGCATGATCTTCTGGAGGAGACGCAGATGAGCATCGTGGGTGTGGAAGCATGTCCTTTTCCTGTACTAGCATGTTTACGATGATACTCGGTTTTAGACATTACGCTATATCGATAGACTGTAGAGCACATCGACACACACCCTTTTCACGTGCATTTACACCTTTTTATGCTTGAGCGATGTATTGCACTTTGCATCTTCGGATGCCTCCGTATATCTTCATCACGGGCGACCACGGGGCCCTCTCGAGAGGTCGAGATGCTAGACCTACCAGTCTGAGGGGATGGAGGCTGGGCCATCCGAGTCTCATCGAGGTGGCGAAGAGGTCGTCTCATGACCTTGAGGCACCCATCGTCGAGGATGACGAGGAGGAGATCGCAGATCATGTGTCGTGGCGTCTCTGGAGAGGAGGCCAGTCTTGGTTCGAGGCGGAGACGAGCTGAGGGATCCGGAGGATGGCGGCTCGATCCGGATGGTGATGATGATGTGGAGATTATCCGAGAAAGGATGAGGGGCCTCCCTTCTCGCTCCGAGAACGATGTTATTTCTGCTTTATTCTACCTTTTAGCTAGTAGTTTGTAGCACTTTGCACATTTGTTAGCGGTTTATTTTACGTAAAACTTGTACCTTTATTTTTGTAAGACATGATGAAATGAAATGATTTTGAAAAGATGTTGTATTTGAAATTCTCGAGATCGCATCGCATTATTTTGCACAAAATGGAATTGAATGGAAATGCGCCTCATGTATTTACGGGTTAGGTGGGGCAAGCGCAACAAAGCAAAACAAAACGACTCACTAAGAAATAAAACAGAATCTTAGCGAGTTTACAACTCGATAAACAAAGTACAATAATGTTAACGACTCAATAGACAAGACTTAACAAAATTGTGTAATCAAAAAGTAACAACTCAAAACGCAAAAACGCGACAGCTCGACAAAACTTACAACTCAATAAGCAAAAACAACAACTCGATAAGCAAAAATATAACACGATGCACTGCGGATGGACTATCTGGATAGTGGAGTGTATCCAAAATTGATAGGCCTGGATGCCTTCTACTGCCGGGAGACAATCAGATTTGCAGGGAGTCCACTACTGCTATAGGTAATGTTTCCCACCCAAGCTCACTTGTATTTGCTTACATCACTCGACCCTCGGGCTCGACTTTTCTCGCAAAAAACCTTATCTTACTTTTCTCTCGTCGTACATCTCTCTATTCTTTATTCTCTCATTTTTCATCCCTCCCGGATATAGTTGATGGAGAAGTTGCCGATTGTGGACTCTTGCCTGCCTATTCAAACGCGACTACTTCTTTTCGGCAACGCCTAGTTAATGCTCCCGATGAGAGGTGGTGGTTCGAATGGATCGCAACTTGTCGACAAATCGCATTGCATGGCGCCGTCCACAGCTTAATCTTTTCGGCGATGAGTTCTGACAAGTTCCGGGATCTTTGGGATCCGTCTGATCGGCTTGACTCGCTGTATATTTTATCTCCCATTCCGTACTCCGCGCTTGTTCGGTCATACAAGCTGGGCCTAAGTTGGGATCTGGAGCTTTGACTAGCTCTGGGAGGCGCGAGGACACTGACTAGACTATGCCCCAGATTTATTGCTTTATTAGTACTTTCAAAGTTTTCTAGCATGAGTGTAATGGAAAACAACTTCAATTGTATGTAAGAGCAAAAGAACTCTGTTTTGAAATTAATGAAATTGAAGGTTGTGGTACTGAAAACCCTCCGCTTTTGGTCCAAAAATGGTCTTAGTTGTGAAAAGATTAATTTGAACAAAGTCAACTTTTATGAAAACTTTTCAAAACTATTTTCGATATGGATCGATCGACACGCTGAAATCATCCTTTGAGATATACAACCCGAATCCTAGCAATGGAAAGTTGCCCTAGTCTGAAAAAAGGGCCTCGGCCATTCAATAGCAACGAAAGTTGCCCTAGTCTGGATGACATCGGAACACTCCATTGCAGCGGAAAGTTGCCCCTAGTTTGCATAGCCTTTGTCTGGGAGATCACAATAGATCTTGATGAATAAAGATGGTGAGATGGTCAAAATGGACAAAGTTGATCGGGAAAAGATTGTGGTGAACTTCAAGATGAAGGCCCTCGTATCCCAAAGATGGGAATCAAGTCTTCGTAGTTCGGGGTTAGGTTCGCTCAGTGTTTTGCTCTCCTTTTGCGCTCTAACTTTTGCCAAGGCCCTTTGCGGGTTTTCAACCTTCGAGCTCGGTTTTTATAATTTTCAAATTTTCTATGCTCTGAGTTTTGCCTAGGTCGCCCTTTCGGTTTTCGCCTAGCGAGCCTCTCAAGGGTAGTATTTCTTCAACTTGTCCATATTGATCGGTTGGGAAAACTCCAAGCCATCTAGATCCATCGAACCACAGCTCCACGACCAGATTGACTTGATGATGTAGGACCCGGTCAATTGGAGTCCGAACTTGCCCCTTGGGTCGTGGATGGGAGCTCGGTTGTCTTTGAGTACCAAATCTCCTTCTTTCAAGTTCTGGACTTAACCTTCTTGTTGAAAGCCAGGCGATTCTGCGTTGATAACCCTGAGCGTTAGTGCAGTGCTTTCAATCTCCTTTCATCAAAAAGCATGAGTTCTTCAAACACCTTTCTTTGCCAATCCGCTTGACTATCGGCACTCGGCCAATACTGCAATGAGGGGACCACGATCTCAATTGGTAGAACGGCCTCCATCCCATAGACTAATGAGTACGGAGTCGCCCCAGTAGAAGTTCTGATCGAAGTCCTGTAGCCCCATAGAGCAAACGGCAACTTATCCGGCCAGTCCCTGTAGGTTTCCACCATCTTCTGTAATATGCGCTTGATATTCTTGTTGGCGGCCCCAACTGCTCCGTTGGTTTGTGGCCGGTAAGTAGGCGACTAATGAGAAGCCACGTTGTATTACCCCAACAAGATAATCCCGTCCTTCTTGAAGTGGGAACCATTATGCAAACTATTTCATTCGGACTCCGTGGCGACAGATGATGTTGTTTTCGATGAATTTTAACGTGTGAAGCTTTCAACCTTGCATAAGATTGGGCCTCAACCCACTTTGTGAAGTAATCTATCGCTACGAGGATGAACTCATGCCCATTTGACCCTTTCGGCGTGGCTCCGATCACATCAATTCCCAGACAGAAAAAAGGCCATGGCGAAGTCATGTTGTACTTTTGACGGCGGAATGTTCATGCGATTTGCATGAATCGACATTTGTGGCATCGCTTTAAACCGATACAATCCTCCTCCATGGTGGACCAATAATAACCTTGCCTAAGGATCTTCCTAGCCAACATCACCCCATTCATATGTGCACCGCATTCACCCCCGTGGATGGCTTCCATCAGACGCTTGGACTCTTCAGCATCAACACACAGTTTATGCATTCCCAGATGACCTCTTCTATACGCTTTACCCCGCAGATGATGAATCGGATCGACATTCTTCTGATTGCCCTCTTGTCTTTGGCATTTACCCCTGGCGGGTATGTTTCTGTTTCTAAAAAGTTCCAGATGTCGTAATACCAGGGGTGTTCGTCCTGAACTTCATCTATGGCTGCAATCGACCCATAGGCAGGTGCGAATTTCTGGTCGATAATGACTGGACGCATTCGGACTCCACGTGGGATGTCTATCATGGATGATAGAGTTGCTAAAGCGTCTGCGAACTTGTTGTTCTCTCTTAGTAGATGAGTAAAACTTAACTTTTCAAACCGAGGAATCAGCAAATCCAAGGTTTGGTGATACATCATCATATTTTCTTCTTTTACTTTCCAGTCTCCTTTGGCTTGAGACACAACAAGATTGAATCTCGATGACGCCCAAATTGCCTTGCCCCTAATTCCGTGGTCGCTTCCATACCAAAGAATGCACGCCAGATTCTCGCTTCGTTATTTGAGACTTTGAAACGGAGTTTGAAGGCTAGAGGATACGGAATTGCTCGTGCTATCAAGAACACTCCTATCCCATACCCATGTTGATTTGACGTCCAAAGTACATTGTCCAACTTTCCTCGTCGATATGCGTAATTGCTTCATCCGGGAATAGGTACTCAACCGCTTCATCCCTCAACCGGATGGTCGGCAAGGAACTCTGCTCGCTTCGCCTTTTACCGACTTATGCGTCACATATGTAAGATCAAATTCGAGAGCAACAAAGAACCAACGAGCTAGCCTACCAGAAGTTGGTTTCTCGAAAAGATATTTGATGGGATCAAGTCAAACCAAGATTACAGAGTGAGCTAACAGTAGTGCAGACTTCCTGGTAGCCCATACGAGCTAAGCAAGCCTTTTCCAAGCGATATCTGGTCTCATACTCTAGCATTTTCTTGCTCAAATAATAGATCGCTTTCTCCTCCCTATCTCCTGATTTTTGTGCTAGCATGCAGCCCATTGTGGTCTCGATCGACAGTACAAAATCAACGGTTTCGATTACGTGGTGATAAACGGGGTTCTCAGAGATATTCTTTAACTGTTCAAACGCAGCCTTGGCAACCGTCCCATTGGAATTTCTTGCCTTTCTTCAGAAGACCAAAAAGTGGTTCACAAGTCAAGGTTAGTTTTGAAATAAACCGTCTTATGAATTGCACTTTACCCAGAAAGCCTCGCACCTCTTTTTCAGTCTTTGGTGGTGGCATTTCTAAGATGGCCTTGATTTTGAAAGGGTCGACCTCGATGCCCCTTTGTGTAATCAGAAACCCCAGCATTTTTCCCGCTGTAACACCAAACGTACATTTCTGAGGGTTTAACCGCAACCTGAATTCCCTGATCCTTTGGAAAAACTTGCGCAAGGCGGTGTAGTGGCCCTCTCTTTCTTTGGACTTGACAATCATGTCGTCCACGTACACCTCTACCTCTTTGTGGATCATATCATGTAGTATTGTGGTCGCGTCCGTTGATAAGTAGCCCCAGCATTCTTCAACCCAAACGGCATGACCCGATAGCAGTATGTTCTCCACGGGGTGGTGAATGCAGTCTTCTCTCTGTCCTCTGGTGCCATCACGATCTGGTTATAGCCCGAGAAGCCGTCCATGAACGAGAGCGGCATGCCCCGTCAGAAAGTCCACTAGCTCATCAATGTGTGGCAAGGAAAGTCGCCCTGACCGCTCGCTTAAATCCTCAAGTCTACGCACACCCGGATCTTGCCATCTTTCATCGGCACCGGCACTATGTTGGCCAACCAAGTGGGGTATTCTGATACTAGCGGAAGCCCGTCAATTTGCTTGGTGACCTCTTCTTTGATCTTGAGAGCCCAATCCGGGCGGATCCTTCTGAGCTTCTGCTTAATAGGTCGGGCCTCGGGGTCAAGGGGGATCCGATGCTGTACAATCTCAGGATCGATTCCAGGCATGTCTTCGTAGGACCACGCGAAAACATCTTTGAAATCTTTTAATAAAGCGACTAAGCGCTCGCGTTCCCCCGAAGACAACGTGGACCCGATCTGGACCAGCCGCGGGTCCTCCTCAGTACCAATATTCACAGAAATGATTTCATCCGTTAAAGGCTTAACAAATCTCTCCTGCTCTTGCTCAATTAGACGTTGTAAAACCGGAGGCACTTCGTCCTCGTCGTTTTGATCAAAATTTTGAAAGTCTGAGTTAATGCAATAAATTAGAGGCACGTAAAAGTACTCTAAACCACATTCACCTCATTCTCATTAAGTTCATCCAGATCATCCAATTCATCGTTATAACAGACTCAAAGAAAAGGAAAAAGACGACTGGACAAGACTCGCATCCGTTAACATCCCCAGAGTACCAGACTCGAGACTTCAATGAGCTGAACTCGATTCCGACTCGAAGACTTCGGTGGAATCAGATTCGCCACTACCTGACTTTAATCGCTGGATAAGAATCCTCCTCAGACCGCCAAATGAGAGAGGGTGCGATCGATCGTCCAAGATAGTCAGCTGGTTGGCGCGGCTTTATCTCCAACCATGGAAACCGCGACGTTATTCCCAGCAATCTGGTCGATCGGAGGATCGAGAGGAGACATGCGATGCTACCCCATTTCCAATTCGGCCCTCGGGACTCAACGCTTTATTCTCGCTTCGGCCTCGCTTGTTGGGTCTGTTCGCTCTGCAAAGAACGTCATCCGGATAGTTGCGGTGTCGAAGAAGATTTCAAACTGTACGCGCTTCCTCCGCGTTCAACCATGGTTCGGGAAGCCGCAAATGGAAAATCTTCCTCCCGGACGAAGCGTCCGCTCAGGTACCCAGATGGGCCTATGATTAGATCAAAAGGCTTCCCACTGCCGCCTCGCCCCGCCGGGCCATTTCCTTCCCTTTCTCGTCCGATCTTCTTTGGTAGGCGGATAACCTAATCCAAAGGTATGTGGATTATGTGGCACTTCGCCAACGTCGCGACACCTTTCCGCCGCTTCTTCCCAATCCCATCCTGTGGATATCTTTGTAGCTTGTTCATGAGGTAGACGGCTTGAGCGCTGACATACAAACCCTCATTCACAGCCATTATGTTTTGTACCACCCGGGCCTCAGCCAAAGTAAATCCCGATATATACGTATCTTCCATGCCGTGTTCAAGCTCCGGATCGGCGAGATACCTCGTGAGGATGGATTGATGAGTTCCCAAAACAATGGCTACTCCCTTTCCAAAGGGTATTTCACCATTTGATGTAGAGTAGATGAGACGGCCTTCACCTGATGCAACCAGGGTCGCCCCAAAAGCATGTTGAAAGATGCAGGGACCTCCAAGACATGAAAATCTATTTCGTGTTGTCCAGGCCCAATCTTGGTTTGGATTTTTACTGTCCCCAGGACATCCCTGCTTGTATTATCATACGCCTGACACTTGAGTAGTCGGTGTGAAGTCCGCAGTTTAATCCAATCGCATAGGCCGTTCGCCGACAAACATTGATAGCGGACCGTGTCAACAAGCACCACCGAATCCATTTGTCCTGCATTCTCTGAGAGAGAGGTGCATTATGGTCCACGCCTCAGCGCAATTCTTGTCCAGAAGGTCAATGCCGGGAACCTCCTCCGGGAAGACCAAACCAACTAGTTGTTCTCAAGTAGTTTCAATGGAGTTTAGCTCTGTCCATGGCGGATAAGACACACGGTGCACCCTCGGCAAGCAGTCCCCAAATGGAGATGTCTCTTGTATTTTCTTTAGCCGCTTCAAGATGACCTCTTCTTCCGCTTGCTTCTCTTCGCTTTCTCTGCCTCCTTATCTTTCCTCGATGCCTCGGGTTGATCAAGGTGTGGAGGCTTGAAATACCGCCCACTTCTAGTCATGTGGTCTACCTCCTCGAGGTACCGTGCATCGTCTGGCCACACCGCCTAGCTTAATCGCTCATGTGGGCAAGATACAAGTCGTCATCTTCCCACCACATTCCATTAGCGTCTAGCGAGCATCTGTCTGTTACGGCTTGCTTGTGCTTTCAGCTTTCATTCCTCATGCTCACAAAGATGTTCAGCTTCGTCTCCGCAGACTCTCAACTCCCTCATGGTTCTTTGCTTTTTAGCCTCTCAGAGGCCCATCTCTTTCTTGTTCCTCCAAAGAACAACCATGCGGTTCTCAAAATGTTTCGTTCTTGAGCGAAATTCTTCAGACGGGCTCTCCGAATGTAATCGATCCTCGCCCTTCCGCCACAAATGGTACAATATCAGTCGATCATCCAACCACCCGACGACCTGACTCCTCATCTTGAACGGTTAATCGATGCATCCCCTGATTCCTGCTTGTAGAATTGAAGGTTGGCGAAGTCCTCTTCCACCACAGTCAAACCATCCCCCGCTGATTCAAGCTTGTCCCCCCGGAGCATACACAACTCAGCCTCTTCCGGCAACCCCATACTCGGCTTAGACTGGCTCATCGACAAGATATATCCACTCGGATCATAAGCTCCGCCAGCTGAATTCTCAGATAGCTCCACCCCAGATTCAACAGTTCTGCTCTCCTCAGAAGCCTGCCCCATTCCATTCTCGGTGGTCACCACCTTTGGCTCAGGTTGGGTTGGGGAAGTGTCCAACACGCACAAGTCAGTGCTGTCGGGAAGGACCACCTCTGGCTTGGGTAAGTGGGAGGGAGTTATGTAAATACTGGGATCGTAAGATGCGCCCCCAGTGCGGATAAGGTTGACTCTTTTTGGTGGATCTTGGTTGTGTTTGGGGAGTGGGTTGTTTGTGACGTTGGGTCCTTGAGGAGGTAGAATGATGTTCTTGTCAATGAGGTCCTGAATCTCATGACGCAGCCTGTAACATTGGTCGGTGTCATGACCATGCTGCTGGTGGTATTGGCAATATTTGGCTGGATTATGGGAAGGAGTGGATTCGTAGAGGCCCTTGCCCAAGGGTTTCAGTGCCCTTTCTCGACTAGAACCCCGAGGACTTTAGACAAAGGCATATAGAGTGGGGAGAAGGTTCGTTGACCGGGTTGGTATCTTGGGGCTTGATTCTGCTCCCGAGGCATCGAAAAAAAGGTGTGGCCGCTGCGGACCTTGGTTGGGAAGGGGATTGGTGGTGACCATTCCGCCTCTGAAGTTCTTGTATTAGCGAGCCACTGGCCTGCATTGGTATTCCGATTAAATGTTCTTGGTGATCCGAACTTGGTCAAACAGTCCCTGGTTCATTGCATCCTCTATCAGCAACATGATATGATGCAGATCTGCTAAGGCGGGGAAAGGTATCATAATCATCTTCTTCATTAATCGGTGGAGATTGCGCACAATCATCCGAATTTGATCTCTATCAGTTGGCCTCAAGGTCATCATCGAAGCCTTGGCTCTTCACCGGGTGACGAAATCAGAAAAAGACTCTTTAGGCTCCTGCCTGGTCGTCTCGAGATCACGAGTCGTGACCTCGATTTGCGTGTTGTATGAATATTGTGCAAGGAAGGCCTCAGCCATCTCATCCCAGTTTGTTTTCACATCATCATCAAGTTTTGAGTACCAAGTGGATGCCACACCCGACAGGGTTCGACCGAACAAAGAAAGCTTTTTATGGTCGGGTTAGGCCCATTGGTCTTAAGACATCCGAGAATAGCCGAGGTGTACCATAGGATCCTCGCACCCATCAAAGCGATCGATCTGGGGCATTTTAAATTGTCAAGCGAGTCACGACCACATCAAGATAGCCGTCTTCAATATTTGGGATGGCCTTCGCCTTGAGACTTCTTAAAGAGCTTCTCCAACTTGCTCAATTTCAGAGTCGTTCGTCTACCTCGAACTCAAATGGAGAGTCCGGTGCTTAGGGTAATGTTTTTGGACAGTTGTGGTAGTAGCGGGGGCGGAGCCAGCCCCGTTGGATGACCTGTGTCCTCTTGAACGTTTGGGGGGGGTGGCAGAATGTTCTGTTGATTCGGGAGGGTATTCTGGGCAGTCTGGGCGTTTTGAGGGTTTGGGGGGGCATTCTGGCCAGGAGGTATTTGTTCAGGTAATGGGGCCCCGCGTGGAGGAACTCGATTTGAAGCAGACGCCGCTCTTTGTTGTAACTGTGATCAACTCGCATTGGGCCATGACAGCCTCGTTGTGCAGAAAATTCCGCTGGCGGATAGCGTCATCTTGCATTTGCTTCATGCTTACCATCCGCGATCATCGCCTCTATTGTTGGGTTCTGTTCCATCTCGAAAAGCGGCAAGGGTGTCTCTATAGCGAAATGGGAATCTCAACCCGACTATCTGTCTCTAAAGTAGACCGCCGTACCAATAATCTCCGCTCACGATGGATCGTTTCTGTCTCCTTCTAAAAACCGGTAGTGAATGGAACATCGATGTCCGCAACTAGATCCTCGGATCGGTTGAGTCGGCGACCTCGTGTCCGATTGCTTGGGGTATCGGCGGTTCGGAAGCAATTGTGCTACAAATCCCTAGCAAAAGGATAAATAAAAGCGAAAAAGAAATAAATAACCGTAAATAAACGGGCAAAGATAACTTAAATTGAATACACCACACACGATGAGTATACAAACGGGCAAGATAACGGCTTAAATTGAATACACCACACACACAGTATACAAACGGGCAAAGATAACGGCTTGAATTGAATACACCACACACACGGTATACAACAACACACGCTTAGTAAGTGGTTATACATCGCCCTCAAATACGGTCAATATTCTCAGATTACCTTTTACGATAAATCAATCTGATATCCGCGGACAACTGATTCCCAAATACTGGATAATGCCCGCAGGCCTGATTCCCAAATTCAAAAACTGATGCCCGCAGGCCTGATGCCCAAAACTCATACTGATACATGCATTCCCTGTAGAGGCACACTCTAACAAGCACATAGCAGATAAGTGAGAGCCAAAACACCCCTATGTTGGGGTAGGGTTTCCCTGTCCTATTTTGTCAGGAACTAGGGTTTCACTACGCACACAGCGGCTTCAGACAACCTATAAACGGGTAAGCAACCTGTCCTAGTTTGGAATGGTCACTATGGATCCGAATATGCACTAGGTCGAATGGTCAAAAAGGGTGCCCCGGTAAAACCGGGGTTTGTGTTCCCCATCTTGGCAGAGCAGAATCGCAAGCCTTATGGACATGCCTTGACAAGACAAGCCTCAGGCAAACCGCTCAGGAATAGCAGATGGCAAACACGGTGTCCTAGGCGCACCAATGCAAATGCAATGCAAAGAAACACACAAATGTAGTCAAAACCAGATATCAAGAGTTCGAGTCAAGTTCTCTAAATCCCCAGCAGAGTCGCCAGAAACTGTAACAACGCCCGCGGGGGACCTCGCTACAGCTCGGACTCGATTTTGTTGTGGTTCTAAATCTCGAACCAAAGAGTCCAAATCCGGCAAATCGTTTTGAAGGAAAACAGATTTTTTTGAAAGAAGTGCCAAACATGGACTGCTTTGCCAGATAACAGAGTCGCCACCTAAATATTTTAAATGGGAAATTTAGGAAACCCTGACTCGGTGCCAAAAGGCCACGTGTCCGTCATCACCAAAGTTGGCTCGGGAACCTGGGTACGATTAGGGAAGGTCACATCGTGAGCACCCCCTCTCGCCGCCAAAGATCGGCCTCTACTAATCATGATATCTGCTTTTGAAAACTTTGTATGTTCTTATTCCTTATTAGCCTAGGATTACTATGTGATGCTCATGACAAACAAGTATAGATCGGGCCGTTCGATTGGAACAAAACATTTCATGTTTGTTTGTGAAAGGTGGTTTGCTACCCGCAGTAGGCTTAAAATCTGATTTTGCCACAATCTAGTGGGCTTAACAAACAATCGATGAATTGCTCCAATTCAAATAACCCAACCTCCACCCACAGCATTCAAGGCGCTTATATCACATAAGCATTTAGCCTCATGGCAAGCATGCTATCATGGCAACACTCACGCATGCAAGGATGCTAAAGCATAACCACTTACAGTACTCCAAGCCAAAACAGAAAGCTTATTAGAAATCATGCATGATCCTAAAATATCTGAGAATGCCTAATGCAACACATGCAAAATGCAACTATAGCAGCTCGGCTATTCTAGAGATGGCATATGAAATGCAACGGCTAACATGTATTCAACTTAGAATTGAAATACAAATGCGCTTTGTATGATGCGCCGAGCCCGATGCATGCACAGATGAATGATGCAAACATGCTTTGTCATCTTTGTATGCTAATTGAAATATGCCCTATATCTAACCATTCAAAGCGGGTAAATAAAAGGGAGAAATAAATGGGGTTGGAAGACATACATCACACTCACACACCCTTATTTACATTTATGCCCTCAGAGAGGGTCCGAATAAATAATATCTGATACCGAATAAAAGAATATACATCAAATAATACTGATTCTAATTAATTAACAAATTAATTACAAAAAGAATTGAGACTGGCGTGCAAGCCGTGGACCTCGCTCGTGGATAGTATATCTTTGGTCGCCGGCGCAGAAATCCACCGATGCCCCGATTAGCCTCGCTTGCGCTTTTCTCGAATTGCATGCCGATTCTAAAGTCGATAATTCTTCATTTTTGCCGCAACGAGAGCGAAAGGGCATAGCGATGTATTTCACAAATATATGCATGTCTCGATCCTGCGCCACCAATCACGCATATCGATGCATGATGGCCGAGGAGCGATTTGCACAACTCAATATTGGGATGAATACACATGAATGCTACGAAATGGGATGCCTCGAAAGCGTGCCCACAGCACGCAAACCGAGGCGATCTTTGAAGATGAAAATCGGATAAAACCGGCAGTGCCTCGAAGTGCGTGCCTGCGCGCAAACCGAAACGAAACCAAAATGGAGATCGGATGAATCGAGTGCCTCGAAATCGTGCGCACCCGCACGCAAACCGAGGCGATGATGTACGATGCAAAATCGGATAAAACCGTGCCTCGAAATGCGTGCACACGAACACGCATAACCGAGGCGATGATGTAATGAGAGAAAAACGGATAAAACCAAAAGCGTGCCCACAGGCGCGCAAACCGAGGCGATGACAAAATCAGATGAAATGTCAGATAAAATCGAAGTGCCTCGAAATGCGTGTCCACAGGCGCGCAAATCGAGGCGATGATGGAAGATGAAAATCGGATAAAATGCGAAGTGCCTCGAACAGCGCCGCAAACCGAGGCGATGATGAAAGATGAAAGTCGGATAAAGGCAAGTGCGAAAACGCGTGCCCACAGCGCCGCAAATCGAGGCGATGATGAAAGAATGAAAATCGAATAAACGCTCAGCGTGCCACAGCGCCGCAAATCGAGGCGACGATGAAAGAATGAAAATCGGATAAAAAAGTGCCAAGTGCCTCGAGCGTGCCCACGCGCGCAAACCGAGGCGATGATGAAAGATGAAAGTCGGATAAAAGCCGGCCTCAAACGCGTGCCTGAGCGCGCAAATCGAGGCGATGATGAAATGCAATGAAATGGCATACGGAATGCCGGGATGGACTTACACCAACATGGGAGAGCCTCAGCTCACTCACATAGGAGGCCGTCGGATAAAAACGAAGTGCCTCGAAATGCGTGCACACGGGCACGCAAACCGAGGCAATGCAAAAATGATACAAATGGCATACGAAAATGCAACGATGGGCTTACACCAACATGGGAGAGCCTCAGCTGACTCACATAGGAGGCCGTCGGATAAAAACGAAGTGCCTCGAAATGCGTGCACACGGGCACGCAAACCGAGGCAATGCAAAAATGATACAAATGGCACGGGAAATGATATGCAAGCATGGTAATGGAATTTCAGCACCTAAATAAAGGGGAAAACAGCCC